>CM039141.1:8140652-8196955 GCA_022036555.1 Microstegium vimineum
TTCGCTAATCTTTTGAAACCGTTGTATCTTGTACTCTGTCGCTGAGTGCATTCAATGATAGCTCTTCGCGAACAACTCCCCACATCTTCTTACGCCTTATGTCGTGGAATGTACGCGTTTAGGCGACTCCGAAAAATCAAATTTCGTTCGCGTGCTATTTTTGCTGCCATACCTCATATCATCGTCGTCAAGAAAAACCTAAACTCCATGACTGACGCGTTAAACTCAAGATGCTCCTCCCGCGTGTTGCTCTTCCTACGGTGCATCCTCACCGCTGGAACCCTGCTCTTTGGACGTCGCCCTCGTTCCGTTCTCTCCCCCATTCCCTCACCACACTCTCTCTCCATTATCGTTAACCCTGACGAACGTCTTTGAGGTCCGTCCACCACTCGCCACTCCCCCCCCCATTTCCTCCTTGAACTAAACAACCTTGCCCCACAAGGTTAGCGACCTTGGGTGATCATTGGATCCTGATAACGATGGCGTACATAGCAATCCCAACCAGCCCATACATACATCTCGTGTTAACCGGCTACTCTACATATGTTTTGGATGAGATATTTAAATTTTCGAAGTACGAGATGTGCACTTGTTTTAGAACGGATGCTAGATTTATATAATTCTTAGTAAACTATTAGGTAGTTGTATTATATATGTTTGATCTTTAGAAATTCCGCCATACCTTAAAAAACTTTCTGCCTCCGGTCGCCCTGGATTACCAAACTGTTAGGCCAAGTTACCTGTAACGCTTTTACTTTTCGCTATCTTTTGAACTGTCTTGTAATCTTGTACTCTGGGCGCTGTGTGCATTTCAATGAATAGCTCTTCGGCTAACAACTCCCGCTCTATCTCTTACGCTTATGTCGTGGAATGTACGCGGTTTAGGCGACTCGGATAAATGCAAAGTGGTTCGTTCGCGAGGCTATTTTTGCTGCCAACCCTCATATCATGCGTCTTCAGAAAACTAAACTCCATGAGCTGGACAGCGTTAAACTCAAATGCTTCCTCCCGGTTGTTGGCTCCACGGGTGGCATCCTCACCGCCTGGAACCCTGCTCTTTGGGACTGCCCGGCGTTCTTTCCTCTCCCCCATTTCCCTCACCAGCACTCTCTCTCCGATTATTCGTTAACCCTGACGAACGTCTATGGTCCGTCCGACCACCGCCACTCCCCCGATTTCCTCCTTGAACTAAACAACCTTGCCCCCACAGGTTAGCGGACCTTGGGTGATCATTGGGGATTTCAACCTCATCCGCTCTGCTACAGAAAAAAAAACACCCCCAATGTCAACGCCACTCTGGTGTCTGCCTTTAACGACACTATCAGTAATCTTGGCGTCATGGAGATCCCTCTTCTTGGCCGCTACTTCACTTGGTCCAATAGCCAAGACCCTCCGATTATGGCCAAGCTTGATCACGCCTTGGTTAACCTGGCACACACCACTACCTTCCCCAACACACACCTTTCTCCCAGGGTCAGAACTACCTCGGATCATACACCTCTTTGCATGGTGTGGTCGTCGAGCTTTGGTAGATCTACCTTGAGGACCTTCCTAGTGGTCACATTGAGGAGCTTGTGGCGCGTTGACCCTTCTGCCAACTCCATCAACAGGGTCCATTAGCGAGGATTGAAGTAGTGGTCAATGACGCCTGCGTTGAGCAAGCGAGTGTTTTTGGTGCCTACCCCCTACCCTCCACGGATTGCATACCATGCAAAAAATCGCAAGAAATATGCTATGAATTGCATACTCTCAATGGTCATTGAATTATCACTTGATCGAAAAGGGGAGAGGCAGAGTGGGAACAGGAGGACTACTTGCTGACAATGGAGAGTTAAAAGACGAAAGAGTTAGGTTTGCGGCTACATGTTTTAGTCACATGCCAAAGTGCTTCATCGACGCGTCCACTGTCGTCGTCTACTTCGGCTACATCAACCAAATGGTTGTGGCCAGACCCGGAGACGCGCAATAGACACTGGTAGTTAGCCTCGACCCTGAGTTCCCGCTCAGATCCACGGCTACCTTCCAAGGCCGCTTCTACTGCGCCGACCACACCGACCTCTTGGTGGTAGACCTAGAGCAACGAGCACGCCCGCAGCTGGTGTTCGCCGCTAACATGGAACGACAGTTTCGCACTGTCAGTCTAGTGGATGACGGCGGCATGCTCATGGCAGCGTGCAGTCGGGAGGAGGTTGTACGATTTCATGGTCATAGGAGCTTAGTGGAGGTACAGATCGAGTTATTCTGTGTCGATCTAGAGGAGGAAACGTTGTAGCCAATCGAGGACCTAGGTGAACGGACTATTTTTACCGGACTACGAGGTGCGGCGGTGCTTCTGCCAAAAACCAACTATTACTTCTCGGTCGATCGTGGCAATCGTGGTTGTCAAGTGCACGCATGAACCAACACGAGGGGGACAAACAAAACCACAAAGTTGTTGTGTGGGTAAAACATTTACCGCAAAGCAAAAGGTGTGTGGGTGAGCCATTCACCTCCGACAGATCTACCTCAAGGACCTTCTTAGTGCTCATGTTGAGGAGCTTGCGATTCATGCCCCAAGCCACTAGCTCCATCATGATCTACATCTGGAACCTTCTAAATTAGAAGTATATCGGTCGAGTGGTAATAATTAGTTCTCAACAGAAGTACTGCACCTCGTGGTCTAGTAAAAATAGACCATTCACCTAGGTCGTGGATAGGCAACGACATTTGATTTATCAAATTTGGATGGAATAAATCAATCTCCGTTTTTAGTACACTCCTATGGGCATCAAATCGTACAACTTGCTAGCGACTACTCACCACCATGAGCTTGTTGTCGTCACCGACCATATATATTGACATTGCAGAACTACATGTTCATGTCAAGGCGACCACCAATTGCAGGTGTTGTTGGACCAACTCAACCAACATGAGCGCCCTGGTCCCTAGAAGGTTCAAGTGGATTTAAGTGAGAACTCATGGTTGAGGCCAACTACCAAGGTTCACGAGGTGTGTTTGGGTTTGACCACACAATAAGGTTTGTGTTACCGAAGTAGACCATCACGATGGATGCATTGACGAAGTAGATCACAATGATGGACACATTGACAAAGTCGACGTTCGGCACCTCGTGATCCTCATGGTACACGTTCATAATGGCCCCCCTACAACTCCAAACTACAGCATCATCATAGCCATGAGTTCGAGGACGTGGTGGGACATCTGGTTGAGGAGACGCACGATAAGAGTTATCTCGTTGTGTAGCACCATCATGCCCTCTAACGCAATAGTGGGATATGGGACCATGGTGTGGCCGTCGAGCTTCGATAGATCTACCTTGAGGACCATCCTGGTGGTCACATTGAGGAGCTTGTGGCGTGTTGACCCTTCTACCAACTCCATCAGCAGGATCCATTAGTGAGGATTCAAGTAGTGGTTAATGACGTCTACGTTGAGCAAGCGTGTGTTTTTGGTGCGTACCCCTACCCTCCACGGATTGTATACCGTGCGAAAAATCACAAGAAATCTGCTATGAATTGCATACTCTCAATGGTCGTTGAATTATCACTTGATCGAAAAGGGGAGAGGTAGAGTGGGAACAGGAGGACTGCCTGCTGACATGGAGAGTTAAAAGACGAAAGAGTCAGGTTTGTGGCTGCAT
Source organism: Microstegium vimineum (assembly GCA_022036555.1). NCBI lineage: Eukaryota > Viridiplantae > Streptophyta > Magnoliopsida > Poales > Poaceae > Microstegium > Microstegium vimineum. The sequence continues at coordinate 8,144,293 of CM039141.1, forward strand.
GTTTTAGTCACATGCCAAAGTGCTTCGTCGACACGTCCACCTTCATCGTCTACTTCGGCTACATCAACCAAATGGTCATGGCCAGACCTGGAGACGCACGCTGGACACTGGTAGGTGGCCTCGACCCCGAGTTCCCGCTCAGATCCACGGCTACCTTCCAGGGCCACTTCTACTGCGCCGACCGCACCGACTCTTGGTGGTTGATCTGTAGCAACGAGCACGCCCGCAGCTGGTGTTCGTTGCTGACATGGAACGGCAGTTTCGCACCGACAATCTTGTGGACGACGGTGGCAAGCTCATGGTAGTGTGTAGCCAGAAGGAGGTTGTATGATTTCATGGCTGTAGGAGCTTAGTGGAGATACGGATCAAGTTGTTCCATGTTGATCTGGAGGAGGAAATGCTGCTGCCAATCGTGGACCTAGGTGAACAGGCTATTTTTACGGGACCACAAGGTGTGGTGGTGCTTCTGCCAAAAACCAACTATTACTTCTCGGTCAATCGTGGCACAGTGTACTTCAGCTTTGGAAGGTACCAAATGCATTTTGGTGTGTTTCATGTTCATATCAGGAGTCACACGGTCTATATAGGTTCAATATGGGGGAGGTAGACTTGTAGAGCATGTAGCTTCCTATGTCACCACCCTCACTGTTATCCTATAGTGATGACGACATCCTTTGCGAGCACTGTGGCATGTGTGATGTCGTATTATGTGATGTTTTTATTCCTCTGCTAAACTGTGTCGTTGTTTCATTATAAAATTTGATTTGATATTGTTTTCCTTCTCATTTGAATACTGGGGCTATTCAACATTGTATGCTGAGTTCAATAATGTTTATCTTGAACTCAACGAAATGTTATTTTAATGAACTCTATCATATGCATGCTTGTGAAATGCATGGATTGTTTTCAAATGCTTCTAATCCCTTCGTTGCTATATGATGATTTTTCATGTATACATGTTACCTCTTCATACACAAGATATCCTCTATGATTATCACATATAGTCTCACTATCTCAAATTAGTTCTTTTCATGCCGTAAAAAAATAATCCCGTCAACCAGTGTTATCCTAAACGCTAAACGGTAAACAGTCGGTCACCTTCCATTTTGCCCATTATTCGGGGAAAATGGGTGTTTAAATGGACAAAACATCGTTTAAACGGTCAAAATGTCTGATTAAACGGAAACAATGTACCATTGTGTAGTGTTTAAACGGTGTGTAAACGGGATACACGACCGTGTAGGCGAACAGTGTTGTCAACAACACCACCCGAAAGATCATCGAGGTGGATCTGTCAGAACTTACCGGCCACACCGTGGTCCCGGGACCGGTCGCGGCGTGGAGGGCATAGTGGTGCTGCGTGGCCACATGACTCTCGTCGCGTGCCTCCTCAATCCCCTCACTCGCCACCTCGTTGAACTCCCGACGCTGCAGTCACTGCAGCCTGTCGGCGAGGAGCCCATTCCCGACGACGCGTTCCGGGAGGTGCACGAGGTGACGGCTGTCGGCTTCGCCGACGCGTCCAACGTCATCGTCTACTTCACCTACATCAATAAGATGGTCGTGGCCAGGCCTGGAGACACGCGCTGGACCCTGGTAGGTGGCTTCGGACCCGAGTTCCTTCTCAGATCCACAACTACCTTCCAGGCCCGCTTCTACTGCGTCGACCGCACCGACCTCTTGGTGGTTGACCTGGAGCAATGAGCACGCCCGTAGTTGGTGTTCGCCACTGACATGGAACGACAGTTCCGCACCGTCAATCTGGTGGATGACGGCGGCAGGCTCATGGTAGTGTGCAGCTGGGAGGAGGTTGTACGATTTTGTGGCCATAGGAGCTTAGTGGAGGTACGGATTGAGTTATTCCACGTCGATCTGGAGCAGGAAATGTTGTCGCCAATCGAGGACCTAGGTGAACGGGCTATTTTTACCGAACCACGAGGTGCGGCGGTGCTTCTACCAAAAACCAACTATTACTTCTCGGTCGATCGTGTCAATGATGGTTGGCAAGTGCACGCATGAACCAACACGAGGGAGACAAACAAAACCACAAAGTTGTTGTGTGGGTAAAAAATTTACCACACAGCAAAAGGTGTGTGGGCGAGCCATTCACCTCCGACAGATCTACCTCAAGGGCCTTCTTAGTGCTCATGTTCAGGAGCTTGCGATTCATGCCCCCAGCCACTAACTCCATCATGATCGATTTCGTCTGTCGTCGCCGAGAGACAACTCGAGATCTGTCGTCGATTTCTTCGTCTTTGTGTCTATAGTATTATAGTCTCTTCTAAATACTTTGGCTCGTGATTTTGTGTTCTTTTTGTCCCCATCGTCGCGAGTTTTCTCTCGAACAGGCGTGACTGGGCTAGCCTGACACCGCTGCTGCTGGAGAACATCGCTGAACACCTCCGAGACAACGACGTGGCACACTTCATGTTGTTCCACGTGGTGTGCAAGTTGTGGATGACCCGTAACGGCACCGAGAATCCCCGTGAGCTCGGTGCATGCGTCATCGACCACAACTTCCACCCTCGTCGGTGGATTCTGCTGGTGGAGCCGACGCCTGTGGCCACGGCCACGCGCCGCAAGCTGCTCAACATGACCACCCGGACGATCATCGAGGTCGATCTGCCAGAGCTCGCCGGCCACGCCGTGGTCCCGGGGCCGACCGCGGCGCCATAGGTCATGCTGGTGTTGCGCAATGAGATGACTCCCGGCGTGCGCCTCCTCAACCCCCTCACTTGCCACGTCGTCGACCTCCCAACGATGCAGTCGTTGTATCCTGTTGGCAAGGAGCCCATTCCCGATGACATGTTCCGGGAGGTGCACGAGGTGACGGTCGTCGGCTTCACCGACGCGTCCACCGTCGTCGTCTACTTCGCCTACATCAATAAGATGGTTGTGGCCAGGCCTGGAGACGCGCGCTGGACCCTGGTAGGTGGCATCGATCCTGAGTTCCCGCTCAGATCCACAGCTACCTTCCAGGGCCGCTGTACTGCGTCAACCACACCGACCTCTTGGTGGTTGACCTAGAGCAACAAGCACGCCCAAAGCTGGTGTTCGCCGCTGACATGGAACGACAGTTCCGCACTGTCAGTCTGGTACACGACGACGGCGGGCTCATGGCAATGTGCAGTCGGGAGTAGGTTGTACGATTTCGTGGCCGTAGGAGCTTACTGGAGGTATGGATTGAGTTATTCCATGTCGATCTGGAGGAGAAAATGTTGCCGCCAATCGAGGACCTAGGTGAACGGGCTATTTTTACCGAACCATGAGGTGCGGCAGTGCTTCTTCCAAAAACCAACTATTACTTCTCGGTCGATCGTGGAAATGGTGGTTGGCAGGTGCACGCATGAACCAACACGAGGGAGACAAACAAAGCCACAAAGTTGTTGTGTGCGTAAAACATTTACCACAAAGCGAAAGGTGTGTGGGCGAGCCATTCACCTCCAACAGATCTACCTTAAGGGCCTTCTTAGTGCTCATGTTCAGGAACTTGCGATTCATGCCCCCAGCCACTAGCTCCATCATGATCTACATGTGGAACCTTCTAAATTAGAAGTATGTCGGCCGAGAGACCAGCCGCGACGACCACGGAGGAGATGACCTTGAGGAGGTCCAAGCGCATCGCCTAACCCGTTGCCCTTGGTGGAGTTAGCCTGAAATGGTACGTGCTCTCGCCCTCCGTACGTCCTCCGCTCGCACAATCCGATCGATTTCGTCTGTCGTCGCCGAGAGACAACTCGAGATCTGTCGTCAATTTCTTCGTCTTTGTGTCTATAGTATTATAGTCTCTTCTAAATACTTTGGCTCGTGATTCTGTGTTCTTTTCGTCCCAATCGTCGCGAGTTTTCTCTCGAACAGGCTTGACTGGGCTAGCCTGACACCACTGCTGCTGGAGAACATCGCCGAACACCTTCGAGACGACGATGTGGCACACTTCATGCGGTTCCACGTGGTGTGCAAGTTGTGGATGACCCGTAACGGCACCGAGAATCCCCGTGAGCTCGGTGCACGCGTCATCGACCACAGCTTCCACCCTCGCCGGTGGATTCTGCTGGTGGAGCCGACGCATGTGGCCACGCCCACGCGCCTCAAGGTGCTCAACGTGACCACCCGGAAGATCATCGAGGTCGATCTGCCGGAGCTCGCCGGCCACGCCGTGGTCCCGGGACCGGCCGCGGCGCCAGAGGGCATGCTGGTGTTGCGCAATGAGACGACTCTCGTCGTGCGCCTCCTCAACCCCCTCACTTGCCACGTCGTCGACCTCCCAACGATGCAGTCGTTGTATCCTGTTGGCGAGGAGCCCATTCCCGACGACACATTACGGGAGGTGCACGAGGTGACGGTCGCCGGCTTCACCGACATGTCCACCGTCGTCGTCTACTTCGCCTACATCAATAAGATGGTTGTGGCCAGGCCTCGAGACGCGCACTGGACCCTAGTAGGTGGCATCGACCCTGAGTTCCCGCTCAAATCCACGGCTACCTTCCACGGCCGTTGTACTGCGTCCATCGCACCGACCTCTTGGTGGTTGACCTAGAGCAACGATCACGCCCGCAGCTGGTGTTCGCCGCTGACATGGAACAGCGGTTCCGCACCGTCAGTCTGGTAGACGACGACGACAGGCTCATGGCAGTGTGCAGCCATGAGGAGGTTGTACGATTCCGTGGTCGTAGGAGCTTAGTGGAGGTACGGATTGATTTATTCCATGTCGATCTGGAGGAGGCAATGTTGTCGCCAATCGAGGACCTAGGTAAACGGGCTATTTTTACCGAACCACGAGGTGCAGAAGTGCTTCTGCCAAAAACCAACTATTACTTCTCGGTCGATCGTGGCAATGGTGGTTGGCAAGTGCACGCATGAACCAACATGAGGGAGACAAACAAAACAACAAAGTTGTTGTGTGGGTAAAACACTTACCACAAAGCAAAAGGTGTGTGGGTGAGCCATTCACCTCCACCAGATCTACCTCAAGGACCTTCTTAGTGCTCATGTTGAGGAGCTTGCGATTCATGCCCCAAGCCACTAGCTCCATCATGATCTACATCTGGAACCTTCTAAATTAGAAGTATATCGGCCGAGAGACCGGCCTCAACGACCACAGAGGAGATGACCTTGAGGAGCTCCGAGCGCATCGCCCAGCGCGTTGCCCTTGACGGAGTCAGTCCAAAATGGTACGTGCTCTCTCCCTCCATACGCCCTCCGCTCGCGCAATCCTATCGATTTCGTTTGTCGTCGTCGAGAGACAACTCGAGATCTGTCGTCGATTTCTTCGTCTCTGTGTATATAGTATTATAGTCTCTTCTAAATACTTTGGCTCGTGATTTTGTGTTCTTTTCGTCCCATCGTCGCGGGTTCCCGCTCGAACAGGCATGATTGGGCTGGTCTGACACCGTTGGTGCTGGAGAACGTCGTCGAAGACCTCCGGGGCGACGATGTGGCACACTTCATGTGGTTCTGTGTGGTGTGCAAGTTGTGGATGACCCGCAACGACACCGAGAATCCCCGTGAGCTCGGTGCACGTGTCATCAACCACAGCTTCCACCCTCGCCGGTGGAATCTACTGGTGGAGCCGGCGCCTGTGGCCATGCCCACGCGTCGCAAGCTGCTCAACGTCACCACCCAGAAGATCATCAAGGTCAATCTGCTGCAGCTCGACGGCCTCGTCGTGGTCCCGGGACTAGCCGCAGCGCTAGAGGGCATGCTGGTGTTGCACCTCCTCAACCCCCTCACCTGCCACGTCGTTGACCTCCCAACGTTGTAGTCGCTGCAGCCTGCTGGCGAGGAGCCCATTCCCAACGACGCGTTCCGGGAGGTGCACGAGGTGACGGCCGCCGGCTTCGCCGATGCGTCCACTGTCGCCGTTGACTTCGCCTACATCAATAAGATGGTCATGGCCAGGCATGGAGACGCGTGTTGGACCCTGGTAGGTGGCATCGACCCTGAGTTCCCGCTTAGATCCATGACTACCTTCCAGGGCCGCTTCTTCTGCGTCGACCGCACCGCCCTCTTGGTGGTTGACCTGGAGCAACGAGCACGCCCGCAACTGGTATTCGCCACTGACATGGAACGGGAGTTTCGCACCGTCAGTCTGGTAGACGACGGCGGCAGGCTCATGGAAATGTGCAGCCGGGAGGAGGTTGTACGATTTCGTGGCCGTAGTAGCTTAGTGGAGGTACGGATCGAGTTATTCCATGTCGATCTGGAGGAGGAAATGTTGCCGCCAATCGAGGACCTAGGTAAACGGGCTATTTTTACAGAACCACGAGGTGCGGCAGTGCTTCTGCCAAAAACCAACTATTACTTCTCGGTCGATCATGGCACGTTGTACTTCAGCTTTGGAAGGTACCAAATGCACGGCTATGTGGCTTCAATATGGGACAGTAGACTTGCGGAGCATGTAGCTTCCTATGTCACCACCCTCATTGGTATCTAGTAGTGATGATGTCGACATCCTTTGAGAGCACTTTGGTATCCAGTAGTGACGACATCGACATCCTTTGAGAGGACTTTGGCATGTGTCGCACTTTGGCATAAATCGACACTGGAGGATTATCCACACTACTTTCACCCCTACTTCCACCATGTCGCCCCTGGCTGGGGCCCTCCTTCTCCCTGGCGCATGGATGATCCACACACCCAACCTCCAATGGCTGGAGCTACGCTTGACGATGGTCGGACTGGCTCCTATGACCTAGGGCACCTTCCCAAGCTTAACTACTCCAGCACCATGCTCAGCACCCAAGAGCCAAGAGACTACGAAAGGCTGCTCACTAAGCTTTCTAGCGTTAGGAAGCTTGAGATCTATAACTTTTGAATGTGCCCTCCCCGTCCTAAGCGCATGGATGATCCACATGCCCAACCTCTGGTGGCTAGAGCTGAGCCTGACGATGGTCGGCACTCGCTCATGTGACTTGGGGCACCTTCCCAAGCTTAACTACTCTAGCACCATGCTCAACACCCAAGAGCCAAGAGACTACGAGAGGCTGCTCACTGAGCTTTCTAGTGTCAGGGAGCTTGAGATCTGTAACTTTTGGTTGTGCCCTCCATGTCCGTGACGCATGGATGATCCACACGCCCAACCTCCGGTGGCTGGAGCTGTGCCTAACGATGGTCGGCACTGGCTCCTGTGACCTGGGGCACCTTCCCAAGCTTAACTACTCCAGCACCATGTTCAACGCCCAAGAACCAAGAGACTACGGGAGGCTGCTCACTGAGCTTTCTAGCATCAGGGAGCTTGAGTTCCATAACTTTTGACTGTGCCCTCCCTATCCCTGACGCATGGATGATCCACACGCCTTACCTCCGGTAGCTAGAGACACACCTAACGATGGCCGGCACTAGATCTTGTGACCTAGTGCACCTTCCCAAGCTTAACTACTCCATGACCATACTCAACGCCCAAGAGCCAAGAGACTATGGGAGGTTACTCACTGAGCTTTCTAGCGTCAGGGAGAAGATCCGTAACTTTTGATTGTGCCCTCCCAGTCCCTGATGCGTGGATGATCCACACGCCCAACCTCTGATGGCTAGAGTTGCGCCTAACGACGGCCGACACTGGTTGTTGTGACGTGGGGCACCTTCCCAAGCTTAACTACTCCAGCACCATGCTCAACGCCCAAGAGCCAAGATACTACGGGAGGCTGCTCACTGAGCTCTCTAGCATCAAGGAGCTTGAGATCCCTTTCTAGCGTCGGGGAGCTTGAGATCCGTAACTTTTTACTATGCCCTATGTGTCCCTGGCGCGTGGATGATCAACACGCCCAACCTCTGTTGGCTATAGTTGTGCCTAACGATGGCCGTCACTAGCTCCTGTGACTTGGGGCACCTTCCCAAGCTTAACTACTCGAGCACCATGCTCAACGCCCAAGATCCAAGAGACTACGAGAGGCTGCTCACTAAGCTTTCTAGCGTCAGTGTTATGAACGTTAATTCATAACGGTAGATAAGGGATAGTTAGGGGGATAATTAGGTCTTATGCTTTTCCTAGAGCTTGAGAGATTGAGGGGGACTAGATTGTTTCTTCATAATTGATTGCTTGATTTCTATTGTGCCTCATGGACTGATTATGGTTGTCCTAGTTGGGCCTTAAGCCCATTAGTGTTAATTAGTGTCTCTCTTAGTTATTTATCTATATTAGAAGAAATAGGAATAGTACCATATTATCTAGGCACAAGAGGTGTTAGTCCTATGTACCCTTTATAATCAGCCCATGAGGCACAATAGAAATCAAGCAATCAATTATGAAGAAACAATCTAGTCTCCCTCAATCTCTCAAGCTCTAGGCAAAGCATAAGGCCAAGCTCTAGGCAAAGCATAAGGCCTAATGCTTTGCCTAGAGCTTGAGAGATTGAGGGGGACTAGATTGTTTCTTCATAATTGATTGCTTGATTTCTATTGTGCCTCATGGGCTGATTATAAAGGGTACATAGGACTAACACCTCTTGTGCCTAGACAATATGGTATTATTCCTATTTCTTCTAATATAGATAAATAACTAAGAGAGACACTAATTAACACTAATGGGCTTAAGGCCCAACTAGGACAACCGCGCCTGGCAGCCTGTTGGCTGCCTATGACATCTCGCCCGCCCTCGGAGACACAGCTCGTCCTCAAGCTGGATAGTTGTCACGGACCTATTTGACGCAACATAGGTTAAGCCTTTTACATCTCGGCTTACCTGTGTTATTGAAAATTAAAATTGGAAATAAATTTGAAACTAAAATATAAATTTGGACGACAGCTACGTCCTCGTGTCCTCCTAGATCCCAAGGAAAGAACTCAACAACTAGCATCACGTGGGCTGAAAAAGAGGAGGGTGTAGCAGCCAACGAGTCTGCTGGGCGTCTGAACAAATGAGATGTCCGCTATAGTTCTTGGCACAGATGGAACCGCCAATGATGCCTGCTGCTGTGTTGCCATGGTCGTTGTCGGGAGACACCATACCTGGAACTCTGCAGGGAGGACAGGCGGGCTTGTGTGGTCAAACCTGCTGGCTGTGATTTGCCATTGCGCCGTCGTGAGTGCCCTGCGCAACGTACGCACCTTGCGCCGGACAAGAAAACCTCGCACTGCGGCATGTAGACGCACCGCTGCTTGCTCCTTCAACGTTGTTGTTGCATGAAGAGCCCGCGCTCGGCGGCGTGCCAGGAGTTCTCGTGCTGCTGCCTGGAGGCGTACAACCGCCCGACGTTCACGGTCCTCCTTGTCCTTCGCCTCGAGACGCGCCCTGAGGCGATCCAGTTGTGTGGACACCTCAGCAAGGATGCGCAGGCTGTTGTCGACGCCAAGGGCCACCCGAGAGAGCAGGTCGGGGTACGGAGTCTGTTTGAAGCGCAGGCGCAGGAGCTCGGTGAAGCGACGCCACGCCGAGGTGCCTGCGTCCTCCTACACTTGGAGGAACCAAACCCGGGCGTCACCTTCCAAATTGTGGGAAGCCTTCCACACTTTTTCTTCCTCCATGATGCGCTCCCGGCGGAAGGAGTCGCACTGGTCGATGAAGGCCACAGGATCCGATTTCCCCGCAAACTTAGGGAAGTCCATGGCGGAGCGGCGGCTGAGCGAGCGAGAGGAAGCCGCGCGGAGCACGGACTCGACGGGCACGCGCTGGCGCGAGGAAGTCGCGTCAGACGCGTACGCGGTGGTGGCGGGGATGCGGCCGCTGGAGGTGGGGTGGCGGCGCGGCGGTGGATGGAGAGCGGCGGCTGATGGCGGCGGCGCGAAGTGAAGGCGCGGCGGCTGGTGGAGAGGCGGCGGCGTGGATTGAAGGCGCGGCGGCTGGGGTAGGGTTTGGTGATGGGGAGGCGGCGCGGCGGCTGCGGGATCAGGATGGGATTGATTTTTTTTTGGGTGGAATAGGATCGAAAAGCTCCGATACTAGATGTTATGGACGTTAATTCATAACGGTAGATAAGGGATAGTTAGGGGGATAATTAGGCCTTATGCTTTGCCTAGAGCTTGAGAGATTGAGGGGGACTAGATTGTTTCTTCATAATTGATTGCTTGATTTCTATTGTGCCTCATGGGCTGATTATAAAGGGTACATAGGACTAACACCTCTTGTGCCTAGACAATATGGTATTATTCCTATTTCTTCTAATATAGATAAATAACTAAGAGAGACACTAATTAACACTAATGGGCTTAAGGCCCAACTAGGACAACCGCGTCTGGCAGCCAACAGTCAGGGAGCTTGAGATCCCTTTCTAACATCAGGGAGCTTGAGATCCATAACTTTTGACTGTGTCCTCCTTGTCCCTAGCGCGTGGATGATCTAGACGCCCAACCTTCTGTGGCTTGAGTTGTGCGTGACGATGGCCAGCACTGGCTCCTATGACCTCGGGCACCTTCCCAAGCTTAACTACTCCAACACCATGCTCAACGTAGAAGAGCCAAGAGACTACGGGAGGATGCTCACTGAGCTTTCTAGCGTCAAGAAGCTTGAGGTCCGTAACTTTTGACTGTGCCCTCCCTATCCCTGACACGTGGATGATCCACACGCCCAACCTCCGGTGGCTAGAGTTGCGCATGACGATGGTCGGTATTGGCTCCTATGACTTGGGGCACCTTCCTAAGCTTAACTACTCTAGCACCATGCTCAATGCCCAAGAGCCAAGAGACTACGGGAGGCTGCTGACTGAGCTTTCTAGTGTCAGGGGGCTTGAGATCCGTAACTTTTGATTGTGCCCTCCGTGTCCCTAGCGCATGGATGATCCACACGCCCAACCTCCGGTGGCTGGAGCTACGCCAAACGATGGCCGGCACTAGCTCCTGTGACCTGGGACACCTTCCCAAGCTTAACTACTCTAGCACCATGCTCAACGCCCAAGAGCCAAGAGACTACGGGAGGCTGCTCACTGAGCTTTCTAGCGTCAGGGAGCTTGAGATCCCTTTCTAGCGTCAGGGAGCTTGGGATCCGTAACTTTTGACTCTGCCCTCCCTATCCCTGACGCGTGGATGTTCCACGCGCCCAAGCTCCGATGGCTAGAGCTACGCCTGACGATGGTCGGCACTGGCTCTTGTGACCTGGGCACCTTCCCAAGCTTAACTACTCCAGCACCATGCTCGACGCCCAAGAGACAAGAGACTATTGGAGCCTGCTCACTGAGCTGTCTAGTGTCAGGGAGCTTGAGATCTTCACTGAGCTTTCTAGCGTCAGGGAGCTTGAGATCCGTAACTTTTGACTTTGCCACATTTCAGGTGCGTGCAAGCATATATCACCATCACTACATAAAAACTTTTCACATAGGCGTTTTTTATTTTCATAAGAGTTTCATCAAAATTTCATGAACATTAAATATGTTGATATGATACTATATTGATGAAGAGAGATAATAAAAGTTTTACAATGCTAGAGAATTTCATAGAAATGAAACTCTTCTATACAGTTTCTAAAATATGGTTGTTTTAAAAACTAGGACATGAAACTAGGACAATGGCCTAAGCAGGCAAGCGGGCCACCTAACATATGATTCTGTTAATTAGCCGGGTATCTGGACACCCTTCAAACTAATAGGTAGATAGTGAATTGTTATTCAGCTAATACATAGTTATATGATATTAGCTAGCTAGCTACTATCAACTAATCGATCCAAAGATACCCTAATTATTTCAAAATTCGATAAGAAATGTGGGCGAACCGTTTACCACAAACAGTAAGTGTGCAGGCCACTTCCCGCAGCAGCTACTGCTGAAACAACACACTTCGTGCACAGGCAATAAGGCACGGCAGGGTACAGTTGGGATCATAAAAAATATCACTAGAAATTAGCATAGCAGTACAATGTACACATTCCCAGGAAGGAGATATCATGATTGTTATTAAGTTATAACAAAACTAAAACAGGTGGAGAAAAGGAATTCTGCAAAACAAAAAAAACGAATCACTCGGTGCCCTTTCAGTCCCTAGCTCGAAAAAATCAACGTCGCACACACAACAGACTTGAAACCAACACATCAATGTCCCTATAGAATCAGCCACCACGACAACAACGAATGACAACCGATCAATGTTAACTAGATATAACGAATGGAATAAAAAATAAGCCTACAGGGAAGAAGGAAGCAGTTCAAGGATGTCAGACTATGAACAAAGAACTCTAAGCCAAACGAAGGCTTCTGGAAGGCACATGTATTGTATAACTAGAAGGTGGTATTGCTTTCACCTGCAGATATAGAGCTGCCCTCCGACTTCACCACGACCTCTGCCTCTGACTTCACAGCCATGGAACCTTTTCCAATGTCCAGCCCCTGGAGCCGCCCAAGCGAGTCTTGCTGCATCATATCGGAGAGGGAATTGGGCTGGGATAGCATCTGGTGACTCGGGACATTCAGTGGAGGCTGCTGGAAATGATGCAGCAGCTGAATATTTCCATGCTGCTGAACTGCGTGTTGCTCCGAGAGCTGGAAGAATGAAGGGCTGTACAAGACGTGCTGCATTCCCATATTAAATTGTTCGTTGGACTTCGACATCTCACCTGTTGCTATCTTAAGCCTCTCTACTTCTTGCTTCAGTGCATCATTTAGAGCTGCATCGGTATGGGTATTTCGTCAATAAATAACAGTCATCTGAGAATCAGTGCAATGGTTGTAAAATTTACAGATTGTTCGAGCACTACTAAGTACTAACCAACCATTTGTTGACATGGTACAGCTTCTGAAAAAACAATGCATCAGCTACCTAGTATGAAACAAGGCTGCAACAATGGGACACCCTCCCACATGAACTTGTTATGAAAAAACAAATAAATGCTCACCATCACGAAGTTGAGCCTGCTGCTCCATGGCCTGCAACCTTATCTTGAGCTCAGCATTTTCTGACGAAAGTCCAGTTGTGTCTCTCTGCAAAATAAACAAATCAGTGTGAAGGATATTAAGCATATGCATATTAATACAAGAGTAAATTGCATGCCTGGACCCTAAAGTATTACTATGTGATTCTCATTTGGGTCGGTCTATTTGGCTCTCTTAACGTATTTTAGTGATCTTATCCCAGTCCAAAGTAGACATGGGGACACCTAGTACCCAACATGGTCATCCATATGGACGCGATTTAAGCCAAAAAAAACTAAGCCAAGTAAAATTTTTATTTCATTGTTCTCCGCTGATGCCTCAATCGTATAACATGCTTTGGCACAGCGAGCCTGGGCGGTTCAGAAATGCCGTGGGCCTCCCACTCGAGCACCTCATTGCAGCAAGTGGTCAAAATCCAGTCAGCGAGGTCAAGAAGGCGATAGGGGCCGAGAAGGATCCAGTCAGTCAGGGGGGTGGTTGGTCTTCTCTTTCCTCTCACTCTCATCTCAGCGTCGCAGCTATTTCTCTTCACGCTATCCGGCTTGCTTTCCTAGTCGGCATAGCAGTACAGTGTGGCTGGCCCGGCACACCTCGCGCTCCAGGTTGGCCTTGCCTTGCTAACGCCAACCGCGTTAGGATGCTCGACGGCGAACCACTATTGCCAATCCGGCAACATTGTCGAAGGTGTGGCAGGGCGTGTTCTCATAGTGGATGAGAGTGAATTGTTGTGCCAGCATGTATGGCGTGGCCTATGACCACACCACGGGTTACATCAGACCACTCCACGGCGAGGCCAACGACATGGTGATAGCCCCTATGTGGAGCGGCCCACGTCAAGGTCATGTCCCGTTTCGTGCCTAGGTGGCAGCGTTTAAACGGCAATGGGGCGTCCACCGCATGATGACAGCAGTGCGACGACATGGGGTCGGAGCAGCTCTGATTTAGGCAGCGATTGCCGAGACACGTTGAGTGGGAGCGGTGTCGGGCAGCACCGTGTGCAGGTGTGGCAAGGCATTGCATGATGCAGAGCATAGTGGCGATGCACCTTCCTTGTCAAAAAAGAGAGCGGGAGAGAGAGGGTTGGGGGAAACGAGTGAAGACAGTCTCATGCATCCTAACCTGGCTATGAACTCACCCGCTGGCTCTAGATGGACGGAAAGAAGAGGATGGGCAGTTTAGGGATGGTGGCTCGATGGATCTCTCAGTGGCTGCTACAGTCCAAGGGCATCAGGAGGGTTTCTAAGGCAGTGGCGGCAGGCCCAACCCTCCTTGGCGTGCGCACTAGGGATGCTCGGATTGAGAACACTGCGGACTCCGACCTATAGCGGCCATGTGATCACCTTCAGTGAGCTACCCGAGCTCCACAAGATCACCAGACCTAGGTCCAAGGCTCCAAGCTCAGCGACAACCCTGGCATGGCCACGACCTCCATGCCCACCCCCTGCCATTGCACTGACTAGCCCACTCATAGTCCTTGCACCTGCCTACCAACGCTGCCTAGGCCCACTCATGTGCGAGAGGCGTGCCGGCGAGGACCTAACAGTCAGCGAGAGTGATAGATATATTAGGCAAGTGTGTAACAGGCAATCAATGTGATTAGCACCTGCCATGCAAAGCATGTACACGCATGGCAACCACCCAATCTGTGGGATTGGTACCTGCTATGTACAGCATATGACCCTGCCATATTGGCTATATATGAAGGTCACCCCCCCCCCCCCCACGATTGGGAGTGTGGTGTCTCCTCTATCTCTTTGTCTTTCTACATGGTATCAGAGCCCGGGTGATCAATCAGATCCCGGGCTTCTACTTCTGCTCCTCTCCCTCTCTCCCGGCGGCCACACCCCCTGGTCGCCATGTCTGTCCCCCCCGAGGGCTCCACTGCCCCGGCACCACCTGCCCCAACACCACCGCAGGCTATGCTCGTCCATCCCTACACCGCTGTCAACATCAAGACTCACGTTCCGGTGAATCTGGAGATGAAGACTCCCAATTTCACCAAGTGGGCTACATTCTTCAAGTCTTTGTGTGGGAAATTCAGTCTCCTCTCACACATCAGCGAGTCTGCTGCCCCCACTGCTAATGATCCATCGTGGCAAATTGCCGAGTGCACTGTCCGCGGTTGGATCCTGAACACCGTCGACGACGCGGTTCTTGATCTGGCCATCAATGACGAGAACCAGACCGCCCGCGAGCTGTGGGTGGCCATTGAGGCCCTGTTCCGCTCCAACCGCGCACCTCGGGCCGTCTTCCTGCTTGAGGAGTTCCACTCCATAAAGCAGGGCGACCTGACGATCGACGAGTACTGCCAGAAGCTCAAGGTCACCGCTGCTGCCCTCCGGGACGTCGGTGACACGATCGATGACAAGCAGCTCGTCCTCAGTCTCCTACGCGGTCTCAATCCGCGCTTCAGTGCCACCGCCGACGACATCGCCAACACCAACGTGCTACCCTCCTTCTCCAGGGCGCGCGAGATGCTCTCCCTCAAGGAATTGCGCCTTGCCAACGATGAGAAGACCACGGCGGCCTCTGCCATGGTAGCCGCCTCCGGCTCTAGCTGCACATCTGCGGAGTGCCATTCCTCCACCTCTGGCGCTCCTTCTAGTGCCCCTTCCAAGGGTTCAGGGGGCAGCAAGAAGGGCAAGGGCGGCAAGAAGGGTTCCTGGCGCGGCCAGGGCGGCTGGCAGCAGGGCGGCGGCGGAGGCGGCTGGCAGCAGGGCGGCGGTGGCGGTCAACAGCACGGGGGCAACCGCCCCATGGTGCCCTGGCTCTGCTACCCCCCGTGGGCCACCCAGGGCGGTCCTCCTCCCTCCACTGGAAGCTGGCAGCAGGGCCCTCGCCCTGTCGGCGGCTGGCAGCAGGCCAATACCCAGGGCGGGCGCCAACAGGGGGTTATGGGTGCCAACCCGCAAGCCCACTTCGCTGCTCCTCCCCCGCAACCGATGTGGGATCAAGCCAGCCTGATTGCCGCCTTGAATCAGATGGCGATCCAGAACTCTGGCTGGGTCATGGACTCAGGCGCAACCTCCCACATGCACAACTCGGATGGTATACTTTCATCTCGTCATCCCTCCTCCTCCTCTTCCATCACTGTTGGCAACGGGCATCAATTGCATGTGTCCTGTTCTGGGCACTCCCATCTACCTGCACACCCATCTCCTTTCTCTCTACGCAATATTCTTGTTGTCCTCTCCCTAGTACGCAACTTACTTTCAGTTCGCCAATTCACTCGTGACAACCATTGTACTATCGAATTTGACGCGTTTGGTTTTTCTGTCAAGGACCTGCAGACCAGGCGCGTGATTCTTCGCTCCAATAGCTCTGACGGTCTCTACACCGTACCCGCCATGCCACAGGCCAACCTCGCCACCTCCACCGACCTATGGCACCATCGTCTTGGTCATCCAGGCACTGCCACCATAGATTTTCTTAGACACAATAATTCCATTTCATGTAATAAATCAGCTCACACTCTATGTCACTCGTGTCAACTTGGCAAGCATGTGCGGCTGCCCTTTGGTACTTCCAGCTCAGTTTCATATTTCCCTTTTGAGCTTGTACACTGTGATGTTTGGACATCCCCGGTTACTAGCATTTCTGGTGCGCAGTACTATCTTGTCATCCTAGATGATTTCACCCACTTCTGCTGGACGTTCCCACTCGTCCGCAAATCCGAGGTAGCCACTCACATCATTAACTTTTGTGCCTACGTCCACACACAGTTCAGCCTTCCTGTCAAGGCTGTACAGGCTGACAATGGCACTGAGTTCATAAATCATGCCCTCACCACCTTCTTTGCCTCCAGCGGCATTCACCTACGCTACTCCTGCCCTTACACCTCCTCTCAAAACGGCAAAGCTGAACGCATCATCCGTTCTCTAAACGATATATGTCGCACACTCCTCATCCACGCTCACATGCCACCCAAATACTGGGCCGAGGGGCTCACCACAGCCACCTATCTCCTCAATAGGCGCCCCAGTTCAGCCATCCACCATAAAGTCCCCTATGAGCAACTCCACCAGCAGCCCCCAGATTACACCACCCTTCGTGTCTTCGGTTGTCTATGCTATCCCAACCTCACCGCTACCTCCAAACACAAGCTAGCCCCCCGCTCTACCGCTTGTGTCTTTCTTGGTTATCCCTCTTCCCATAAGGGCTACCGGTGTCTCGACCTCACAACTAAACGGATCATCATCTCCCGTCACGTTGTCTTCGACGAGACCACTTTTCCCTTTCGATCTGACTCCACCAGTGCGCTACCAAGCTCTCTGGACTTTCTTGCAGGTTCACCCGTGCTGGAGATACGCACTGCAGCGGTCTCTCCGTCGCAGCTCGACGTTGAGCAGCCGCGTCGTCGAGCTCATCTGGAGCTCGCTGAGGACCCGGCCATTCTACAGCTTGGCCCGGTCCTTGCACCAGCCGCGCCTCCGCCTGCGGCGGCTAGTCCCCCACCCCTCCGGGTTTACACCCGGCGGCATACGGCTCCAACTGCATCGACCCCTTCTCCGCCGGCACCAAGACAGCCTGTTTGTTCCCGAACAGCAGGCCCCGGCCTCGGCTGTGGTGGCTGCTCCACCGCCGCCGGCCCCGAGCCGGCCTGTGACGCGCCTACAGACAGGCTCCCTCTGGCCTATCGATCGGTACGGTTTCCCTCTGGCTGCTCACGTCGCCACCGACTCCATTGCCTCGCCCATCCCGCATGATTACAGGGGGGGCTTGCTGATTCCCAGTGGCGTGCGGCCATGGCTGAGTACAAGGCCCTCGTCGACAACGACACATGGCGCCTCGTTCCCCGTCCTCCCGACGCCAACGTGGTCATCGGAAAGTGGATTTTCAGGCACAAATTCCACTCCGATGGCACCCTGGCTCGTCACAAGGCTCGCTGGGTCGTCCGCGGCTTCACTCAGCGCCACGGCATCGACTACGACGAGACGTTCAGCCCTGTCGTCAAGCCTGCCACCATTCGGGTCGTCCTCAGCATCGCGGCATCTCGCCATTGGCATATCCATCAGCTGGACGTGAAGAATGCATTTCTTCATGGTCACCTGCATGAGACGGTCTATTGTCAGCAGGTCCCCGGCTTCGTCGACCCGGCACGACCCGACGCCGTCTGCCTCCTCCAGCGCTCCCTCTACGGCCTCAAGCAGGCCCCTCGGGCGTGGCACCAACGCTTCGCCACGTTTCTCCGACAGCTCGGCTTCGTCGCCTCTGCCACCGACGCCTCCCTCTTCATCTACACCGAGGGCAGCTCCTCTGCCTACTTGCTGTTGTACGTCGACGACATCGTCCTCACGGCTTCCTCGACCGCTCTACTGCGACGCATCATCGACCGCCTTCACTCTGAGTTCGCCATGACGGACCTAGGCGAACTACATCACTTCCTGGGTATATCTGTCACTCGCTCCTCCGATGGCCTCTTCCTCAGCCAGCGGCAATACGCCGTGGATCTCCTTCAGAAGGCGGGCATGGCCGAGTGTCACTCAACATCAACACCAGTTGACTCTCGTGCCAAGCTCTCTGCCTCGGCGGGCGCCCCTGTTGCTGATCCCGCCACGTACCGGAGTCTCGCCGGCTCTCTCCAGTACCTGACGCTCACTCGCCCCGACCTGGCATACGTTGTACAGCAAGTGTGCCTCTTCATGCATGACCCGCGCGAAGCTCACCTCGCGTTGATCAAGCGAATCCTTCGGTACGTGAAAGGCACCTTGTCGGTTGGCCTCCACATCAGCACTGGGCCTGTTGACAAGCTGATTGCATACTCCGATGCCGACTGGGCAGGGTGCCCAGACTCCCGCCGCTCCACATCAGGGTTCTGCGTTTTCCTCGGCGACAGTTTGGTGTCCTGGTCGGCCAAGCGGCAGACCACGGTGTCCCGGTCCAGTGCAGAGGCCGAGTACCGGGTTGTTGCTCACGTTGTTGCAGAATGTTGTTGGCTGCGCCAACTCCTTCAGGAACTTCATGTTCCCTTGAAGGTCGCCACAGTTGTCTACTATGACAACGTCAGCGCTGTCTACATGACAGCCAACCCGGTCCACCACCGCCGCACCAAGCACATCGAGATTGACATCCACTTCGTCCGTGAGAAGGTGGCTCTCGGCGAGGTTCGAGTTCTCCATGTGCCGTCACGTTTTCAGTTCGCTGACATCATGACAAAGGGGTTGCCGGTTCAGCTGTTTGAAGATTTTCGGTCCAGTCTCTGCATCCGGATTCCTGACGCTTCGACTGCGGGAGGCTGATAGATATATTAGGCAAGTGTGTAACAGGCAATCAATGTGATTAGCACCTGCCATGTAAAGCATGTACACGCATGGCAACCACCCAATCTGTGGGATTGGTACCTGCTGTGTACAGCATATGACCCTGCCATATTGGCTATATATGAAGGTCACCCCCCCCCCCCCCCCCCCCACGATTGGCAGTGTGGTGTCTCCTCTATCTCTCTGTCTTTCTACAGAGAGAGATTGGGAAAAAGAATGGAGCCGAGGTGAATAGATAAGGCAGGCCCGGGGGGGGGGGGGGGGGGTCTTCTTAAATCATGTCATCCACTGCAGGCACGCATGTCGCACATGACTTTACCAACCACGTGGATGGCCACATCAATTCATGGGCGTTGTTGTGTCAAGTTTGTACTAGGAGGATGAGATCACTTGAATACATTAGGGGGCCAAATACGCAATTTCATAGCTTGGGGACCTAGACGAGAATCGCATAATACTTTAGGGACCGGCCGTGCAATTTATTCTAAATACAAAAGACATGGACACATTGCTTGTAGATTCAGAAAACAGAACCAGACAAGATCTGAAAATACAGGGTTTTATGCTTAAAATTTGAAGTTGCTAGCATTTAACCAAGTAAGAAGGTGCTTATTGCAATGAATTGGATCTATAGGGATAGTATAGTCGCCAAAACTACAGTGCTGCTCAACCGAGAACACAGTTCTTTTACTGCAAACCGACCAAGTATTATTATTCAGATCTCCAGTCGTTGAGAAAACTATATAAAACAACCCCGAGGAGCATTTTTCCCTAATCACTACATGTGGCATTAGCCAATACTCAACATGATCACATAAACTATCCTATCATGTGTTATAGATCTCATTGCATGTGCATCACTCCAAAGAAAATATTATACTAACTGTTGATATGTAAAGCAATTGGAGTTTAGCTCATACAGGTTACAGGTATGGACTATGGAGTGCAGCTGGTTGTACAGTATATAATAATTAAAGTGTCACTATGCACCGTGTTATTTTCACAGTAAAATAAATGAACTGAACACAGTTCAGCAATACATGAGACAAGCAGAAGGATGAAAGGCACCTGGAATAGTGTCAGCTGCGCTGAAAGAGTAGTAGCCTCTGTCTGAAGAGTTTGAACCTTCCGCTCCAGTTCTGTTATATATCGAGCTTTTCTTTCCTTCGACCGTGCTGCAGATTGTCTGTTTGCAACGATTCTGCACAAAACCCAAGCTCAGGGACTCAATAAGCATTCATAAAGTATAGGTTACAAATACAACAAGCCGGTTAGATGATTTAGGTAAAACAAAGTTGGCTTGGTCAGATCATACAGTCAACTGATTAAGATAATTTATAGGTAACATAATAAAGTTAAAACTAGTTGACATAGATTTACTAATCTGTTAAGATAATAATTTAGGTAATGTAGTAAAGTTAAAACAGTTGACTAGGACAGATGAAAGTTAACTTCCTATGTTCAAACATCATCGGTGTGAATACAAAGATCATGAATAATATCCGCAACAGTTTTCCTACACTCCAGTAACTTAACAAAATTTCTCATTGTATGTTATTCTGCCTGTCATTCAAAATTTCAAGGTATAACGCTACACACAGATCTGGGAAATGAATCAAAAGATGGTTGTGGCACAGAAGCAAGGTCAATAAAAATAGTAAATGCCAACTAAAACTTAATAGCTTCAACAAGTTTCAACAATCACATACTGAAATAAAAATCAATGAAATCCCATTTGGAGCTTCGTCGCACCTGTTAGCAGCTGCAGTGAACCTAGTAATCTAAGATAAATTAGTTACAAATTTGATAGTGTTTCATAGCACAAATGAATATCATGGTCTAAGTGTTATTTTATTCAGCTCTATTACAAGAAAGATCACCTGATATGAGATCAGTTAAATATTGAACAAATATTACAGAAATCAAAATGTGGCTGCAATCCAGGGGCAACTGTACCAGCCAGCAAAATGTAACCCTAAATTATAAATACAGGTTTACACAGCTTGCTTGTAGTGCAAACTCTTGGGAAAATACTAATGTGCACTGCAGTCAACTGAAACGGGAAAAAAATATACTTGTGATGTAGAACTATAAGTCACATTTAACAGAGTATCAACATTCACCCAACTTCATTTAACATGTCGGAGGGCCTTATGCATGACATAATAGGAAGATAATGACATAAAACACTGCATGCCTATTTAATACGCGACAATTTTCTGTCATTTACAGCCTCTCTGCTGATTTAAGAACCTATCCGACAATGAACAGCCTCTTAGCTGATTTAAGAACCTATTCAACAATGAACAACATAAAACAATCTTCAAGACTGAGATAGAAGTGTACCTAATAAAATACATTGATAGTTCAAAACTAACAATGTTTATGCGAGTAAAACTGGCTATGCTATCTCTGCTGTATCAATGATTGCCAATACAGAAGCATATCAACGATAAATATTACCAAAGTCAACCAGGACTTGAGGTCTGAGGAGAGCAAACATGGAAACAATTTACATGAATTATCACAAGAGAAACACCGTGCCATATAGCTTGGCCCTAATACAAAGTTTGTCAAACAAAATCTAACCATCTCTAGTGTAACTTTAATATACGCCAAAAGGGAAACGATAGTTGTAGCATATAATTTTGTGCTAGAAAGAACCAGTTAGAAGTATGCCACGCTAATTTATTGAGCATCTTGGAGAGAAACTAGATAACACGGAGTGTCCAGCGAGGAAAACATTGCAACAAAGAAAATAGATGTTATATCCTGCCCTTTTTTTACGTCCATCTCTGTTTATTTAAAACTAAACAATCAGAAGCACCTTTAAGGACCAAGACGTGTGTCCAGCATGGAGAAAATGCCACGAAAGCAATTCACATCAATGACGTTATCCCGCCAATTTCGACCTCTGCCTTCTGCTTATATGAGACTAAACAACACGAGACACCTTTACAAACTAAGACACTAACTAACGAAACAAAAAATGACATCACAAAAACTTTTATGGGTGCTTGTTTTCACTTGGAAAGAAACCTAATACGCGACAATTCAGTTGGTCAGCTTGCTGCAACCCTATCCAATAAACTGTCTTTCGCTATCCCGATTATTCCAGACCACGTCTCAAGTACTTGACAGGTGGCGATGCTTCTTCTCTTTTTTTTTTTCATTTCAATGCCCACAATACCAAAAGGAGAGTCATTAGCATTATGTGGCTTTTACATCAGATCACAAAAAGGAAGAGCCATCTCACCTGCAACCCTACCAACCAAGCAACTACCAAGTACAGTCCTAGCTAGTAGTGTCAGAATGCGAGGACGGTGGCAATGGAAGGTAGGAGGGAAAAGGCGTCACCTTTTGGCGCGCTTGGGGTCGATGGCAGCGAGCTCGGAGAGCTGCTCGGAAGACATGGCCTTCTTGGCCTCCAACACCTCTCCGAACACGCCTCCGCCGCCATCCTGCAGCCCGCCGGGGCCGCCGGCAGAAGCACCCATCCCGAAGCCATCAAAGGAGGCGCTGTGGCGGTGCTTGGCTGGGCGCGGCGGCGAGGAGGTCTCGGCGGCGCGGTCGCGGTCGGCGCCGGCGATCTTGTCCATGTCCATGAAGGTGGAGAAGAGGTCGTCCTCGGAGCCGATCTCGTCGAAGCCGCCGCCCCCGCCGCCGGCCAGGTCGTCCGGGAAGCGGAAGGCCACTTCAGATCTGGCGCGGCGGTGGTGGCCCACGCGCGGCGGTGGCAGCCCGGAGCCCGGCTGGTGCTGCGGCGGCGGCGCAGGCGCCCCGCCCGGGACCGGCGGCAGTGGGCAGGGCAGGTTGAGGTTGGGGCTCCGCGCCGGCGAGCGCTGAGGCGGGTCGCCGGGCTTCGGCGGCATCGCCATTGCGACGGGCAGGTCTGTCTGTCTGGTCGACTGGGCTGCGCGTAGTTTTTGGGTCGGGGCTCGGGAAGCTGCTCTGCGACTGCTAGCTCCCAGACAGTGGCGTTTGTGTTGGGTCCTGAAAGCGAGTGGAGTGCGTGCGGGATCTGGGAACGAAGGAGGTGGGGTGGGCCCCTCGTACTCATGTGATCGCCCACGGCCACGGGGTCGGCGGCCGGGCCTTGTTTCGGGCTTCAGTGGGCTGGACACATCTTTGGGCACTTCGATCGAGCAGATAAATGAGCAGATAAATGTTGCTCAAAGGCCTTGGAGCAGAAATAAGGACAGCCTCCATGACCACTAGTATAATATCCGTGCTAACGCTACGGCTTCATCTCAGATATACCCATAAAAACAATGAAACAACAGTGAAAAAAAAACCATCCTTTTTGTTTCCTTATCTATAAAAAAAAGATGCTCGATGTCCTTATGCAAATGGAAGGCATGACTCTTCATTCAGACAGCTACTCCTTTGAGGATGAGAATATCTTAAATTTGATTTGTGTAGAAATCTGGCTTCATTGAGTTGTCGAGGCTCTCAAGTGTCGTCCTTCTCAACTAAAATGAGGATGTTTACTATAAAATGTACAAGCTCATGCAACCAAGAAAGGTCAATCTCACACTAATAATACTACACAGTTGGTACAACATGATTCCTCAGTCTTTCATATTTCATATAAATCAGTTCATGTGCACCAGAGCAACTCAATGCAAAAGGAAGACCACTGTTGATGCAGATTTCATGACACTCTCACAAAAAACAGATCAGTTGTTTCTTCATGTAACAAGCGGTGTTGAGAGTGCAATAGAGCAGTGTCAGTCGTCAGTCATCTTGTCACATGCCCATGTTGTAAAGTTATCATGTGAAAAATCCCGCAGGCAGAGGTTAAGTTTAGCAAGTGAGGGGAGAAATGGAGAACCGAACATGTAACGGCTAATGATACCAGAACCATACAATTTGGCTCAGTCTAAACTCATTCGTGTTGTCAAGCTCAAGGTTTGAGTTATTTGTGGGCTCCAACCGTTGACACTCTTCTAAATCCTTCTTGAAGTCCTCTGCTGACAAGTGCGCGTAAGCAACCAGGCAGGCTTGGTGACTCTAGGTTCATCTCCACCGCCACAGGAGGACTGAGACTGACTCAGGAGGAACTCGTCACACAGATCAAGTCCTTCTGCCAGCTGCTGAGAGTCTAACAATTCAAATTGGGAATCACATTCCCACAACTTTGGATCTTGCGATTGGAGATTATCTCCATCCTCTATTTTTTTAGAGTGTGGGAGGACAACAGTCTCTTCAATGTTTATTTCACAGTTTCTGTTAACCTGCACATTAGGCAGAAAAAATGTATTTTCTAAATTGTATTTTCAATTATCAAAAAACAAGTTAGCAGTATATGCTTATCACTCACAAATGTGCGACACATTGAAAATATAGATAATGAACACAAGAATATTCAATTATTACCTGGTAAAGATCATGTTCAGGGTTATGGACAACTTGGATTGTACCAGCGTGCTTGTCAGCAGGCAATGAAGTAAAATCAGGGAGATCTGCCTCATCAACCATTGATTCCAGATCATCTGATGTGGTTAGCTCTTGAGCATTCTTGTCCCCAGGTTTACACTGTTGCTAAAAAATAATTTGGAGACAACATATTCACCATCTATCTGAAATGGACAGAGATGACTTTTGAGTGTTGAAAAACAAGTGGAGATTCAAAGCAAGAGTATTCCAACAAGAATGTGAAATGTCTGTTTCAAAGAAGGCAGTAACAATTCAAGAGTTGTACAGATTGGTCGCATAGCATTGGTTTAGAAAACCGCAAGGACGACATCTTTTACTACTTACCAAGTTCTCGGATGCAAAACGACGGTGGCTGAGGGATTCTGCGAGCCGAGCCTAAAGCCTCTAACCCTCTATATGTGTACACACACAACCAAACTGAGCTATGAATGTCAGCATATCAGTTCACTTGTCCTTTTTGTTTGATATGTGTTAGCTACCATCAAACTAAAATACATAATACAAAAACAGGAACCTAACTGAAACCAGGCATTGACCAGACGGCTGGGAGTTATCCAGGAAATGTCATCATTTTGCACAATAATGGATCACAACATTTTTTTTCTGAACGGTGTCTGTGAATACCAAATACCAAACCGGAACCTAGACTGGATGAATATCAAAAGATAAACATATTAAGCATTCATCTTGCAAAAGTGATATAGTTTGTCAGTAAAATAAAATGAATGGTAGTAGGCAATATCCAACAGTAACTTTGCACTGAGAATATGTCCTAGATGTTTAGCATCTTAATACTTTGTTTTTAACATACATGACATTGAACAATGAACAAATGAATATGAAAAATACTCGGCACATGCAAATAAGCTTATAAATAGGACAACACAAAAACAAGCCCTACATGTCACAGATTTCTCATAATTAGTAAGGACCCAAATTTCATCCTCCAAACATGAAACCATTTTGGGTACGCAAATGCAAATTAATAGAACCAGGTTCTTTATATTAATAAGGTGGTGACCCCTAACCTGCAAACAAGGTGCCTTCCAGATTAACAATTCATGAAAGCGAACACACGGGTCAATATATTAAGTATAAAAAAATCACCTCGATATGCTTCTGGGCATACGTTGGCATTGATGAGGACCACTTTCTGTCAGCGAACTGGCAGACTTGGTGACTTAGAAGCAGTATGATGATAAATGCAGGAACATAACAGATCAATCTAATGAAATATGGTGAAAAACGGAATCTATATAGTACCTATTACCATACAATTTGTAGTAAATCAATAAGATGAAATTCTTCAAGTCGTGGGGATGCAGCAAGATGTCTTGAAATTATACAACCTATATTAAAACTGGAAATTCATAGTCAAATGAGGACCTCTAAATCATAGGAAAGCAAAAAAATTACCTCTCACCTTTAGCTATATAGAGGGGAATGTAGCACGCATCTGCATAGAAGAGATAGAGAGCCAATTAGAAGACCTTGTTCTACTCAAATCACAACCCTAAATCAAAATCCACAAAATTTAGAGCGAGTGGGCCCCTCAAATCATAACCCTAAATCAAAATCCACAAAATTTAGCGCGAGGGGGCCGCCGCCGGGAGTGAGGGAGATGATGCCAGAGGATGACATGGAGGGAAGTGAGTAGGGGTACCTCACCCGCCGCCGCGGAGGTCGCCCCTTGCGGGGGCCGTGCCCACTCACCGGGGAAGACCGAGTCCGCCGCGCAGCCGCTCAGCCTGCGTCCACGGCGTGCTCCGCGTGCGCCGCGCAGCTGCCCGAGGGAGTGTTGGGGAAAGGGAGCGTCTAGGGTAAGGGAGATGGGAGGAGCTCCTGAGGAGAGTATCGAGTGGGGCGGGCGTGGGTGCGGGAGACGGGGCGTCGGGGTCCTCTGGGGAGGAAGAGCCACGGTGACGGCGCGTGGGTGCGGGAGACGGGGCGTCGGGGTCCTCACCTCCTCGGGGGTGGAAGAGCCATGGTGACAGGACGGGGCGGGCGCAGGATGAGTCATGAGGGAAGATCCAAAGAACCTGGATCGTTGGATCTGAGTGAGTAGATCTGAGAAGAGATTAGAGTAAATCTGGATCGTTTATTTGGAAGGTTTCATTTTGATGGGGGTAATTTTCGGGGTACAATTAGCAAAATCATTGATTGTTGGATATATTTTTTCTGTGTAGCTTTAGTGAAGTTTTATCGGTGCATTATATATTGGTAGAGATGACTGATGATGGGAGCGTATATCTGGTACTTAGGTCTTATGGGAGGAGTAAATGTCCAAATTCATTCGTAGAATATCACTCGCATATCACATTAACATCACTCATATGTCATGTGAATATCATAAAATACATATAAAACAGGAAGAGCTAATACCTGAATTTAGAAGACAATCAAAGAGCAACACATGTAAAAACCTGAATACATGGATCAATCAATCGTGGAGAATCATGTGTGATCAATATTCGATCACAGTTACTTGTTTCCCTTCCTCAAGCGCAGCATCTCTCATTTTCAAGCATCGCATCCACTGGAGATGGCGAAGCCTGTCACCCGCCACCGCTTCTCCCGTCCCCAAACGTTGTCATAATCATGTGCCTCACCCTTAGCATGATCCCCTGAGCCTGCCAAACACCTGATCGGGCGTGGCATGCTAGAGTTAACACTCACGCTCATCATAACCGATGTCACGACCGTGGACGACATCAATTTACTCAGCTCATTCAAAGTTAATCTATAGACTATACCTATTATGTTTTAATATTTTAACTACCCGAGCAGTGAGTTTATTTATTTTACTTTTTTACCTTCCAAATTGCACTCATGTTGTCACACCATCCATTCTTATATATGACCTGGCACTACTACAAAAACGATTATGCGCAGCGTTGAACTTTTTCACTCCGTGGCGGACACCTATTTTTGGCAGCTGCAGTAAATCCCACGATTTACCGCAGCGGGCCTTTTTCATTTACCGTGGCGGACACTTTTGGCCGCTGCAGTAAATCGATTGACCGCAGCGGACATCTTAACGTGTCCGCTACAGTAAATAGGGTACTTACCGCAGCGGACATTTTAAGTTGCCCGCTGTGATAAGTCGATTTACCATGGCGGACATGTTATATTGTCCGTCGCGGTAAACAAGTGGCCCAAATAGCCTAAAATTCGGCCCGTTATCACGCTCTAGTATATATACTGAGAGTTAGGGTTTGGGGTACTCATCCCCCACTTCATTCTCTCCCTCCCACACCGCCTCTAGCTTTCTCCCTCTCCCGTGTACTCTCCCTCACCCTCCCGTACTCTCCCTCCCATGTCGTATCTTGCTTTTTCCCTCTCCCGTGTACTCTCCCTCGCCCTCCCGTACTCTCCACGCAAGGCCACGACGGAGCGGAGCCGGCCGACGCGCGGGCGGACTCGCGCGCCGGCGGACACGCGGGCGAACGCGCGGGTGAAAGACTTTGTTTGATTTTGGTTAATTGATGAAACCTATGGACTAACCCTTGTACTAAGTGTATGATCAAGATAGGGTAGTTCACCTTTGTACATGGAGCTAGATGGATGATCATGATGAATCAAGTGCTCCATGGACTAAGGAAAAGAATAAAGAGAAAAATAAAAAATGGGCTCAAGGCAAAGGTAATATCATAGGGTCATTTTTGGTTTAGTGATCAAGACACTATAGAGAGTGTGATCACCTTTAGGATAGATAGTCGTACTATTAAGAAGGGAAAACTCGTTTCGACTGCGGTTATCATGTGCCACTAGGTTTGCATTGCATTCATATAAAATGAACCTAACTGACACAAACAAAACTAAATCCAAGAAAATATGTTGTAAAAGTTAACACAGGTGAACAAGTGTATGAATCACAAGGTGTTAGCACATGTAAGCTTGGAGAAGAAGCAGAGGCTCGGTTTGACACTCAGAAGGGCTCCAGACGTAGGGTCCGGACACAAGCCAAGTGCGGTCCGGACCAATGGACATGCGACCAGAGGCATACCCTAGCATCGGCCTCTCTAGATAGAAGGTTCGGACGCTAAAGAGGGTCCGGACGTAGGACTTCGGTCGCGGATCCGGAGCTCGGCGCTCTCTTACTCCTCTGGATATATTTATCCGGACGCAAGGTTGTGTCCAGACGTAGGACACTGGACGCGGGTCCGGAGCTGAGGAGCTCTCTGGATTGGGTCTGGACGCAGGAAAAAGAAGCACCGGACGCTACTGTTCCCTGGGTCCGGAGGTGACACGTCAGCATAGAGAAGGCGCCAACGGGCGTATTCAAAACTGGAGGAGGGTCCGGACGCAGACACGATGGTCCGGACCCCCATGCATCTTGCGTCCGGACCGACGTAGACAGTTGAGAAAGAGGAGCAAAACGGCTAGTCTTTGGTGGATGACTATAAATATGTTTTGGCCAGCTCCTAGGGCTTTCTCTTGCACTTCTCATTCATTTGATACACCTGTGCTTGCTTGAGATAGCCCCAACTCACTCTCTTCACTCTTGATTGCATACTTGTGAGAGTTTGAGTGAACCAAGTGCATTGATCATTGCATTGCATCTTAGTGGCACTTGGTCATCGTCATCGCCGCGAAGTTTCTTGTTATTCTTGGTGTTTGCCAACACCTAGACGGCTTGGCGATTGAGGAGAAGCTTCGGCACGTGTTGGTGATTGTTCGTGGCCGGCTTCATCGATTGTGAGAGGGCTTGTACCCACCTCGGCGGAGCGCCAAAGGGTAACTCTAGTGGATTACTCGTGTCTTTGAGTTACTCTCATTTGGGTGGTTTCTTGTGGCGCCCGAGTAGTGGGCTTAACTTGTGAATTGTCAATTAGCCACCGAAACACCATTTGAGTAGTCGACACAACGGGGACTAGCTTGGTGGCAACTAAGTGAACCTCGGGAGAAAAATCGATTGTCATCTTGTCTCCCGGCTACTCTTTGGTATTCATTGTGATTGGTTCATTCTATTGACATACATACATCACAAGACATCGGTATAACAATCACTTCCTCTCTTGTATTTACTTCTTTCATATCTTGCCTAGTTAGCTTGCTAGTTAGTTCTTTTTTTAGTTGTTCTTGCTAGTTTGTGCTAAGTGCTTTAGGTTCTTGCTATTGATTGTTAGGCACTTAGCTAACTAGAATTGCATTGGATAGGTGGTTTTGCATCCTAAGTAGAGCTAGAGCAAAAAGCTTCGCTTAAGTGTTATCTAACCTTTTGCTCTAGTGATTTGTAGAATTTTTATTAGGCTATTCACCCCCCCCTCTAGCCATCTAGGACCTTTCAGCGGGGCCGCGCGGGCGGACGTTGACGCGCGTGTGGACGCGTGGGGCCGCGCCGACAAATGCGCGGGGCCGCGGCGGCAGACGCGCGAGGCGACAACGACGACGCTCTGGGCGAGGCACGGGCCGGTGCAGCGGCGGATGGACTCGACGTCGGGCCTGGATGGGCTTGTGTTGGGCTCATCATTTTTTTTGTTTTTTTTATTTCGATTTACCGCGGCGGGCGTTCTAATGTGTCTGTCGCGTTAAATAGATTAACCACAACGGGCAAAGCGGCCCGCTGCGGGAAGACCACGATTTACCTTGATCTTAGCACCGCAGTGGACAGCTTTACCCGCTGTGGGAAACCAAAACTGCCCGTTGCGTAAAATGTTTTCTGTACTAGTGTGGACCATAACCCATAAGTTAGAATAACTCGTATCTCGTATGTGATCTAGACTTATCTTGATATGCGATTATACAAGTTTGAACAACTTGTATTGTATGCAACAATTATACGAAAGTCCAGTTCTTAGTATTGAATTCCATTGCAATGTTCGTGTGTGTTTGTTAGTCTTTGAAAAGATAACTCTGTTCGTTTGGCTTATCAGCCACGAAAATAGTATTTTCTCTCACAGAAAAATTGCCAAAAATAGTATCAATCGACTTATCAGCCACCGAAACGAGGAAACGACCAGGGCAAAGACCCACTACTACAAACACAAGGATATTGTAACACTTTTTATGTAACATGTCTATCGATGTGTCCCAATGAAATTTTATACTAACATAAAATATGTGTTACAAATTTTAGTTGTAACATAAACCATTTTTTAATAAAAATGTGTTACTGACAACAATTATAGTAACACAAAATTAATGTTACAAAAGTGTACTATATTGTAACACATAAATGGAACATATAAAGTTATGTTACAAATATATACTCAATAGTAACACAAAATAATATTACAATTACAATTCATGTGCTACAGAAAAAATATACATCTGGACCTTCTTTGCACCTAAGTCTCGTTAAGGCTGTTAGCAGTACTAGAAAAATAATTTTACGAGTCAATCTCAAATAGTATTATAAGTTCTCATATTATAAATTTAGAATTTAAAATTATGAAATAATCTTATATGTTGGCATGGTCTATATGTAGTTTATAATTGTCAGCGCAGTCTACAACTTTATAGTTATTTTTTTTATTTTAAGTCATTTGGAGTCTTAAATATGTATTTTAAGTTTATAAAATTTAAAATTCATAAACTATAGTAGCTGATCTGAGCTAAAAGTTCGTTCGTTGTTGATAAGTTTTTTATTTAAAGTTGTTTAGGGTCTCAAATATTTGTTTTATAATCACTTTTCTATATTCAAATTTTTTTTAAAAAATTAAACTATCTCAGACGGAGAAATATTCTATAATAAAGTTATAGTTCTTGACAAGATTAAAAACATTGTAGTTAAAAGTTTTTTCATTTGAGTTCATTTAGTAGCCAAAATATTCAATATAAGATTAGAACATGCTAATATAAAACGATATCATGTAATTCATAGTCATGTATGATTGTGAGGTCTAATGGTAGAGAGACTTAGTATTATTTGTCAAGTTGTGAGATCAAATCATAGTTTAAGCATTTTGTTTTGTTTTTTGGGTTTTTTCATAGCATAATGTAAAGTGTTACTATATATAAAAAAGTGTTACAACAAAAAATATTGTAACACTAGACAAATGATCTTGTAGATAAGTAAATATGTTACAATAAACTAATCTATAGTAATAACATAGGTAATTGGAACATAATAAATAAAAATGTGTTAAAAAAAGCTAGTAACACTTTTTTTAATCTATAGTAACATAAATTGGTGTTACTATATCTCTGTTGTGTAGTAGTGTCCGACAGCGATGCTACTATATGGAAAAGAACTACAATTAAAACAATATCGAGTTACCAAATCCTATTATGCTTTTCGTAGGAAACTCTTGAACTAAAAACAACATATTTTTTAGTACTAATAAGAACATATTATTTATTATTTCACAACATATTATATACTATCTCGATATGGGAGGAGCCCATATTATATGCTACTTTGTTCTCTGTCGTGATTGATTATAGGGAGCGTCTATCTGGTACTTAGGTATTACGGGAGGAGCCCATATTCAAATTCATTTATAGAATATCACTCGCATATCACATTAACATAATCAGTATGTCACGTGAATGGATGTCATAAGACCGGAGGAGCTAATACCTAAATTTAGAAGACATCAAAGAGCGACACATGTAAACCACATGAACATAAAAAATTATCTCATAGGGCATCACTTTGTACACCATGTGAATACCATTAAACACATCATAAAACATCAAAATACATCATAAAAGTCACATGTTTACTACATACACGTCAAATATATACTATGTCTATGTGAACATCACATGTATGAGAACATATGCTATGGAAATCAGGTTTCCGTGGAAACTATGTAAACTCGCACGTGGATCGTTGGATCTAAATCCGATAGTGGGAGAGATTAGCAATTAACCCCTCCCGCAGTGTGGGAGAGATTAGCAGGTGGATCGACACACTGTGGGAAGGGTTAATTGCTAATTTCTCCTAATCTCTCCCACCATTGGATTTAGATCCAACGATCCACGTGCGAGTTTCCATAGTTTCCATGGAAATCTGGTTTCTATAGCATACGTTCCCCACATGTATACCATGTGAAAATAAAAAATTATATCTCATGAGTATTACATGAGCATCAAATATAAATACTATGTGAGCATCATAAAATCCGGATATGAAAGGCAACAGTAATGCCCTAGTACTGTACAAATTTATACTTGATTAATAAAGAGTGGTGGTGCTTTTTTCTAAAAATACTAACAAGAAATTTATCCAAAATAGGTTGAAAATGTCAAAATAATTGAGTTATATTAGGAGTACAATAATTTGTTTATACGAGTGAAAGAAATAATCAGATGATCCTATTAAAAACACACTAATTCTTTTCTCTTCGAATGCAAGGATATCGCATGCCCTACTAAGGATCGCCTCGCGCCGCCTCGCCTTGTATACATGAATCAATCAATCATGGAGAATCATGTGTGATCAATATTTCCCTTCCTCTTATGCTTTTGGTAGGCAACTCTTCAACTAAAAACCATATATTTGAGTACTAATAAGAAAATCTTATTTATTATATATCCAATTAATATATCAACATGCTGATGTGAATATATGATGCTGCTTTAGTGACTATAAGTAGTTACCTGTCTGGACTGCTTTAGTGACTATTATCATCGACACATCCAAGTGTCGGGACCTATTAGCGTCCGACCTCGGTGGCCGGAAGCCGCCGGCCGACCACCCCCGCACTCATCGAACCATCGGGCCCAACTTGGCTTTCCCGCTCCCTGGCTCGTCATCACCAACCGCTTCGCTCCGGCCCAGCTCCGTTTCCCCGCAGCATGGCCCGTTATCACCCACTGCTAGTGTGTGCACACATCCGCCCCAGCTAAGCTTCGGGATGCAGCCCGCCAACCCCCCTTACCTTCATAAAAAATTAATTCCTTCCCTCTTAATAATGGGCCAAATTGAATTAATTTTTTGGGCCTTTGGAACCGTTTCAGCGCACCACGTAGTTATCCAAGCAGCAGCATGCAGTAAAATCCAAAAACGATGATGTCAGCATATCCATACCTTTTGAAGTAAAAAAATGTTATATCTCCTAAACCGAGTATCATAATTAAAATTCGATTGCACCATTGTCTTTTTTACGATAAACTCTTCAAAACTAGATCACCTATGCATATATTTCTATAAAAAAATTTAACGAACATTTATCTCATAATGAATGTGTATTAAAAAATAATCACCAAACTTCACACTAATAATACACGAACATTACAGAAAAATAGCATAGAACAACATATCTATACTAAATTACTAATAGAACATCATATATATATATATATCACAAAAAATAAAATTAGTGAAATAACTAAATATAGTCAAATAAAAAGAAAAAAAAAATGCTACCGAACATCACAAATACATCATAGAACATAGCTTCAACACTATACAAACATCGTTAAATATATCATAGAACAATGTATGTATACCACATGAACTTCACAAATATCATAAAAATATATAATAAATTAATAAAATTAGTGAAATAATTAATTAAAATCAACTAAAAAGAAGAAAAATCTACCAAACATTAAAAAAATATATCCTAGAACATAAATCTATACTTACGAAGCACCCCAAATTACACCGTAGAACATCAAATTCAAACTTGCGAACATTAGAATATATATCGTAGAACATTCCATATATAGTCTATGAACATCACGTGTGTCTGTAAAATAAAAAATGAAATATAAAATTATCAATAGAATAATGGGACAAATCAGAAAAGGAAAGTGAAAAGAAAAGAAAAGAAAACATAGAAGACAAAAAGGAAAAATAAATAAAACCTGAAATAAAAATTAAAGAATAGAAGCAAGGAAAGAAAACAAAAAATAAAAAGAACAAAAATAAAATAAAATTTAATAGAGCAAAATAAATAAAGTAAAAGAATAAAAAAAGTATATCAAATGTACAGAAAAAATAAAAATAAAATAAATTAATGAAAGGAAAGGAGAACATATATTAACAAATAAAGAAAAAAGGAACAAAAATATTAATAAAATACAAAAAATAAAGAAATATGAAAATAAAGAAAAAGAAAAAATAAATAGTACAAGAGAATGAAAAAGAAAAAGGAAAGCAAAAACATGAAAAATATACCTACATGTCTATCTGCAGCGTGGAGGAATGCGTCCAGACGTCCAGTACATCGCACCGCGTCCATGTCACTAGGTGCACTACTGGAAAAGCTGGCTATGCACTCCTACAAAAGCTGGCTGGGCTGTAGTCTGTGGCCCGCGCTCGCGTGGGCCAAATTAAATCTCGCGTGGGGAGCGCTGGGTGGTCGGCGGTGGACTGACGGCATCCGTTCCTATCTCGAAAGAATTTGTTGTTCTACTTAAAAAAAAAGAATTTGTTGTTCCATCTGTTGGGCCGGCCAAGCAGCAGTTTTTGTGCGAAGCGACTAATGCCCTCACCAACACTCACCAACAACGGCCCAGGCCCAATTCGTCTTGCGCAACTGCGGCCGCACGGCATAGTGCGTGAGACTTCCACTTCGGGCATTGCATTAGTACCACCTCGCCAGTCTACCTCCACTGCGCTAGAAGTGAAAAGCATATAAACGGGTGCACGGCAACCTCTTAGAAGCACGCTCTGCGTGGTGAGCACAAAGCGAACTATTCTTTCGTCTTTTACTAAAGAATACTACATATTTCTGTGAGAGGGTAGCTTTTGTATTTAATATATATGAGCCAAATTTGTATGTAACTAAGACATCTCCAAAGGCTCTCTACATGTCTTTTTATTGTTACAAAATAGACTAATAGACTCTTAAACCACTCTCAATCTCTTACCCCTCTATGCTTTTTGGAGTTACTCAAAGAAACCGTTATATTTTTTTTGAGTGTTTTTATTCTAGAAAAGTAATCCATTTTTTTCATTTTAGATTGTACAAAACAAAAAGGTCTCTATCACTCCACCTCCTGCGAAAACAATCTTGGAGGGTCTCAAATGTTTATTTCCTTCTTAGATCTTGGATCTTGGAAGAATGTTTATTTCCTTCTTAGATCTTGGATCTTGGAAGATGTAAGCCTTGATTGTTTTCAGTTTGGATTGTGGAAACGAGCATTTTTTATTGCTTTCAGTTTGGATTTATTGCTTTCAGTTTGGATTGTGGAAACGAGCATTTTTTATTGTTTTCAGTTTGGAATGTGGAAACGAGTATTTTTTATTGTTTTTAGTTTGGATTGTGAAAACGAGCATTTTCTATATGATGAAGTGGAAACGAGCAAACAACTTTTGCTCTCGGCTTCCACAATCTATTTGGAAGACTTAAGGTCCAATCTATTTGGAAGACTTAAGGTCCATTTAGAAAGACTTAAGGTCCATTTAGAAGGGCTTCTTCTGACTCTGATACTGCAGAGAGGCAGCTCCTCTGTCTGCCTGAGCCGTTTTCTCAAGTGTAGTGAGCCCCAAGCCTTACAGTACATTTATAACCTTCTGTTGGCAATGCAAGACGCATACGTTCAGCATCGGTCAAAAAGACCTTAGGTATGCAGGATTTTTTTCTGTAAAATAAACTGGTTCCTATAAAATCAGTGACTCATGTGAAATTCCTGTTTTCCAAAGGGGCCTTTAGACTGGATGTACAGTACAAATACGTGGGTTATTGAAGCGAAAGGTTTAAGCGTTATTTGATTACAACACCAACCAACCAACACGAGCATCGTGGTTACAGAACTTTTACAACATACAACCCACACAGCCTCATACGTACACGTAAGTTACTCCAGCCTCCAGGAGAAGCAACTCCATGAAACCCAAACCCTACACAAATTTGATTCAGAACTTTCACATTAAAACTCACCAGCTTTTCCTGAAAAAAAACAAGAGGAGCCGATGAGATACACACGTCAAACCACACTGACAACACCCATCAGTCACAGACACACGCACGCACGCCGTCAAGTAGCAGCAGCAGCAGCAGCGTCGTTGGCAGCCTTGTCCTGCTGGTTCTCGCCAGCCTCGTCGATGGCCATGGCGTCCGGTTCCCGCTCTGCTGATGCTGATGCTGATGCGACGCGGCCCTCATTGGACGTCCGCTCCTCACTCTCCACCGGAGCCGGCGGGACCGTGGCTGTGCTGGAGCTGCCACCACCTTGCTCCCCAGCCAGGCTCATCAGACCGTTCTGCTTCATGTAGTTATCAAGGGGCCGGCTCGCCACTTCCAGGAGGCCCATCATGCTCACTGGCCGGGGCTGCTGCCTGCCATGCTGTCCCTGGTCGCCACGGGCGGCAGGGGCAGGGTGGAAGTTGAGGTCGATGTGCCCCTTGTTCATGTCGGCCACCTTGTCGAACATGGTCACATCACTGTTGTCTCGGGTGGTGTCCAGCGTCTGCGGGGATCTCGACAGGTTGCTCCCCTCAGGCTCGTCTCTGTTCACCCATGCGAGCTTCTTGCTCGCCTCTGCCTCCTCTCGCTCCGACTGCCGCTGCTTCTTTCTCATCATCAGTGTCTTGAACCGACGCCTGACCGTCATGCACACGTTGCAGGTGCACGCTGGGTTGTGCTTCGGGCCCTTGCCGCTGGGCGGCTGGATACACACAATGCATGTGCAGCCAGGGCGATGCCGGGGGTGCTTTGTGGTTGTCGCGACTGAAACGGTACCTTGGTTCCCGACTTCACCAAATACTGCAGCAGTGGCCAAGGCGTCAAGGCTGGATGCATCCATTTCAGCGACATTCAACTTCAGACCATAGCTGCCCTTTCGCCTCCTCATTTCTGCAATATACATCGTATGAGCAAAAGGTGCAGTATGAGCTTCTCCTCTACGAAGTCCTGACAAAGTTGACTTATCAAAATATATCTGCCCCACTTCCTCATTAGTCATTACTCAAACTGGTTATGGTAAAGAGTTATAAATCAAGCACAAAGTTCCCATTTTAAACAAGGTCAGGTAAACTATCCCAGTGCCCTTCCTTACATGGCACATTGGCATGTCTCAGCATCTTGTAATTTTGTTATTATAAAAAGAAAAGGGGCCTTTTTTGCATGCAAGCCAGGGCTTAAACCCTGACCGTCAGCCACCCAACTGGGGGTCCTACCACCGTGTTATCACTGTGCTTAAAATTTTGTTTTCAAGGTCAAGTAAATCGTACCTTCATACTGCTGCATAACACTTTGCAACTCTTTTGGGGTCAACTCTTCAGGCACAGAGCAGGAGGAGCTGGAACAGTTGAATTTAAAGTATAATGAGAATTAGTAGGAATAACAAAAGTAAGGCTAGAGCAGTCCAGCAAGGGAGCAAGGGACAGTGTCACAGACAAATGGGCCTCCGGCAAGAGACAGTGTCACCCTCTCAATGAAATACGTACATGCCTAGGTATGGCTCGAAAAAAACAAGGGACAGTGTCACAGACAATTGGCCCGATGCCAGCAAATTTTTTCAATACAAATTGTTGAGAGAGAATGAGAGATACGAGAGAAAAGAGCACCTTTCAAAGTACATGGATAAATCTAGCAAATACAGGATCAAGTGTGACTGAAATTCTGGATTGACCAAGACTGACTGTAACATGAAATGAAACAGAGCAGATGAAGACAAAATAAAATTCAGTGTTCCACACAAATAAGATCATCACACCAAAGTCTCGGAATTTTAAGACTAAACATTGATCGTATCACACATCGCCCAACACATCAACAGAGAACACAATATAGCATTACCATTTTGGGTCCCATGAGTTGTCGGTGCATGTCCATTTGGATGCAACAATAACATTAAGAGGCAACCGGCGCCATTTTGAGCACTCATCACATTGAATCCACTGATCTTGTTCCCTACCAATACAAAATCAGAAAATTGACATAATTGGCACACTGACAACAATGATATGTACATGACTTCCATTTAGACAGCAAGCCCTCACAGTATCATGACTACACAGTTAATGCAATAGCTGAATGAATGTCACCACTTTTCAATGGTTATTTTTCATTTCCACCTCTTATAGCACTATGGCATGTCTTTTTCATAGAAGGTATACAAAAAATCTGAAATTAGATGTGTCTCACTTAGATTGTCCTAGAATTAAAAGATCTTAAGACATAAGTAATTTCAGGTTTTTTATGTTAGGGGAAAGGTATTTAAAATGTGTTATGAAAAAGTACAACTCATCATGTCATTATGGATACTATTCATAATCACTCAAAATTAATTAAAAAAAACGTACTGTATCTTTTTTCCGATCATTTACTTACCCTGTTGCACGGATGGTGAAAATTGATCTCTTTGCAAAGACAGGGGGTACCTGCATATACGTACTACGGTTAGATCAGGTTGAAGATCTTTCAAGTATTTTTGCGATGGACAAAGACCAGCCTTTTGTGCCTGACAGAGAGGATGCTCCATGATTTGGAACAAGAACAGTGAATCGGAGAGCAAACTTACATCATATTCTTCAAACTCATAGTCCTCAATCATCACAACAGTTGGTTTTGCAGTGGGAGCAGGGCGCAACAACTCTTGAGCCTCTTCCCAGGTAAGCTTTAGTTCCATGGCATCTTCAGCATCGATTAAGAATCTCCTGCTTTTGGAACCAATATTGCGACTTCGATTTTGTAAAAATTGCAAAGACCCCTCATCTGGCCTGCTGCCGAATTTATCTGCCTTATTCCAACTGACATCCCCATCAGCTGAGTTCATATGATGATCATATAGGGAGCTTGGATGGAAATCTGTAGCTCCCTTTATTGAGTGAAGAAATCCAGGATAACCACTTACTACTCCTATGTTCTCATTTGCAGTAGAAAAGAGTGTCTCACTGAGAAGGGAACCATTTGCAATAGCTGAAATCTGTGAGTCCTGTGTAAAAGTAATAAACAAACATTGAAACAAAAACATGAGAAAGGAATGAAAAACAACCACTTGCAGCAACAAAAGATTGTCTGATGAAAAATCTAACTTACTGGCAGACTGACAGTATTGGTGGCCTTCCGAAAGCCCATAACAAGTTTCCCTCCAGGATCTATACGACTAAAGGTCACTGCAAAAAATAAGCACACAAAAAGGTTCCCGTAAACAACATTCAGAGAGCATGGGGTACATGGCATAACACCATTCAGCACAATTTACTATAGCATGGAATCCATTTTTTTTTTTTTTTTGCGACTTGAATTTCATTGATTCAGGAACCAGCACAATTACAATCTTCAGTCAACAAGATTGGTTATACAAGATGGGGCTACCCTATTACAGACTGTTAACAAACATCACAGAGAAATCAAGAAAGGAAATACTAAGATCTCTTATTTCCTTAATGATTGGCGAAATGCATGTAGTATTAAAAACAAATAATAAGAAGCTATACCATATATGTAGTATTAAAAACAAACTTCAATCAAGAAAGGAGTGAAGTGCATGTTTGCAAATAGATGCTTACGATCATGTCCAAGGAAATAAATTGCTAATTACCTGTATCGCCAGCTTGTAATTGCAATGACTGTATGCATGGTGTAACACCCTCCAAGACGTACATTCTGCTGTTATTATTTGGCCAAAACCTAAACTGAAAATGCCATTCTTTTCCTCTTGCATCTTGAATTGTCAAGGGGCGACCTTCTGGTTGAGAAATTGGGGGGAAATATGCCTACACAGAGAACCTTGTTAACTCAGGATGACAGAAACAATGGGGAAAAGAATGCATACAGAAGCGCTTCCTGCACTAGGAACAAATTTCGTGAACAGAAGTAGACCACAACAATGAAAAGATGAACATTGATTAATTGTTTACATGAGACTATGAGAGTATCCATGGCCATATACTATACGAACTCGAATATGATCATTTCAGTACTACCATAAATATGCTAGTGGCTCACCATTAGGATGCATTTAGGTTGAGCAGTAAGTGCAAGACATTACATAGATCAGTTTTTAAATGTTAACGTATACGGAATGTACAGGATGACGATCCCCTTCGTATATGTTTTTTCATACATGGATGGTATATATGTAGACCCTATTGATCCAGGACAATACCATGTTTATTTTTGTAAAATCTGGACAGGAGGAAAGTCAAATGCTTTTGATGTTCCTTCCAAACAACTTTTGGAAGATAAATCAGCAATATATAATAAAAAAACATACTTAAATTATTAAAAGGAAGCCAAACAAATGTTATAGTTACCTCAGCACAAGCTTTTGGAAGAACAAGGCGCCCTATGCGGCCTGCATCACTCGCACTCAGGACCTTCTCGAACAATGGAATGATTGTGGAATTTGAACTTGCAAAATATAGTCAAGGAAGATAAAAGAAAACCTACATCTGTTAAAAAAGGAATTTCTGCAGCATATTATACGGGTTTAAGCCTAATGAGCTATTCTGGAGCCTTGTATTTATATTTAAAAGTTACTAAATGTCAGAGATCAATGTCACCAGCAAGTTGAAAATTTTAAATGTATGAAGGCCTTATCAAGGATACTCTCCAGATATTTGTTGCAGCTCTTGGTCTGTTATTCTTGGCCAATACCGAGGAAGTAATTGATTGCGGCCCCTTCCCTCAGCAGGGGGTCTAGCAACACGAAGATGCGGAAACATGTCTCTCGTTGGATCAAAAGCAGCACCTTCACCAACCCTTGGTGGTCTGGTCAGGAAATGCCGAGCCCTTTGTGCCTGCTGAAAGGGAGATAGTGTAGTGGCAAGTTCTCTTCCTTCAGCAATGGATGTTGTTGGCGATAGCATAGGTCTTTCTGCTGTTGAAGTAGCCTCCATCCTGTTTCCATTGTTTGCAATACCAAGGCTCATGCTCAGACATGCCTCTGAAAACGATTCACTTGTTGTGCTATCTGTAGTTGGATCCCTATTGTCATCTCTCCGGGTACATTGAGGTGACTCTAATGCACTTTGAGACCTAGTTAGGAAAGGCCTTCCCATGTCCCCAATACTAAGGGTTGGCTGTTCCCATTTAATCTGCCTTGAACCATTCTCTATCTCTTTTTGTCTCAAGATGTTACTGCTTTGTCCAGCCTCTATGCCTTTTACCATGAACAGGTGATTACTCTTATTTACAATAGCAATATCATCATTTCTGGAATCCAACATAAGAGAGGGTGGTTGTTCATATTTTCTACTTGACAATAACTCGTCGGTTTTACCGAAAAAACGCAGATTATTTGGACACAGAAAAAGCTTTGGAACCACTTGGCCAGAAGCCTGTAAAAAGTACAATCAGAATATTTGAAAAGGAAAGGTGGATAATGTGACCCCCAAAAAAAAAGAACTTACAGACTGAGCTGCTGAATTTTTCATGCAAGTGGCACATTGAACTCCTCCACTGTCAAGTAGATCATAAGAGTTCTTTGAAGCAACACATCCACAATGGAGGCGCTGAAACAGTAGAATTTCATAAGAATACTGTTGAATTACAGTTGAGCCCAAGAGTTTGCAGAATCGATTCCTCTGCAGTCGACGGTATGGTGTATTTGTCACTGGCAGGTGGGCCTGATGACCTGCCAGTGACAAAGTCACCAGACACCAGGGATTCGACAGCAGAGGATCTCATCGCAGAATTTGCATGAATTTGCGGCTTGTGTTGCCACCTCACCTTCCCACAAAATGAGCAGTCTCTCCATCCTGATTCCTTTTGGTGAAATATATCACAAAACACAAACTGTTCATATGCCAACCTAGGTAC
The DNA here is from genome assembly GCA_022036555.1 of Microstegium vimineum. Classification (NCBI taxonomy): domain Eukaryota; kingdom Viridiplantae; phylum Streptophyta; class Magnoliopsida; order Poales; family Poaceae; genus Microstegium; species Microstegium vimineum. The sequence goes on from CM039141.1 coordinate 8,186,393, forward strand.
ACAAGAAACCACACAATAGAAATTAGAAACGGGTCAATCTAGTAGGAATTAAACAAAAATGCTTCCACAAGAGAGAGAAGAAAAAGGATGAAGCAAAGCAAAATCGATGAACCAATCCTTAAAAGAAACAAATTCTTATCTTATTGTTTGAGAAAAAAAATCATGTACTTCCTGTAATCAAATCAAATGGTGAACAGAGCATGTAGTTCCCGCAAAACTAATACTCCCTCCGTCCCAAATTATAAGACGTTCCAAAAATCTTGGAGAGTCAAACTATCTCAACTTTGACCAAAGTTATATGTCAATATAATAACATTTATGATGTCAACTAAGTATTATTAGATTCGTTATCAATTATATTTTCATAACATGTCTATTTAATATCATAAATCTTTATAGTTTTCTCTATAATTATTGATCAAACTTGAGATGCTTTGACTCTCCAAGATTCTTGGAACGTCTTATGATTTGGGACGGAGGGAGAGTACTTATCATCGTTAAAAAAAAATGTGACTTGGTACCAAGCAACAATTTTGATCCAATCCCATAGCACAAAATAGGCGAGGCAAATAGTCGCCTCTACCAAACAGAGGTCAAGCAGGCTCGTCCCTGACACACAACCCGGTCAGAACTCGGAACTCATTGGGGGCAAATCCACAGTGACCGATGCACTTGTTGTTTTCAGCGACGAACCTATGAGAGTCCGAGCGACTGAACACTGACGAAACTCTGAATTGCAGCTAGAGGGTGGTGAATCAACAACTGCTACCAAATCGCGCCGTCAGAACGAGGCAGAGTCAACGCAACTTTCCGGAGTCTCTACACTACACGCTCCAGCTCGGCACGGCTTCCGCATATAAATCCGCTCGTTCGTTGGGTTTCGCTAGGGAATCCATCCAGTACGACGACGAATGATGCGCCGCAAATCGCCGCACCTTTATACAGCATCAATCAGGTAAAAATCACGTCTTTTCTTCTTCCATAGTATATACTACTACTTACGTCTAAAAAAAAGAAGCAAAAAAGGGAGGAACAAAGTCGCAAAGCATGGAAACGCAAAAGGGGGGAGGAGGACTGAGGAGAAGCCGAACGGCCGGCATGAACCAATTCACCCATCCAATCAATCCAGGTGCCCCCGCCCCCATTCGCATCGCAGGACGACGCCGGCGGCGCGTAGGGTAGGACATGGAGGGAGAGAGGAGGAGAAGAGGGCCGTACCAGCACTTGTCGCAGAGCAAGGCGAAGCCTCCGGATCGCAGCGGCCAGCCCTTTCTCCAGTCCCCTACCACCGGCGCGCCGCAGACCGGGTTCATGCACCTCTTGGTCGCCGCCGCGGCGGCGCCGCCACCCGCCATAGCCATGGGCGGCCACTCCTCCGATCAACGCTCACCTGAGCAGGCTGAGCGCATCGCCGACGCCCGACGGAGAGAGAGCGAGAGAGAGGGTGTGAAAGAGAGACGGGGACGGGGACGGGGACGGGGCGAGAGGCGAGGCAAGACGCTACTACGCTAGAGGAGGAGGGCGGTGGGGGAGGCGTAGCTTTCCGGTGGATGTGGAGGGGACAACGAACGCGCGCACCCAGCCGCGGGCGGTCGCTGCTGCTGCTGCTGGCGATTGGTGCATGCGGGGAAGACAAGGAATGGAATGGAATACGAGGGGGAATGGGGCGAGGCGAGCGAGGAAGCCGTAGTGAGTGGTGGTTGTACTAAACTAACAGCAACAGCCCATCCTCCTCCTCTCACTCCTCTCGGCTCGTCTGTTGTTGCTAACAAAAAAACAACTACTATTAATAAAATAAAATAAAAAAGTTAGTAGTAGTGCTCAGTCACTCGCAGGGGAGTTGCAGGCGGATGATATTTTTTTATATATATTTCTTCATATTATGAAAAGAAGAAAAATGCCAGGAAAGCAACCTTTTTTAGTGCTGCTCGTGCTTCTGCTTGGAGGCTGGAGCATGGCAAGCAAAGCACGCACGCACGCACGACCTGGTCTGGTCTCTGGCGTGTTGCTTTTTTGTATTTCTTGCTGCGCTGGCCGGGGAGAGACTCCGAGAGATGGATGTGCTTGCCATAGCTAGCTAGCAGGAGTACTACAGCCAGCATAGCAAGCGTTGTGCTGTGCCTGCGTTGCTCCCCTCCACCACGACGACTTTTTTTGCTTTGCCTGGACTGCAGCTGCAGGTGTGCCTGTTCCTGCAGGCGTGCAGCGTGCTAGTACTGTAGTACTAGTACCTTTGCTGCCTGCACCATCGTCACAGGCCATGGTGGATCGAGGATCATGGAGGAAAAGAAAAGAAAAAAAGGAACCCGTGGGCGCCATTGACGACGTGCATGCAGTTCTGCCGGCCGAACAAGCAAGACGCAACGCTAACATACACGAGCTCAACAGCTACAGTATTTTCCCGTATTTTCCTCAGCGTTCCTATTTTTATCCTGGAAGAGAAAACGAAACAGTCGTAATGCGAAGGGAGGGAATAATGCCGGCCGGTTCTGGCTCTGGCTGACCACTTTCCAGCGCGTCGCAGGAGGCATGGCATTGGGCCGGCCTTCAGCTCCAAATTCAATGCCCGGCGCACGCATCGTGCCGTAACGTCGCCTTCAGCTGCTGGCCTGCTGCTGCAGCTAGTACTAGAGTACTAGTACAGTACCTGAGCCTGATGAGCCGGGCCAGCCCCAGCCGGCCGGCCGCTGGCGTGGCGGCCCGGTCTCCGCTCACGCGCGACCGGCGACGACACGGGCTCGTCCTCGTCCTCGTCCTCGTCGCGAGCGAAAACAACACCTGTTGTTGGGTTTGTCAGCGTCGGCGGGTGTACGTGGTGTGGCTCGCCGCGACGACGGCGACGTGGTGGCGGATGTACGCCGCGGGGCCCGCCGGCCGGACCTTCTCGTCGACGCGAGCGTGATCGTGAAGCTGCCACCTGCGCGCGTACGTCTGCGTGCGTCGTCCGCTGCCGTCACTCGCTCGATCGGCCACCGACCGTCGGGCCCCTCGCGGCCGGGAACGGGTCGCCGTCGGGGACCGGTAGAAAGCCGAGCGCGCACGCACCAGGCCACCAGCCACCACCAGGTGAGGAGTAGTACAGGTGGGTGAGCTCGTAGCCGCTGGTCGATCGCGGACGAAACCAGGGCCTTGGGTTGGGCTGTGTTGCGTCACGTGCGGCCGACACGAGTCCCCGTCGCGGACAGTGACAGTGACGGTGACGGTGACGGTGACGGCTCGTGGACGACCCGGCGAGCCGAATGATGAACATTCAGGACGTTGACACCGCCACATCACACCGGCTACGTATACTAGTAGTAGTATAGCCGTATATATAGGAGTAATAGTATTTTTTTTATGTGCCTCTGTCAGCGTGTGGGAGCTAGCAAGAGGAGAGGACGGCGAGCCGCCGATAATTGGGCCCCGCGGCACCTGATCAGGTGATTGGTTGGTCCCTATAGACTCCCTACAATATATTTTCATAATTGGGCCCCGCGACACCACCTCGTCTTTTCCCTCTACAAAATTAAACAAATTTTCATGATTTGTTTGTGTGTATTATGTACACATCATGGACCAATGGTGAAAGACCCTACCATATCAGCTGACAGCATGTGTGTTGAGCATATTATTATTCAAAATTGCAACTTTAATTCTGAATAATGAATAAATGTTATCTTTTTCTTAGAAAATAACTGAGAGTAAGATTACAAGATTATTGCTACGGATCTTTCTTTTCTGCAACAGTAGATCGTGGATCAGATAAGTACACTGTACACCGTCTCTCTGATTTGACGTTGATTTCCCGCGACGGCTAGCTAGGTGATGTTGCTCCACGATGCGCGCACACTGGTAATTAAGCATCTTCAACGGTTTTTTGTCTCCTTATCCTTTCCCCTCACAGAGATGGAGCATTAATGGCCTGCCCGTTCTAATTTGCAGGGTATTTGGAGCTTTTACTAGCTACTTTCCTTGTTTCCTAAGCTAATTTCTACAACGATCGATGACACACATTAAGAGATAGAAGGAATGTGCTCAACAAATTAAAATGTTGTTATCTCCTCTATTTTCTCTGGACTCATCTCTCTAGCACAACACGGTATGCGGTACTGTTGTCTAGTTGCTTGGACGTGGTCCTCCTATCAGGAAGTAACATCATCTTGGAGTTCATTTTCTCTCAAAAAAGTGTGTCCCCCCAACTTCGTATCAGCAGAGACTACTATGATCTTATTTTCAAGTCTCACTATTGGTCTATGAGACCATATCATTTCCTTTAACATGAACATCTATCTAGCACATATTTAGAAGTTTAATTAGGTTTTACGCCATAGTGTAGCATTGGGCAAACCCTTTAGCAATTTCATGTACACATAGTTGTATGTGCATGCACGCACTAGCATAGAGTAAAAGCTAAGATTAGTCTCAATAAAAGTTTTATCAGAGTTTTATTTGTATTTAATAAACTATTACATAACCACTTTTAATGATGTGACAATAGGGATGTAAGCGGCGGCCCGCGAGCCTACATATAGGCTTTAATTTTATAGGTTATCGCTTGAACCCGAAAAATGAAGTTTATATATGAGTTCGCGGGTTAACCCACTTACATCCCTTACGTTGCGAATCTACAGTAATCCGAATTTTTGTGGCGCGGGTGGGCTAGATGGATCGAGATTCAGGGGAAAAAAATACTACTGGTAGTTGAGTATGGACAAAGTTTGTGTCTCGTGGTGTGGGCGGCGGTGTCGTGTGTAATTCCACGACGACGACTTTGACGCTGAAAAGTCGAGAATTGCTGGGTCCAAGGTTAATTAGAAGGCCTCTACGTACGTACCCATGCATCAATCCGCTATACGTACGTGCAGTGACTTCTTCTTAATGAAATTGAAACATCGTGATATGTACGTTCTCGAAGAAAAAAAAAGTACGTGCAGTGACGACTATATGTAGCGTATGCGTATACTCTGTACTACAGGATCGAGTACGTACGTTACGTACGTAGTCCAGTACAGCTACAGCCCAATCCCCGTCCGTACGTACGTACGTCGTCCCCGGCCGGCACGCATGGGTCATCTTGAGAAGGACGCATTGGACTGGCCCGGCGCTTCGGCGGACGGAAAGGTTTGCCGGCCGCTTGCCGAATGCCGTGGCGTGACCAACAGAGGACGCGATGAGCCAGCAGCAGACGGGACGGCCGACCCGACACACACACAAAGGACAAAGCCACTCTGCGGCTCTCCGTTGTATATTTTCACGGCTATTTACTGGGTGCATTTCTGGAATACCTTGGAGGAGATCGAGAGAGCGACGTACCAAATTCAAAATGGTCATGCCTACGATGCAAACAACAACCACAATAAAATTTTTTTGCAGACAAGAATGATTGTCGTCTACTAGTCTTGGCATGACTACAAGTTGTTGTGTTTTTTTTTCGAAAAACGAAGGTTGATTTTCTGATAAGAACGGTTGCTTTTTCGTCATTCTTATCTTTCGACAAGTTAAATATATAATAATTTTCATTTAAAATACAAATATTGCTATAGTTTTAAAGGTGGCAGAATGACAGATGGCCCCCGCGTCGCTCTCGCGAGGGTGACTTGGGCGGCGCCGCCTCCCGCCCTCCGAGGACCCCCCTCTCCCCGGCTTCCCTCCGGCCGTCGTCGCCGCTCCTGCTCGCGGCGGCGGCGGCCTGCGGCGGTGCCCTCGAGTGGGGGCCCAGCCCGCGCCTCCCTTCTCCCTCCACCCCCCATTCTCCCCTCCCCCCCCCCCCCCCCCGTCCACCTCAGCTCCGGCGGCGTCAATGGTGCTGGGCGGCGGCGGATGGCCGGATCCGGGCCACTGCGGGCCGGATCCGCCGTCTACCACCCCCTCCACCCCCTCCCCCCCCCTCGTCCGGCGGTCTTGAAGCCGGTGACCATGGAGGGGAGCCGGTGGCGTCAACACTGATGGGCGGCGACGGATGGCCGGATCCGTGCCTCTGCGGGCCGGATCCGCTGTCCAACGCCCCCTGCCTCCCCCCTCCACCCCCTCGTCTGCGGTCTTGCGGGGGTGGCCGGTGACCATGGTGGGGAGGCGCCCCGTGTGGCCTGCCGGCGTCCATTCGGGTGGTGGCTGGCCTGGATCTGCGTCTGGCCAGCCCATCCCCCCCTCCCACGCCCGTCGTTGTTTGGCCATGGTTGACGGTGTGGTTGGGCTCCCTTCCATGGAGGTCTGCAGGGCGGGGTGCGTGGGCAGTGTGGCGATGCTTGTGGGGTTCATGGTAGAGTGGCAGGTTGCACAAGGTCTGGGCGAAAGCTCAGTCCGGTTCTGCCGGACGAACGATGGTGGCGCCTCTGGCGTCACTTACCTCCCTGGGGGCGTCGTTTCGGGACCTCGTGCCCTTCGTCAACTCCGCCGGACTCTGGGCGAAAGCCTTGTCTTAGAGGCCTCTAAGACTAGCGACGATGGCGTCCTGGGCGTCAACTCCTTCCTGAAGGCGTCGCTGAAGAACATCCTACGGCCCGTCGCTCACCCCCGTATGGTCGTTGTTCTGCTCCTAATTGTGCTCCATGTTTCTCCTCACTTGATTGGTCCAGCTGAAGTTTGTCGTAGCTGTAGTCGTCGTTGGGTGCTTGGTGCTTTGGCGGATGCTTTGCCGCCGGCTTTTTGGAGGAGGAATGGTCGCTGCCGCGTGCCTAGACTTCAAGTTTACGCTCCTCGCCTGTGATCCCAACAACCCTTGGTGACTCGGAGGAGTACTTGCAGGGAAGCTCCGAGCTTTGGGTGCTCCGAGCCTGTGATCCTGAGGGCCTTTGACCTTAGTGACTCAGAGGAGTACTTGGAGCGGTCTTAGAGTTTATGCTGCTGCGCGCGGGTCGGCCCCCCATCCGCAGGTTGCTTTGCTGTGTCGATGGGCCTCGTGTTTGGGCGGATGCTTTGTCGCCGGTGCCATCGAGTCTGTGATGACGTTTAGGGAGGTCCTCCTCGCCTGTGGTCCTGAGGTCCCTTAGTGACTCGGAGGAGTTTGTGTATGCTTGGGCGAATGCTTTGTCGCCCGGAGTTTCTAGCGGATGCTTTGCCGCTGCCATAACCTACGGCTCTTCTTCACTGCTGGCTATCTCTTGTTGGTTAGTATTTGTATTAGGCGCAGTTTCCGGGGTTGTCGGTTGGAGGCTCCCCCTCTCATTTTTCTTGCTTCTTGTTTCTGTGTTGTGGATTTTGTTGGTAATCCTTGGATTACCTGCGAATCAATTTGTTTCATCTATGTGTAGGTCTATTGACCATTCTCCTCTACTTAATGAAATACGGGTTATATGTCTGGTCTAAAAAAAAAAATCTTATCCAGCCTTAACTCTAGGGTGGGTCATACTTTGTTTTCAACTGATGGATACTAGAGTGGTATGGAATATTTTAATTTTCTGAAAAGAGTTTGGCGCCCATGCTTTTACGTACGATGCGAGTATGACCCCACCGTACCTATGCTAATTTATTATATACCTTCGTCCCTAGATAGATATAATTGTGGGAACCGTCCTGGTCAAAGTAGTTCATATTTGACTAATTTTATATTAAAATATGATTAATATTTATGTCTCTAAATAATTCTATTATGAAAATATATTCTCTAATTAATATAATGATGCTAATTTTATATCACAAATGTTAGTACCTTTTTATATAAATTTAGTCAAATATAAATCGTTTGGCTTCTCGAAAATTGAGAATTGCATTCTTCTGGAACGGAGGCAGTACTCCTTTGTCTCTGGGTTTGAGTACTACAGTCAAGGCTGGTTGGGCCCAGCCCAACCCAGGTGTGCCACTGCGCCAATAACCAGGACCCACCCATCTGCAACGCAGGGCAGACTAGCGGGCCAACCAGGGTAAAGTTAAATTTACCCCTACCCTAGGGTGTGAGCCGTTAGATTCATTTCGAGATTCGTGTACAGTAGAAAAGAGACAATAAAAAATTATCTCTATCCTACCATGCACGAATCTCTCTTGCTATGCACGAATCTCAAAGCGAATTTAGCGACCCATGATGTGGTAGCATACGGCCAGCCAGTTCCACTTCCACGGAGGGAAGGGAACACACGCGAGCCCACGGCGGCGAACCCAACCAGCAACCCCCTTCGGCCTCCCCACCGCATCAGGTGCTGCGCCTGCCTTTGCTGTGTCTAGTGCCCACTGCCTGCCGCTTTGGTGCTGCACTGGCACTGGCACTGATCCAGTCCAGCGCAGCGCATGGGCAGGGGCAGGGCGGCTCCTCCAATCGCAGCCATTTCAAGCAACATGCATCACTGTCACATTTGCCAGCCCGCCTGCTAAACTGACATCTTGCCTATTCATGCTCTTTCTGCGCTCCTTTTATTCAGTCTCAACAGGAAGTCAGGAATATTTACAGAACGATCAACGATTAATTACTGTCTTATGCACCAGCTCGCAGCACGACTGCAGGCTCTAAGAGTAACTAGAGAGAAATCAACGGACTCTAAACTGCAGTGAGAGATCCTAATCTGCTCTGTAACTTTCAGGGAAGAAGAAGGAAAAGAAAAAAGAACCAAAAAAAAAAAACAAGAAACAGGCCAACAGGGTGTGGTGTGATGAAACAGTCTACCCGTCCAATACTGTGTCTTTCAGAATCGAATCATAGGCTATATATGAAGAATCAGCATTCAGTTCTCTCCTCTTGAGGCAGCCGACTTCAATTCTCTGTCGAAGTAGATGATGACTCCCACCGATGCGATGTGATGCAAATACCCCAATGCTATTTAGTACAGTAGCTCTTTATGCTCCATGCCATGTAATGTAAAGAGCACCTGTTGCCGTTTCAGATGTCTGCATGGTCGACGGGGACAAGGTGACGTTGGTTCGCCATGTCTTGGCTCTCCAGGGGCATGTACTGAGCCATGATCGCTCGGATCTCCGAATCCATGTAACTCTGGGAATAGTACGCACGACAGGAACAATAATGACTCATCTCTTCTTAACCATAGATAATCTCTACCAAACAAACAAACAAAAAAAAAAGTGTTTTTTTACCCGTAGCCTATATTTGTACACGGCGTATGCTCCTGCTCCAGCCAAGGCAAGGCCGAAGAAAATCACCCATAGGAAGCCCCAGCCCAGAGACGAACTGGATTGTTTGCCTGCAGCAGCATTAAGGGTCACATTATATTACTACTGCTGCGAGCAAATAGTTTGCCTACCCCCCATTTGACAAGACTGTTGAGGTGTGGAGTCCTGATGATAGCAGATGCGCAGTGCAGAGATAATTGAACCACAAGTCCCGATCGAAGAGATATAAGTACGTATAGTCAGCTGTCAGGTCAGATAACTTACTGATACAGGTATCATGCTCTCTGATGTATAGCAAATTGCTGCCGCCACAGCTGCACTCGTAGCTTCCCCATGTGTTCTCACAAGCGCAATCCTTGCACTGGCAGAAAAGCTTCTCTTTACATTCATCGACATCTGCAAATGGCAAGCAGAAAGGCAGTGCATGAAAAGGAATCAAGGAGGCTCGCTCAAATTGTTGCCAGCCCGGAGCCATCATTGTGTTTGATAAATTGGTACTCATAGCTCTATTGGAGGAAACTCTAACTTACTATAGCAAATATCATTGGTGCAAGCAAAACTAACAGTACTCTAGCCAAATGTAAATCATGCTAAGCTGTAGTTGCAAATGAACATATTATGTCAAACACTCAACATGAAACATATTTTCCACGATGTTGTAGAGCAAACTTTTTTCCACCAATAATAGTAGTAGTACCTTCGCAACTGTTCACTCCATCACCCTTGAAACCTGGTGGGCATTTGCAGCCTTTAGCTTCTTGATTCTGTATTGTTCTAGAATTAGTTTGTTGCTCCAAACGTATAGGAGCTACAAGCGAAACTGAAAACTAGAATACATCTGAAAGAGGTTATCTTACTGAGCAGGCAGAGACAGTCTTCCCGTTCCTAGTCTCATTCCAGCAGCCCCCATTGTTGATCTGGCACCTACCAAGACCAGAAGCTGCCAAAGGCAAGCCAATTAGCATGATGGCACGATTGGAAAAACTAGGTCCAAACTTAGACCTTATGAGAAAAGATGGTAAATGTGAAAGTATTACCTTCACAGTGGCTGTACCCATCACCTATAAACTTTACACCACTGACAATAGGGCATTCACAAACACGACCACGGAAGGTATCCTACAATATAAATCTCAACAAATTATAAATGTGTACTCAGTCATGAACAATGATGAATAAGGTAACCCCCCTCCACCTCCACAAAAAAGTAGAATTGTACCTTGCACGCAGAAACATTGGTAGCCTTGTCTAACCAGCAACCTCCATTGTTCTCCAAACATTCATTTGTCTCGATATCTACAAAATAGAGAAGCGACCCCACAGAAAAGGAATGCAGCATAAGAAGTCCAGATACAGTTCTTTAACAAAAAGGGAAAATCTCACAAACCTTCGCGCAAACAGACATCAGGTTCAGTTGTCTCCTCAAATCCCGAGCATACTGCTTTTAGCACAGATCTTTTTTCTAGTTTACCTAATGGGAAAATTAAAATGATACCATAATGGTGTTGAGGCATAGAAGACTAACTGGAC
>CM039141.1:8197055-8567922 GCA_022036555.1 Microstegium vimineum
CCGTGGCGGCTCAAGTTCTGTTCACAGCCAAATCCATTGCCGGCGCACCTAAGGCCAGTTTCAATGGGTTAATAGGGTGTCACGTAGACTTTTTTTTATGAAACGACCAAGAGAGAACGAGATCGTGTCGTGGCCATGAAACGAGTCGGCGGTGTTTCCAACACATAGGGAACCGGACGAAACCTGCGTTGAGGACGCTCGGGCGTTTCATCCAGCGTGGACGAGGAAGTAGGACACTGAAAGGGGCTCCGCCGCTGCGAGCAGGCCGCCGGGCATGGGAGGGGCTCCTCCGCCGCCGCGTCTCGAGGAGGGGAGAAGACCTGCAGAGCGGCGTTGGTCTGCCGCCGAGGCCTGCGCAAACGCGTCGCAGTTGCGGGCCGCCACCAACGGCGAGGTGGTCGAAGCCCACGTCTGTCGGCCCGCCGCGGTCGCCGGCTCCTCACGCCGTGTCGCCATGGGTGCGGATCCGCTGGGCGCCGCGGTCGCGAGCTCCGCCCCGCTACAGGAGGGAAAGCGGCAGCGGGACCTCTGTTGCGGGTCGTGGTTGCGAGATCCGGCTCTACGAGCCATGGGAAGCCGGTCGGGTGGCCGCCAGGAGGAAGTTGGACGCGAGGGGGGGGCGAGAAGAGCGGTGGGGAAGAGAAGAAAAAAGGTGAGAGAGAAAGGCCGGTGGGACCCACGAAAGACTAAATAACCCTATGAAACTGTGCAGTGAAACTATCCATTGAGATAAAGATCTGTTTCATGTGTAAGTTTCACTTCTTGGAAACTGGGAGATAAAATCATCCATTGAAACTGGCCTAACAACAACAAAAAAAATCCACAAAAGTTATTCTTATCACTTTTTTTTCCCTTTGTGGGTCCAGGCCCGGGGCCTATACTAATGCATGCAAATCAAATGTAGACCGATCTGCTTTACCCGCCGCCGCGTGTCCTTGACTCTACTTGACGCCCTCCTTCCTCGCGCGCCTACTACTACGGAGTACTCGTTTTGCCTAACCAAGAAACGTGGCAGGCGAGGCGACTATGCTAGTACTAGGCCCTGTTTGGAAGCACCCAACTAATTTTAGCTAGCTAAAATTTCAGAGTTAAACTTTAGCTAGCTAAAAAGTCTCATAGCTAAACTTTAGCTAGGTGTTTGGATGCACCAGCTAATAGACTCAGCTAAACTTTAGCTAGAGTTTTAGTTAGCATGTTTGAATACAAAACAACTAAATCTAGTTAACTAAAATTTAGTTGGTGCATCCTAGTCGGAAGTATGAACGGAAAACGTATACTTGGGTAACGAAAAGCCGGAGGGGAGGCGCGCGCGTCACCCTGTACAGGCGCCCAATAAATGAGGCCGCGCCGCCGCCCAGCATTAAAACGGAAAAGGCGTTTGTCAGCCGGTAGTGGGTGGCGCTGGTCAAACACAAACACAGGAGAAGAAGAGAAGAAACGACAAGCATGCAGACCAATAGATCGCGCACTACGTACGACATCATCGTCGGCCGCCCGGCGAACGTGTGGCCGCGCCCGAGCACGGACGGTGCCGTGCCATGCTTGATGGCTTGATGATTCCACGTGTGCCATCCCCTCCTGCGTTGCAAGGGCAGCTGCGAGTTCCAGTTACAGACAGCCAGGGGGGCACCAACCACGCCCAGGGCTGCTTCTTTCCTTTCCTTTTCCTTTTCCTTTTCTTTGTTTGGACAATGATTTTACGTGTCTTTTCATGTTCAATTTTGTATCTAAACAAACTATTAAGATAGTAGTGGTTTTAGTTCTTGAAAGTTTACTACTTTTGGTCTTTCCTTATGTCCCTAATAGACTAACAAAACGGCAAGTTTAGACACTAGACAATATTTTTTTGTCTTAGTTTCATTATCATCCGAGAACTATATTAAGTTTTCTTTTGAGCGAGATCATTTCATGCGTACGTTGTGTTGTACCGTGTAATTAAAAGAAACAAAGACAATAAAGTTTAAGTAGAGCATCTAGAACTACCCTTCGACTCTGCACATGTTTAGTTTTGTCGTAGAGCGTGGGTCATTTTGTGGTTGTTAGCTCATCTAATTAATTCGGGGAAGGTTATTATGTTTTATATCACGTACGTTGACTCTGTCTTTGCAAATATATTATCGTTTCAAATAGAGTCAGCAGCGTAGGAAGTTCCTACATGCGCAAGTCAGACCAACAAATTATGTTTTTCATATGTTGGGAAAGCGACTAGTACGCTGAACGGTTGAAAGCGATCTTCTTTACGAATCAATCAACACAACCATATATAGTACCATGTCCGATCCTCCGATCGTTGGTGTTATGTCACTAGGCTAGGCAAGTGTAGATTCTAATAGTAGGTTAAACAATTGGATAGACGAACTGATCGAGCTACCATGACTGTCTCAGCAGTCAGCACGGCAGCGCCTCTGGAGTTCGAGCAACATAATAAAATAAAATGGACACAGAGTGTGAGTGTGAGATGCGTTCATGTAAACGACTCGAGTGAAGAGATATGGAAGAGCAAGCGTTAGGTTCGGCCCAGCGAGTAGCTGGGCCACTGCCACTCGCTGGGCCACTGCCTACCTGGGCTTCTCCACCGATGGGCCGACCGAAGTGAAAACTCCGCCGGCGCCGCCCATTGCTGTTGGTCAACAAGGTTTTCCCGCGAGCTGGAAAAAGAAAAGATAACGAGCATCGAGCAGATCCAGATGGAAACGGAAAGGAATACGGAATCGACCTGGCGGCTGGGCAGGCCCTGGCCCACCGTTTGACACTGACCGGTGGGCCTCCCTCGCCAGAGGTGCCTTGCCTGGATTGGCGTGCTCTCCAACGTGCGCCATTTCGGAAGCCACACGTGACGTGACACCTTCCGCTTTCCCCCCCTCCTTCCTCCTCGGCACTCCCCACTCCCCGCCACCAATCAACCAACCCGCGCGCGGCGCGCCCTGAAGGAGAAGAGCGGGTCGGAGCTGACAGCTGAGCGCGCCCCCATCTTCCATCGGCGAGAGGTAGTACCGCGGAATTCACCCACTCCCTCCTTCCCCCGCGCTGCATCCCGCATCTTTTTTTGCGAGTGTTCTAGACCGCGCCGCGCACAGGGGTGGCTAGCGATCCGCGGGCGCGGCGGGAACGGACGGATCGATCTCTTGATCTTGGCGTGCTCGCCCGTAGTTTTCGCTTGATCGGTTGCCTCGTTCGATTTCCCCCCTGCAATTCTGCAAATCATGTTTTCTCTTGGGCCCGATTGGTTGCTTGCGCTGTTACGATTTGGTTAGTTGGATGTGGGCACGTGGCTGGGCAGGGAAAGAGAGCAAGCGGTTTTACTTTTGACCCCAATTGTTTGTTTGGTTGCCTCTGCCGGGGTGCCAATCGTTTGCCCACGCAGACGCAGGTATCTGGACTGGGCTTAATTAGGAGCATGTTGGCATGGCAGCCAGCCGGGATCCCACACTGTGATTTCATTTGGTAGTAGCTCCTACAGGACAGTGTGTATAGGAATTAGGATACTAGGATTGCAGAGTACACATGCGCAAATTAGCTCTTAATGGCGTTCCTAGGATAATATGATTTACGAGGATTCAGGTTAGCTTTTAGAGTATATAAGCATAGGTCCTGCTTTGTTACGAAGAAAAATGGCAATAAAAGCAGAGTTTGTGCCTCTATTCTAAAATTTTGGAGCTAAGTTACGGGAACTGATGTTCCTGCTTTTTTTTTCCCCAAAGCTTCAGTTATTCATGGCTGTGAATGTCATGGTGCTCCTAGTCTAATCCCTGGTGGCGTGATCTGTCATTACTAAAACTGTTGCATTGAAGGGATTCACAGTTTAATTTGGTGCCATTAAAGTGGTATCGGTTTTAGCAGTGGCAGACCAGGTATTAGAGCTTATCAAGATTCTCAGCACATTGTTGTTCATGGTTCAACTTCATTACTTATAGGCTGTTAAGGGCATGTTTGGATGACAATCTTTTAAAGAGCCATGATATCAACAAACTTGTTTAATAGATTAGGTGCATGGCGTCCCAAGTGTATTTGTAATCTAGGACTCCAAAACGCAGATTTTTTTATTGTTTCCAACTATTTTAGAAAACCGTTGTAGTTTCCTAAAACTTCAAGAAGACTTAGTGTTCAAACAGATCCTAAGTTGCGTGTTGATTGCTGCGCTGCAGTTTCTAATGCACTAGGCTAGCGGTGCTGATAACCCAGTGCTGTAGAATGTTGCCTACTTATGGAGATTTTACCACATTCAGCTGCAATTCGCAAGATAATATTTTTGTTTAGATTTTATAGCATTTCTCAGATTTTCTCCTTTTCCTTTTTTGGTGTGGGTGTGTGTTTGGGAGACGGGGTGGGGATATCAAATATATCTACAATGTCATTGAGTGTAGGAATATCGACTTTTCCTTTTCCTAGTAAGGCATCTAGTTTCACGATCTTTCTAGGATTTGTAACTTGTTAATTGTTATTGCAGCTTTCTCTTCAAAATAATTCTTTTCGAGCCACTGTATGATTAAAGATGGTTCCTTTTTTTTCCCTGTTCCTCTTATGGTAAACAGCAATGCAATGCTAACCAAATATCTATTTTTGTCTTCAGCTTTGTCTGTTTCAGCTTCATGAGTTCTGGGAAAGCACTGGCATCCAACATCCCTTGTTCAACAGTGAACAGCAGTATCATCTTTCTCTGCCTTTTCGCGGGATACTTGGGAATTCCTGGTGGAAGGTTCAGTGGAGGGAGCCTAATTTAGGCACTGTGGTAGAAGCTTGGCCTAAGAGTTTGTAGGCTTTCAAGCTTTTGAAATGGTTTCTTCTCAGCCATCCTCTCTGACTGCAATCCTCGCACAGGGCCCCAACCTCTGCCCAGTAAAGATACTTCTCCCAATGGGCCCTCCAGATGTTGTCTCCTCAGATAACATTGAGTATGATTTCTCTGATGTTTTTGGTTCCACCCCGGTCCAAACACCAACAAACCTTGGTGGTCTTGGTCCGGACAGTCCCTCACCTACTGTTGAGTCCAATGAAGAATTTTACAGTGATCCTATCATCATCATCAACCGATCCCATTCTCTTGTTGGTCCAACATCACTTGTTAGCCGCTCCTTGCGACTTAGCAAGCTTAGTCTAGGAAAATCTGAGGGATCATCGGAACTTGTAAAGTGCCTCTCAGAAGAAAAGGAAGGGGACCAAGGGCAGGTCAGTGATGAAGAGCTTGGTAATGCTATGATGGAGGATGAGGGCGTTGGGCTTGATGACTTTGAAATCTTGAAGCTTGTTGGCCAAGGGGCATTTGGTAAAGTATTTCAGGTGAGAAAGAAAAACACCTCGGAGATATATGCAATGAAAGTGATGAGGAAGGACAAGATATTAGAAAAAAAACCATTCTGAGTATATGAAAGCAGAGAGAGAGATATTGACAAAAGTCGACCACCCTTTCATAGTGCAGCTGAGGTACTCATTTCAGGTAAACTGTTTGTGTGCATACTCTCATCCTTATTCACTGTACAGAAAAAATGTATTAAGCTTGGTGAAATCCTAGTACAAATTTTTTATTGTAATGTTCTAACTATGCAGACGAAATATCGACTTTACCTTGTCCTGGACTTTGTAAACGGGGGGCATCTTTTCTTTCAGCTCTACAAGCAAGGATTATTTAGGTATCTTCCATTTATTTGCTAGTAGTTTTTTTTGCCAAAAGGCAGTAACACACACTGAAACTAAACTGGTTTTACATAACAAGGGAGGACCTTGCACGAATCTATACGGCTGAAATTGTATCTGCCGTAGCACATCTTCATGCTAATGGAATTATGCATAGGGATCTCAAGCCCGAAAATGTCCTTCTGGATGCTGATGGCCATGTAAGAATCGCTGACGCTGACTATCAACCTTCCTGTTCCAGTTCCTCATTTTGCTAACATCTCATAATTCGCTCTGCCTTTCTAGGCCATGCTCACAGACTTTGGCCTTGCAAAGGAATTCTGTGAAAATACCAGATCAAACTCGCTGTGTGGAACTCTTGAGTACATGGCCCCGGAAATTATTCTTGGCCAGGGGCATGATAAGGCTGCTGACTGGTGGAGCGTGGGAATCCTGCTCTTTGAAATGCTTACAGGCAAGGTGAGTTGCATGGTTCAGAACTTCTCAACACATGTTGACATCTCATTTGCTTTTGTTGCTAATTATTCATACCCTTGGCAACATATTGCAGCCACCATTTGTTGGGAATAGGGACAAAGTTCAGCAGAAGATTATAAAAGATAAACTGAAGCTCCCTTCATTTTTGTCTAGTGAAGCTCATTCCCTTCTGAAAGGCGTAAGCTTTAAGCTTTTACATTCATTTAATCAGTGCAGAAGCGTTAGCTTGATTTCAGCTCACGTTCTCTATCGCCTCCATTTTCCAGCTCCTGCACAAGGAACCGAACAAGCGGCTAGGCAGCGACCCCGGAGGCAGCAATGAGATAAAGAACCACAAGTGGTTCAAGCCAATCAATTGGAGGAAGCTGGAGGCCCGGCAGATCCAGCCGAGCTTTCGGCCGAACGTCGCTGGGCTTACCTGCATTGCCAACTTCGACGAGTGCTGGACGAAGACACCCGTGCTGGACTCTCCGGTGACCACCCCCGCTGGCGGTGTGCACAGCCACTTCGCAGGCTTCACCTACGTCAGGCCTGCGCCGATCCTTGAGGAGGTGAACGCATCCAGCTCTAGACTGAAGGACTAAGGATGTTTAGCGCATTGAAAATGAGCTTAAAATTTTGATCGAATGACATGATATGGAAACTTGACGTATGTGCAGAAGAGACGCTGGTAGACATGTACCGTTACTCCGTTAGCATGGAAACGCTAGATAGGGACAATTAGCTCTTGTTCTAGCATGTTGTACTCGAAAATATGTTGATAAGGTCAAATATGGTAATGGTAAATGTTAAGATGTTCGGTACTGTTTGGTTGGTTGCTTCTCATCTTTTGATCAGCTTTAATCACACCATTGAGCGAAGCAAAAATCACCTAGACAAAAACTCCATTCATCTTGAAATATACAATGGATCCTAAAGATTTTTAAGACCACGAAAATAAAAACACCTGTACCTCAACATGAAAAATCTAAAAAAGAAGTTTATTTAAATGGGAATTCCACAATTTTCTCGTCAAATGGTATGCATGATGACTTTGTTTGGTGGATTTAGAGGGATATAAAGAGAATGTTTTATTTTAATAAATCAGCTAGAATCCCTTATATTCTAATGAAAACATACAGATTAGACTTTGTTTGGATTCCTTGTATTATTATATGACATAGGAAGTAGATCTTTAGAGCTCCCATATGGCCATGAACCAACTCCCAACTCAGGACAGATTTTATTAGTTCCTCGGAATCTGATACAAATAAAGTGTATACTTTAGAGTGTGCATACCCCGTACACAACCTAACCACAGCAACATCAGCTGCGTAGGTATGCTTGAATTTCTGCTTTGAAAAATGACTGTCGATTTCAGAACCATCTTCGTGGATGCAGACTTGACATTGGTTAGCAATACAAATCATAAATCTAGATATCCACAAAATAAATTATGTAATTTTATGATTTTTTTTCTCCCGTCGCAAGGCACGGGCACTCACCTAGCAACATTAAAAGTAATTGTTTTATCGTAAATGGAGAAAGTAATATTTATGTAAAATATATATAACACATAATATAAAAATAATTTATAGTAAATTTGTAATATCAGTCTTGCATTATTAACTTCAGAGATTCAAGATCCAACTTCTAAAAATTACTTGTGGGCAAATCTTGATGAACTCATGTTGGTAACTGCGTTTGACAATACAAGCTGTCAAAAGGTTATGATCGCAGGGACATGACACTCGCCATCTGTCACAGGACTGCGACATCATTTTATGAATCCTTTGAATGCAGACAACGGGCATTGTTTACTGATCTTGATCATCATTGCACAGCCGAATCTCTAGTCAGCAAATAATCTAATATTGTTGAATCGGTATGGCCCCAATTCCAGCCACGTATAGATAAGGCAATCATAAACTGAAACTCAGCTGCATTAACATGACACGAAAAACAAAAAATACACGACCACAATGGTCGCAGTGCAAAATTGGTTAACAAAACGAAGCACAAGCTCAATTTTAACATCATATGGCAGCACACAGGATTAATAATGCAAAGCTTTGTTTTGTGTTCAGGCCTTCCGACGACCAACTTGCGCAACGAATCCAGCTTTGATTGGAGCAACGGACCTTGAAGATCCACACTATATAGCAAAAGAAAAGAAATGGCCCATTAGAGTTGGAATCAAATGAGTCTGCCATTATGATTTCAAAGAATAGCCTCAGAATTTTGCAGATAATATCAATGTTTTACTCAAACAATGTAGGCAAATAATTCTGCAATTCATCATAGACTTCAAAAAGAAACGGACATAAGAATGAAGTGGCGAGTTTCAGCACGGGAAAAGCTTGGCTGGTAGGAGAAAAGTCAAGATTATAATATTAATAAGCAACAATACCTATATAAACATAAAATTAAGTACTAGTGAAAATGATAGCAGATATAGCATGTCACAAATTTATGATTCTATTTAAGCCTCAGTAATTGCACTTCTTATCACAGAAGACTAGTCAAACAATGTAGGCAATAAAGTTGCAATTCATCATTGGCAGAAACATATACTAGAACTCTTGAAGTATTCACCAAGTAAAAGTAACATGGAATTTAAGTGAAATGAGAATGAAAAGGCAACAACAAGAAGGTATAACACTTGGTCTTCCAATATGATCAATGAAAGACTCAGATTTTGCAGATGTTATCACAAACTCAAACAATGTAGGCAAATGATTCTGCAACTCATCATAGTCTAGAACGCCATGGTTCCATGCAAGTGAAATGAGAATGAAAAGGCAACAACAAGAAGGTATAACATTTGGTCTTCCAATATGATCAATGAAAGACTCAGATTTTGCAGATGTTATCACAAACTCAAACAATGTAGGCAAATGATTCTGCAACTCATCATAGTCTAGAACACCATGGCTGGACCAAACAAAGCCTAACAAGCCAATCAAAAAATGTAGGGGGGAAATGTGTACTAGAAAAACCGGGAAAAAATTGTTTTCATTTTAAAGGGATCTTAAATATGTGCAAAACTATCTAGAGCAGCAAAATAGGAGATGGTAACATTGATAACAGATAATGCTTGGAATGAATTGTGGAATTGTTTGCCTCAGACATTGCACTTCTTATCAGACTTTCAAACAATGTAGGCAATAAAGTTGCAATTCATCATTGGCAGAAAAATACACAGATGATGGAATAAACAGTGCGTCAATTACCAATGTGTAACAAATCATCATGTATAAAGTGTAATGAAACGGGAAAAACGTAATGTTCATAGAGCCATTCAAAATCTATTACAACAAAACTGCAGGCCCCACATCCTGCATGGTTTTGAAAGATATTTTACCTGCTCGCAGCGAAGGAAGAACAGACGATTTTCCTTGGACAGAATGGTATCAGGGCTCTTGCATCCATTGCAGATGACATACTCATCTGCAAAATTGAGTCACAGGGAGAGAAACAGTAAACAACCATCATATTTATTCAATAACATCAGTAGACAGAAGGTATGTACATAAAAAGTAATGCCATGCCATCTGCTCAGAAAGGAATACTACAATCATCAACGCAATCAAATTGGATAACTTACTGATGTATCTCCTCAGGATTGCTTCAAAGTTTTTGGGGGCAAATCTTCCTTTGATCACCAACCTTTGCTGCCCATCAAGTGACCCACTTGTTCCCATTTCAGCAAGCAAAAACATCATCACATGCTCAGGTTGCCTATGCATCCTGAAGATACAATTAAAAGTTAGTTCATTGTAATTTTATCAACTGGAGCAGCAGAGAGCACTTAAGGTGAGAGAGTATCAGTTATAACTTATAAATATGCTGCCACAATTATGTTGAAACTTACGTTTTACACAAATCCATAAAATTAACAAAGACTGTCTTCTTTGTTCCCTCCCTAAGAACTTGTGGTGGCCTCATGACGGTCCTACGCCGATCCCCAGCAAGATCTGGGTTGTTCTCGCGAAGAATGTTGAACACTCTGTCCAGCAGCTGCAACAGAAAAGGTTCAAGGTCAAATTTCACAGAAAAAGGTAACACAGTGCTGTAATGATTTGGTTCCCCCAAGGTATCGAAAAGTATCGAAAATGAATAATAAAGAATGATGCATGTCTGAATGCACCCAAAGAAACAGGTGTCAATAGCATGCAAGTCATAACAACAAAATGTGGTTGTAATGTCATTAGAACCACAAAGATGTAAAGCTCTGGGGTAATTGTGACATATCAGACAAAAGGCTACCAAATAGTCACATGTTTACTAATAACTAATGCACAGAGATCCATGTTTACAAGGGAAGAAAATATGTAATCACATCTTCATATTTATAATCCCGGTCAGTTCCTTCCCAAGGGTATGTAGTAGTGCCACCTCCAAGCTCAATGCTTTCCCCTTGTTCTTCTACAGCTTGATCATCTGAAAAGCAGGGAGTTGGAATTTGCAGAAGTAGTCGATGCGAGCAATTTTGATTAATAACAAGTGAAATGGACCTTGAGTGTCGTCCCCATCTCCAAGGTCGTCAATAGACGAATCAAGATCCACCTGAAATTTTGCAGAATGAACAAATCTAATAAAGACTAAATTCATATTCTGATTCTTAAACTTGCGCAATGAACAAATCTAAAGTCTAAAATTAATATTCTGATTCTTAAACTTGCAGAATGAACAAATGTAAAGCCGAATTCACATTCTAATTCTTAAATTGCGGAATGAAAAAAAAAACATAAACCCTTGATTCATTTTCTGATTCTTAAGCATTGTACAGACTAGCTCCAAGTGTATCTGCCGTACCTGCTTCTTCTTTTTCTTCTTCATTCCAGTGAAGTTAAGTTCAGCGGGTTCTGTGACTGCTAATGTTTCTGTCTTCTCTGCAAGCTTGTCCACTTCATCAGAAGGTTCTTGGATGACAACCTTCTTCTTTTTCTTCTTCTTGGTTGGATCAAAGGGGGCAAGCTGTAGGATATAGTAAGAAAAAAAAAGTATACATAAAAAATGTGGTGGAACAGAGCCTCAAATCCATCCCCAACTCGCAAGCTCAACCCTAGCTGGAACCGCATCGAATCAGGGCAAGCAGCAGCCGAACGGCACTACAACTAGAACTAACTGAAAAACCCCGTCTCGATCAGCGCGGCGATGGGAAAGAGCCGGCTCACCTCCGGGGCCTCCTCCCTCCTCTCCGGGTGCTCCTCATCCCCCATGGCTGACGCGGTCGCCTTCAACTCCGAGACGCTTCTACTGGAAGCGAGAGCTCCGATCCCTGCGACGGCAAGAAGCAGGTTAGATCGAACGCGGGGCGCAGGTTCGACTGGGCGACGCGAGATGAGTTCTCACGGACTGAGAGCGCTAGCGAGCGAGCTAGAGACGACGGTGGCGGCGGCGGCGCGGTTCTTCGAATTAGGGTTTTCTCGGTAGGGATCGTTTTGCCCTCTTTCTATTCTAGTACTAGTTTCTATATAGTCCTCGGAGATTATCACCGTAATACAAGGGTTATATACGCAAAAACGTCTACCGCTGACCGCCTCAATCTCAGCCGTCTGATTTTGATCGGACGGGTCCTCGGGCAACCTAAACCTGAGCCGTTGATTTGGATCGGACGCGGTACATCGTTGTTGGAAAAGTCCCTTGTCGCCGTCGCCGTCGTCTCCAAATCTCTGTTGCCTCTCGATCCCCTTTCCTCCCAGCACCGGCACGGGTTCGAGGGCGCATGCGACGACGGCGCGCTGAGGGCTCCGCCCTACATCGGCGGCGGCGAACTGGTAGGTGTATGCTTGTACCAATAGATGAGTCGGGTGAGCCCGGGACAGAGTCAGCCAGTCATGTGCTTATCCAATGCTCTAAAAGATGCAACTGTAAAAAGAATTTGCAATCGAGCATGCACCTACAAGCATAAGATCACCATGGAACAAGCCTAACAATTTCAATTTTCCAGCTGAAGAATTCTACACTCACCAAGATACAGAGTTCCAAACTTTTAATGAGAAGGCTCAATTATGGCTGAATGCACCCGATGCCAACCACGGTTTACATGAACTCAATCATAAATATAAATTAGCTAACACAAATCAAATGACCTGCTGCAACTCGCAGCAATCGATGAAGCCAATGAAGGGGGATTACACTGATGGAGGGTTGGACTCCTTGGATTTCTCGTCAGACGAAGCGCGGCTCTCGGAGGTGGACTGGCGGAGCCCCTCGATCATCCTGATCACCTCCTCCATTGCCGGGCGACGGTCTGGCGACTTTGCCGTGCACACCATGGCTATCTGCAGCATTTGTACCAGGTCCTCCTCGATGTTCTGGTGCTTCATCAGCTCCATGTCAAACACCTCGGCCGTCCACTCCTCCCGGACCACCGAGTGCACCCACCTCGGCAGGTCGACGACGTCGTCGTTCCCCTGTGTCTGGAGCGGGGCTTTTCCCGTGAGCATCTCCATGAGGAGCACGCCGAAGCTGTAGACGTCGGACTTCTGAGTGATCTTGCGGTTCTCAACAGTCTCTGGAGCACGGTAACCGACTACGACGCGAGATGCGTTGACCGGCGCACTCATCAGAGCGCTGAGGCCATAGTCCGAGACAGAAGGATTGTGATCTTGGTCTACGAGTACGTTGGTTGACTTAACATTGCCATGGGTGAGCTTCGCACCCCCTTCTGCGTGTATATGTGCAATTCCATATGCTGTCCCAAGGATGATCTTCAATCTGGAGTTCCAGTCTAATGGTCTCTTTTCAGTAACACCTCGGATACCTGTTGTGATCAACAAATGTAGCAAGAAACACTCGTTAACAAAACAAATTGATATCTTGAGTTATTTGACACAAATTGCACTCTCCAGCATGAGAATGTCAAGCTATGTAAAAGCAATGCAAGTGCAGAAGTTATACATATGATAGGTGAGTTTTCTTTCCAACCATATTGAAGAAAAGATCCAACTAATATCTAGTCAGTGACATAACTTCAGATGCTAAACTGAGAGAACTATTATAATAAAATGACAGAGATGCAGCAAGTTATGTGATTCAAGCTATGCTTGTTATCAGGGGTTGGGACTTTTTGGAATGTTGGCCTGTTATTAGTTCTTGAGTTGAGTATTGGTGAATCACATCATTAATGTTTTTTGAAAAATATCACATCAGTAATATGTCTGTAGCAGTGAAAAAACATACCATGCAACATGGCCGAAACACTTCCAGTGTCAATATAATCATAGACGATAAGCTTCTCATCTTTGGAATAGTAGTAAGCACGTAGCGGGACTAGGTTTGCATGTTTGCCCAACCTCCCGATGAGCTCCATCTGCTGCTCGAACTCTCTTTTTCCTGCCACGACATCTTTTAATCTCTTGACTACCACGACAGTACCATCTTCGAGTAAAGCTTTGTAAGCAGTTCCATAACTACCCTTGCCGAGGACTTCAGCAGAAGCTCTCAGTAGATCCTCCAAGTCAAAGCTATAGGTGCAACCCTCCAAGAACACTAACTTATTCTTCTCAGTAATCTGGACGCCACTACTGAATTCTTGCTTGGGCTTCTCACTCCTGGTGGCAGTACCCTTACCTTTGGATTCCACACCAATCTCGTCCTTGCCTTTCCTCTTTGAAGAGCACACGACCAACGCAACCACAACTAGCATCAGCAATGCAAAACCACCAACAGCAACTGCAACTATGAAACCCGTGCCTAGTTTCTTATCATGATGTGGCGAAGGTGGAGATTGAGGAGATGAAGATGCTTCAGGTGAGGGCGTTGGTGAAGGAAATGAGCATGCAGCTAGAGGTAGCCCGCACAGTCCAGGATTCCCTGAAAATGAACCCTTAGGAAATATCTGGAGCGAACGAGGAATTGAGCCTTTCAGTCCATTGTTGCTCAGATTTAGTAGTTTCAGACTGTGAAGCTTGAGATCAGGGATGGATCCAGAGAAAGAATTATCTTGCAAATTTAGAACAGTTAACTGAGTAAGGTTTTGTAAACTTGCAGGTACTTCTCCTGTGAAGGAATTGTAGGAGAAGTCTATTACACTGAGGCTAGGACTGAAGGAAGAAGGCAACCTTCCTGAAAGTTCATTGTGCTGTAGGTATATGGAACGTAGAGAAGGAAGTAAGGCCACATCAGATGGAAGACTTCCAGTCAATCGATTAGACCGCAAGCTCAGTACTTGAAGAGAATCAAGCTTGCCAAGAGTGTTTGGAGGAATTGCTCCGATAAGACCAGCAGCTGGTACTCTCAATTCAAAAACTTGTGACAGATCTGCTGAGCATTTTACGCCATGCCATGAACATATTGAGGCATTTTTGTCCCAGTTGAGCTTGTTTCCATGATATACTGCAGAGACAAAGTCAAGAAGGGCTTGCTTCTCTGAGGCTAAGTCCGCTACAACCAAGGGGTTAATCAATGATAGCAGCAACTGTATGGAGAGCAGAATACGGAAAGAGCTCCTAAAATTGAGACGATCCATCTGATGAATTTCCTTGGGCAAATCAAATGAGCGGCATATTCAATTGCCTATATCAGGCAAAGTAAGCAACCCTGTCCAATAAAAAATACAGCATAATCAGTGACAAATGCTACCATACTGACAATAAGATGTCAAATGCAGGTGAGTGTTTCTTCAGAAGGCAACTAAACACATGCCTCAGCAATATCTGGACTTAACCAAAAAAATGTGTATTTATGCAAAAGTGTGCAACACATGCCTCAGCAAAATGCAGTGGGGTAGCACAATAAACATTCCTTTCCAGCAAGTGACTCATGACACTAACCAAGATACTTCGGAAAAGAAGAAATTCCCATCAATGTCTAATGATTACAGAGCTCTCATTCCAAGCAATGCAACTTGCTTTTTCATGGTTTCATTATAGCATGCGTGCAAAATGTATCATTTGAAATCAGTATGTATTACAGGCCATCGAGAAATATTTATTCTAAGTTTAATTTTGGTATATACCCCCCCTAGGCACACAGGGGCATAGCGTGCTGGGTATTTTACTGAGCTACGTGGCAACGTGAAAACAAGGTACAAAAATTCCACCTTCAAAGAATGGAACCCAATAAAGTCAAAGAAAAAAAACAGGACCTATAAAATTGTGGACAGAAAGCAAATAAAGATTAAGAAAGGGAGAAAAAAATGAAATGATCCGGTCAGCATATAAAAGTCAAAAGCATCAACAAAAGTAGGCAGCAAAGAGGGAGCAAGAACAAAGCTGGACTCATCATAGCGTTCACAAAGATGAGCATGGCACATCATGTATCTGGTGTTTATTACTTGTTCACAAGAAAGAGTATCTCAGACTGTTATGGAGAGCATTCTTACACTGAGACACAACAATACTCCCTCCGTCCCAAATTATAAGACGTTCCAAGAATCTTGGAGAGTCAAACTATCTCAACTTTGACCAAAGTTATATGCCAATATAATAACATTTATGATGTCAACTAAGTATTATTAAATTCGTTATCAATTATATTTTCATAATATGTCTATTTAATATCATAAATTTGTATAGTTTTCTCTATAATTGTTGGTGTTGACACCGTTTTTTGACACGTGTCAATATAATCTAAGAATTGTGCCGATCGGCAAAAGGCTTGTTGTTGTTCTTTATCGGCATCAGGATATTATCGGTCAGACTGCCGATAGAGGCAATAATATTGCTGATGAAGACAGACTTGTTGCCGATGGAGGCAGAAGGACTTGATAAAAGCAAAGGTCAGCTTGCCGATGAGAAGTTAGTGCCGATGAAAGCTAAAGGTTGTTGCCGATGAGTGGTAGATGCTGCCGATGGGAGCAGAATGACGTGGCTGGCAGTTGCCGATGAAGGAGGTGTTGCCGATGAAAGATGATATAGCTAACGTGAGCACACGGTTGCCGATGACGTTAAAAGGAAATTGCGGATCAGAAGGATGTGTCAATGGAAAGTTTCATCGGGGAGGAGACATAAGGAAACTGGTGATTTTATACCAGTATTGTTATAGAAGTTTGAGTCCGACTCTTGCATGAGTCATTTTATTCCCTTAATAATAGTAGAGTCTGTTTAGAAAAGGATTGTTTCTGTTTGGATCCGACTCCTGCGCGAGTCAGTTATTTCCTTAAAGTTAGGAGTTTTGTTTAGTAAAAGTGTGAGTCGTATCTATCTACAACTCCCTCTGCCGGAGTATAAATAGGTACCCAGGGATGCTGTAAATGATCATATCCAAGCATATCAAACATATCAATTACTTTTTATCTTATTTACCTTTCCAGCAATTTATCTTTACCGCATTAGGTATTAGTTTATCTACGAGTTCTTCAAGTTTCGACGGGCTGCATCTCATCGACCTCCGTCAACCCTTGCAAGTTCCGCGTGGGAGTAATCTGAGCCTTGACGTCCGGGCGCATCGCTGTCGTCTCGTTCAGCTCTGCTCTAGTTATCCTGATCAAGTCTGAATCTTGACATCTGGGCGCATCGCCGTTGTCTTGTTCAGATCTTGTTCTAGTTATCGTCCCTGTCGATTAACTGGTCAAATCGACTGGCACGCCCTCGGATATCAAATTCGGGTAATAGCCCGAGATGTTCGCAGATCCTGACGCTTTTTGTGTCAACAGTTGGCCAAACTTAAAATGTTTTGAACGTCTTATAATTTGGGACGGAGGGAGTATTAAACAAACAAATTATCATGTCGCAACTTTCTGCACTCTTAGGACTAACATGGAGCAGAGCAGCCTTACCCTCTCATAAAGGGTTCTGCAACTACGGCAGTGATCGCCGGAAAAGACTAATGTGATCTGTGACGCCACTAAAAAAAAAGTTGAACAAAAAGAGAAAGAAACAAAGGCAAGGGTTTAGCTAATTCAAATGGGAACTCGGGAAGATCCCACTGCCAGGAAGACGTGTGTATGTTGGAAACTACCGCACATGCCAATGTGCGCGGAGATTTACTGCATTGTTTACGGACTACAAGATCTAGATTCTAGAACAGTACATAGTTACTTAACCTCCACTTAAAGAGACCTTGAGACGAACCAATTCCTTATTCAAGCCAGCAAATGACCTGGGAGCAGTGCTCGGGAGTCAAAGATCATCGCATGCAATTTTTCAAGTGGTAGCTTCTAACTCCAAGAGCGAAACCCAAGATTGACCGCAGGCCATTCGAGGATACGAGATTAAATTTATAGCTCAAATGGGACTTATTTTATTTTGAGTCAATTCTAAGCAATAGGAGGAACATGCTACAGAAAGAAGAGAGGGAAAAAAAACATCATAGCATAGCAGCTACCGTTTACTACTAGTAGTTACAGCTGGATGTCTAGATCCACCATACAAGTGGATACATGAACTGGAACTCAAAAGGAGATCCAAAAGTTTGTCCATTTCAATCAAGGTAACTCGAACAGCAAGACTGAAATGAAAAGGGTGAAGTTAATTAGTGGGGCATTATGGATGTATGTGCTGCTCACAGGTTTGGCGCCAAAGACAACATTACTGTAGAAGCATATATATCCCAGCTTGCCTAAACTACCGGAAACAGGAAGCTAAACAGGGCAGCCAGACATAAATCAGTGTCATGAGCACAAAACACCCATTGATGTAAGCAAAGTAAAGTTCAGCCAAAATCATGTGAGAATACCTATACCTAGTGGGGGGTTGGGGGGAATGCGTAGACTTGGGCTCCTATTCCCTGATGAGTACACACAGCCAGGATGTCAAGTCGTGGAAGGACAGGCAAAGCACCAACCTTTCCTCGTCGGAACCCTCGTTAAATCGACACTGCAGAGTGCAGAGGAGAGAAATGGTACGGATGTGTCAATTATTTAGGAATTCGGCAGGCCAGGTACAACTGAAACTCGAAATGCAAGGGCATAACCCAAAACGTTCACCTCTGCCTAAAGTTGTCTTTTTTTAATTGGAAAAAAAAACACAAACAACACGGCTAAAAATCCTTCCTTCTTTGAAGTCTAAATCAAACCAAACAAACGCAACATGTTCCCCGTCCATTTCAAGAAAAAATGCCTAAAGTAAAAGACGAGATTTTTTTTCAGGGAGGGGCGAAATGCTTAGCTAAGAGGATGAGCGCGCGCACGAAGAGCAACCGAAATCGCAAAGGAAGCAGAGCTCGGAGCAGCAGGGTTTCAACGCAGAGCAGGAGCAGCGAAGACGAGGCGGGGGGTTACCTCCGCCGGCGATTGCGGCCGGCACAGCGGAGCGGAGCGCACCGAGAGCCGCAGCAAATGCGGGAGCGGGCTCAGGGCTCGGCCGGTGGCGCGCCCCTGTCTGCAGGACGAGGATTTGCTTGCTGCTGCAGCAGTGCTTGCTGCTGAGTGCCGCTGGGGACGGGACGGAAAGGAGGTGCATTTAAGAGGAGGAATGAAACCGGGGGGGGGGGGGGGGGGGTAGCCAACGGCCCGCCTCTGACTGCCTGCTGGCTTTTTTTTTTTTGTGCCTTGACTGCCTGCTGGCTGGGCTGCCTGAATTATGCGAAGAAGGAAACCTATACAGTTGATAGTGACTCAGTGAGTGAGCAACTACTATACAGTACAGTGCACTAGAGCTGCGAAATTTTATTGATTACTACTACGAAACACCGTAGATGCTTTAATCTGAAGCGAACACCCACCTCCTCAGCCCGTCATTCCCCTCTTTGCTTCTAGTACTACTCATGAATAGGAGTACTGATAAGTGGATCACTCCCTACAATGTGCGTGTTTCTTTCCCTGACATTCTAGCCCCTTTGATTGTAAGATTTATTTTTCTGTTTTTCATGTTTTTCTAGAAAATTATAATGTTATTAAAATTCTGAATTTTAAAGAGGACCTTATCTCTTTTCTTGACACATTATCTAATATAAAACTGTTTATCATAGGTTCACTAACAGCTTAATGTTCTTTTTTTTTGTCAAAGTATCTTTTCAAAACAACTTTCACACATAAAGCTCTTTAAACCATGCACTCACATGAGAGTAAGGTAGTATCAAACTGAAAATAATAGCTTTTCACAGTTTTATCTCACACTTATAGGCATTGTGTGGTATTATGTGACAACATATATATTTTAAAAAGAAATCTACGTACAAAGTTATTTTGTCATTCAAATGTCTAAAATAGCTTTAGTTTCACCGAGAAAAAGTTGCCCATTGAGCTAGAACCCCAAGAGCGCCAGACGGAATCTAAGGTTTGTTATGCTTAGTTCTAGGCCATTTTTTTCTGAGGGTTGGACCTTGATAGACGGGTTGCAATCTTGAAAAAATGCGAGAATGATAGATGAAAAAAGAGATAGATGCTAGCATACTTTCTTCCCTTGCCCTTCTCTCGCTATTCTTAGGGAACCTTTGGTGATGACTTATGAGAAAGCTCATATTATTTCATACTCCGGCCGTTCTAAATTTTAAGTCATTTTAATTTTGTAGAATCAAAATATCCTAAGTTTGACTAAATTTATATAATAAAATATTAGCATTTATGACACTAAATAAGTATCATTAAATTTTACATTAACTATATTTATAGTATACCTATTTGATGTCATTTATCTTTGTAATTTTCTATGTGATTTTGGTCATTCTCTCTAACATCTTGGTCAACTTTAGATGCTTTGGTCGTAATATGGCCGTTAGTGACAGCTACTCTCCTTTGGTCCCAAGAGCACGTCATTCTTGTTTTCTTCTAAGCCAACCTAATTTATTAAGTTTGGTCAAGTTCATACAAAAACAAAAACTACCAAAATTTATATTATTTCCAAGTAAGTAGCATGTGTTACATTATTAGCACTTAACTATAAAGTTGGACAATCTTAAAATGATTTAGCCTGTGATAAAGCTAAAGTGTTTTTTTTTTACAAAATGGGTATCTAGTAATAATGAATTTGCTCTCAGCAGTCCGATAAAGTAAGTTTTAATGAGAGTTTCATAAAAATTTATGACATTAAATGAGCTGATGTGACATATGTAATATAGATGAATTGAAGAACAATAATAAAAATTTCACGAGGATAAAGCTCGTGTACACTGTCTTGAACGCATTAAGTTTTGGAAACTGAGAGACGAAACTCTCCACTGACTCACTGAGACCTGCCAGCGTGCCAGGAAAAAATGGAAGTCCCTGGAACATTGAAATGATTGCTAACAACCATAACAAGCTAATCAAGTCTTCTACATCAGCTTGCAGTAATCCTTCGCCACCGCGCGTCACTTCAGCATGCAGGACCGTTGATGGAACGCAACCTGTACACAGTCTCTGCCCGCCGGCCTGCTCCACGGCCAACAGAGAACAAACCAAAAGGATAGGAAGAATCAAGAGATCCTCTTGCAGCTGGAAGTTGCATCTCAACTCGTCAGTTTATTGCAGCGTACTACACGCGCGCGCAACCACCCCAGTAATGGACGGTCCCTGTCGCTAATAACGATCTATAGGCCGCGCCTTCATTACACCGGCCAGGGCAGTTTTTCCTCTAGCCGTTGCAAAGCTTTTCCTCATGGAGCGCTAGGTTTTGGAGGGGTCGGTGCCTAGCTTGGACCTGAAGAATGCATGCATGGATGGAATGGGCAGCAGAACGGCATGCAGACGGCCGGAGGAGCTGTCCTGCACTACACTGCACGACCATCGATCATTGAAGATTGATCCATCCACCGCCCGACAGTCACAGTAGTGGTTGGTACCGGCCAGGTAGTACACGTACGTGGTGGTAGGTTGGTACAATGGTACGGGCTATATGAGCTCTGGTCCATATATACCTGCGGTGTAGATCCATGCACGTAAACGTGGCGACTTTGGCCATTGCTAGCTTGCTGTTGCCTTCACAGCAGGTTAGCTATATTGAGTGACACAGTGCAGAACTTTGAGCTCGTTTGTAAGCAGGGTCCAGGGTATCAGTTTTACTGCAGCTGATGAACGGGGAAGGCAGATTGCTATGTACACTCAGTTTAGTCAAGGCTACAATCGGCCTCTCCCTTCGAGGTAACTTGTACTCGTATGTACAAGTCAACTGGCGGCTGTTGTTTTTTCGGTTTGCTCACGAAATCCTTAACGAGAACCTCCGATCCTCTGTTTATTCAAAACTGATGATGATGTCCATCGATCGTCTACCATTCAGATTTTCAGAGCTGTGTGATATAAGCACAAGCACAGACCTAACACACTCTCCTGCATCCATTAATTGCCAACTCTTTCTTTGACAATATAATTTGCTAGCATGTCTGAAAACAGTTACTACTTTAATTCTTTTTTTATTTGTACTGGAGAATTATTACTCGTGCGACTTTCGGCGGTCAAAATTGACAGCAGCACACGTGCAGTTAGTTGTGGATTTGTCAGCATAATCTTTTGGAGTCGGAGTCTCCCAGTTATATATATATATATATAAACGCCCTTTTTTGTCCCAGACAGATGACAGGCAGCGACGTCAATGCGCAGAGCAGAAAAATCCGGCTCTGAAAGAGAAATCGCTAGCTTGGAGTAGCCGCGCGCATCTGGCTTAGCTTAAGATATGCTTTTTAGTGAGACGTTCTGACGAAAGCTACTCTCTTCAGCTAATTTCCATGGCCTGTCATCATCTGCCGTGGCTTGGCGCAGGCCGCCCGGCCCCTTGGTCCTATCCAATATATATATATATGTGTGGCAGACGATGGCGATTGGTTTTGTGGAGCCATGCTGCATCGCTGTGTGACTGTGACGCCTGTTGTGTGCATATCCAATCTTCTTTAATTTTCCAAAGCCACCGCGCCAAACCCTACACATATGGAGAATTGGAGACTTATGGTCGGATGAATGTGCAAATGTGTATAGCCGTGAGCTGTGCGTTTGACCCAGGACTCCTGGAGGAGTAATGCAGGCTTCCATCCAGCCTTCTTTTCTTTCTCTCCTGATGAAAGACATTCCATCAGCCTTTTTTTTTAGAGAATTACTCCTTTGCAGTTGTCTGAAATGTTGTAGTTATATCAGTCACCTAAATTACTTCAGCCCAACACAAGCTCACATGGCCCAACCCAACTATCCCGTTCCCTTCCTTCCTCGACATCCCGAGTTCCCGACACACCTTACGCACGACGACGATAGGGGAAGGGCGAGAACGAACGCCCGACCCTCCCTCTCCTGACGGCTTCAGGCGGATCTGGCGGCGCCATCTAGCGAGCAGCGAGGTAGGATGCTTCCTCCTCCTCCTCCTCCTCCTCCTCCTCCACCGGAGACCAAGATGATCGCGATAGTGACTAGGGTTCCGGCGAGCTCTTCTCCTCCATCTTCTCCAACTCCGGTGGGTATATATAGAAGGGGCCGACCGGGGGAGGCTGGTAGGCCAGGAGGTGGGGATGGTGGTCGGGCGATTTAGGGGAGCTGGCCGTGGTAGGGCGGTCGGGCCAGGTCGGGGCGGGGGATGCTCGCCGGAGTTGGGGAAGATTGCGGCAGGTAAGGTCGCCGGAGGTGGAGAATATGGCGGCGGTGGGGGGGGGGGGGGGGGGAGGGAGGCCGCCGAGGGCGCTAGGGTTCGTCGGAGCTCCGGCGAGTTAGGGCAGCCCTAGCTCGCCTGAGCTCCGGGGAACCCTAGCGCCCGCGGCGGGGCGGGGGCGACGAGCAGGTCGGTGTAGGGCCATGGTGAGATGAGGAAGAAGAAAGGGTTTGTGTCATTGGATGGGCATCTGACGGTCTGTAGCCATCGCCTAATGGATAAGCATATTATTAGTCACCTGCATGGGAGATAGACCCTTTTTTAAAAAAAAAATTACAAGGGTGCCTCACTGAAAGAGAACAGAACAGTACTGGTAGCTCAGTAGCTACTACTGCTAGTACAAGCTAAACAAGTTCTAGCATGTACAACCGTACAGTAATTATGCCAATCTCAATGGACGATTTCACCTCCCAGTTTCCAAGACCATAAAATTAAGTATGAAATAGCTTTCTGTCACAGTGCATAATTTCATAGCACAATTTCACATGATATTTTAGCACTTGTGGATCCCACCTTTCCCTTTCTCTTTCCTTCCCTTCTTCTCCACCGCTCGCTTGCGATACAACTCCTTTTTCCCGTCCTTTCTTTCTCTTGCGATAGATGAAGGCGCTTGCACTAATCTGTTGCGAATGATTACCAGCCACCACGCTCCTTGCACCTGGCCACGACACCCGACGGGATGGAGCGCTCGACCGTGCACAAGCGACGGAGCGGATCTCACGTGACGGAGATGGAGTCTTCCGGTGGCAGAGCTCGTGGCTACGGGCAGCTCGCGGCCCCGCGCGTCGTCCCCAGCGCGCAGCAGCAACGAAGCGTGCCAGCGCGGAGCACCAGCAGCAGCAGCGCGGCGGCCGCCCACGACCGGTGCCAACGCGGAGCAGCAACAGCAGCAGCGCGACGACCACCCACGACCGGCGCCCAGTGCTTCCTCGCCCGCACCCGACGTCCTCGGCTCGCTGCGGCGCAGCCCCGACGGAGAAGGTTGTGGCGGAGGAGCAGACGGCCGCGCCTGTAGGAGGAGCTCCCGCGGTGCTCGCTTCCCCGTCGCCCTCGCAGCCAGCGTCGGCCTCGCGGCTTACCAGGCGCGCGTGCTCGTGATGAAACGACTGAAGCCCCTCAACGTAAGTTTCAAACAGTTTCACATGCGTTGGAAACGCCGACCATTCGTTTCGTGGGGATGAAACGAATTGTTTTCTCTCCTGCTAGTTTCATGTAAAAATTCTATTTTTATTTACGTGTCATCTTATTTAATGCTCATAAAACCTTTATTAAGACTGACTTTAGTTGGATGGTTGGAACTAGCGTTTGGACGCGGCTTACATGCAGCCGATCGATGATAATGATGCATCCGATCGATGCAGTGTGCACATGCACTTGGCATCTCATGCCAGAGTGGAATCTTCTCTCTGCAGGCAGAGAAGTCTAATCCCAGAGACCAGTAAACAACAGGATTGGGGCTGTTGGCTACCTATTCCGATCCTTATCAGCAGGTGTGTTTACACTTGTTTATTGTTCCCAGCTTCCCAATGTTACCTCTACGGGGGCTTTGACCACCTGCAGGTTCACAGGAAAGCCTTATCTCTCTCCTCCCCCTACCCCCTCATTTTTCACGAATAAAACACAGCGGCCATGTTCATTAGCACGACTTTAACATAGTTTTTCAGCGAACGGGATATGGATGTCCGATCCTTAAATGTTTTTCTCTCACAATAAATCAGGATAAGTATTCAGCATAAATCAAATTCTAGCAAAACGAGCAGGACAACATGGAAATCCAGTATTTGTTTGTCAGCAAAGGCCACAAGTTTCCAAATCAGACGGTTTTAGCTGGTTAGACGATTTAATCATGCATGGCTAATGCCGTGCAAGAAAGAAGAAACAGCGGCATTCCCGGCCGAGCGGAGCCTCGCTGTCTAGCTTGACAATTTTGACAGACACTTCACTCTCCTCTCAACGAGAGAATATCTCTGCAAGTGTACATATATACGTACTGCATCCGCCCTTTGTCAAAACTTTGTAGCAGTTTTGTCATATACTCGTACTATATAATGTCTTTGCTAGATAACTTTGTCAAAACTTGTACGCACGCCCTTGCATGTCTTTTTTTATGTCTTTGCTATCTCTCTTTTTTTAGAGAGAGACAAGTCTTTGCTAGTATCATCTTAAATTCTTAATCATTGTATCTCTCCGTCGTCGTTAGCTAGCGACGATATAAGAGCAAGTATAGTAGCAGCCTGCAAGCCGGCTAAATGGTGACGTGGAGGAGAGAAGAGAAGAGAGAGAAGCAAAACGAGTTGTAAGCTTACAGCTGGCTCAGGCATAAGAACCAAGAAAGTCTATGAAAGTGACAGGTGGACCCCAATATTAATGTTGAAGACTCAACTATTATATGGGTAGGCTGGAAGCAGGCTGCAAAAAAAACCTTACAGCCAGCAACTTGGCTATATTATTAGCCTTGCTCTAATGTAGTACGAGACTAGAGTAGTGTACGAGACTACGAGTATGACAGTGGAGTGGTTGAGCTAGCTACCGGGATTGGCTGCCGCTTGGTCACTCCACTCGGAATAAATGCACCTAGTAGCAGCCAACATTCAAGTGCCGGATTTTTCAGCTGAAAAGTGTCACTCGTCTCGTTCGTTCGTTCGTTCGTTGTTGCAGCCATGCATGCATGGCTTGAGTACTTCCAAACCGTGGAATAATGTTCCCATCCAACTATCCAAGTGGTGGTAAAAGGCTTGCAAAAGCTGAGCGTGGCAGGTCACTGTGCAGAAGGCGTCCCCGCCCGGCCACGCGTGCCTGCGCTGCACACCAATGCGGTGCTTGGACAATAAGGCAGCCGCAGCGCAGCGCACTGGTTGTGAGCGGTGAGCGCGTGCGCGTGCGCGTGCAGGTGCAAGCAACCCAACAACAACAGACCAGCAGGCCGTACGTCTTTCTCTGCGAAATTAAAGCCGGCCCACTTAACAAAGCAACGAAAAAAGAAGGATGGAATCCATATCAGACATGCATTCAGACCCGACCCCGGCGCGCAGTGCACTCGGTCGGCAGCATGGTTACATTCAACAGGTGACGCAAAATTCCTCGCCCGTCATGGATTGGAGCGAGACGTACTACTGCAGCGATGAGAGCGACGGATCGGAGCCATGCATGTGTGGGTGTGGCGAACTGGCTAATGCCATGCTTTGTTTGGTGCAGTGCTTGCATGCACGTACAGGCCGTCGCCGTCCTTGGCCGGCCCACCAGTCCACCGTGTACCGCAAGGGAACACACCCTGGAGATAATATTGTGTCGTCGTTGGGCTCGCTCACTATAACAAAGCAATCAACAAATGGCTTTTATTTGCCTTGTCCAACTGCATGAAATGGGGTCATTATGGGTGCTAGAAATACCATATTCAAGTCCAGCAAATATGCTTCGTACGTACGATGCCTACTGCCACCCATATGATCAAGACTGCAGTAGCAGTAATAAGTTTCTTATAGAAGCATGTAAAATATATGGAGTCCATATTGGCCAGGCAAAAAAAAAACTTATAAGAACGAAAATTGCAGAAGCAAAATTGTATTGCAGTGATATTTGCTTTCAATTTCTATCCTGCTTTGTGCTCATGTAAAGTAATTAAGACCCTGTAAGTTTTATATAAATTTTGCACTGCAGTTTCAGTATGCAAAATGTGTACTTCCCAACTATAAGATCGTTTCTTAAGTTATTTGTGTGACAAAATGCTAGAAAAGAATCAGCACCACAGATATATAGCCCCAAAAAACAGCTATTCTCTATCCGTGTACCTTTAATTTGCGAACTGTGTTGCTGTGTAGATAAATGCACTGCTAAGCCATTGCAAGGACAGGTACAGGGGAAACAATGATATCTGGAGTGGACAACAGACCTGGAATGTTTGCTGACCTACGACCTCTATTGGTGTACCTTTAATATGCGAACTATGTTCCTGTGTAGATAAATGGACTGCCAAATCCATTGCAAGGACAGTTATAGGGGAAACAATAATATATGGAGCTGAACAAAGAACTCCAAAAGATTAGACCATGGCACATACCAACTTTATTTTCCTGCAGAACAGAACATTGGTAGGAGGGTAAGGTAAACCAATATCGAACTTCATACGTGTGACAATTGTAGGTAAATAGATCTCTACAAAAATGAATTTATGCTATGACAATAGGCAAATATCCATTAAGAAACATGCATGCATTTGTGAAAATACTATCCAAAATAGGAATTGTTGTACTCAGGCAGTACAGTATATTAGAATCTAAGAATCATATCATGTAGCAAAAGTAAGGTTATGTATCTAAATAGAGGGAGAATTAAATTCTATAGAGGACCATGGCGACATTTGAAACAACTCAACTATAGTTAAGCATGTTCTCAGAGGCTGTGTTCAGGCCACACTCAGCTCAGCGAGTTGGCAACCATTTGATGATGCTGTCCTTGATGTGCAAACTACAGGACGGTAGAAGAATAAATATATTGAACTCTAAAAAAGAAGAGTAAATATACCAGCAGCATCGAAGTAAACTGTCATGTATTTGGATCCAAGAGGTAGGAGTCACAATGCTATAAAGTAGGAATCTGGAGGTGCAACATCTATCATAACCAAAAGATGACTATTTTTTCGGTAGAAGTAGCGTTCTGCATGTAGAGAATGTAGTATCCCCATAGCCCAAGCTAGAACACTAAAATATCAATACCTAAGCAAAGGGGCATCATAATATGATGAAATGCACCTAATAAGTCAATTTCAGACTGTTTAGAATGTACAAATTGTAACTTAAGCTCAGCTGGAGCAGGAATGGTACATTTGATCAAAATAACAGACTTCATTCATGATTCACAACATATGTTGTAAATTTAAAATATGTTGCAATCTGTACGGGGAGGGTGTTATCTGAACAATTAGTAAATCTAATAGATGTGTCTGTAGTAAAAAGAAGCAGGATAGATTATCGATTATGATATACGGTAATTAAAAAATATGAGAGCAAAGTTAGTGCATAAAAATTATGCTATAACTATAATCGCCATAATTGAACAAAGAAAATATAATTAAATCTATCAGTTGTCAAACAATAGTTCTAGCTGTAATTTTCCAAGTCCTTGGTATATTTTAAAGTATTTTTTAGGTCGTATAGGAGACATTATGATCATTAATTTTACACACATGAGACAAAACAGAAGAAATTGTATAGGGAAAAATATGCAGCATAATAGCATGTCACAGGAGGTAAACTTGACTGGAAATCAAAATATATTCAGGCTGATAGAATGTACTGGTGCATTATTTATGACCACATAACTGATAACCATGTGGACTTTGCAAGCATGCATACTGAATGGAACCTAAAAATAGAAATTGCAGTACAGTTCTACAGTACAGGAATGAAGCAGGTAAAGCAAGAAAAAAGATATTAGTGTTTGAAATGTGCATTTCATCGAACTCCCTGGGGACATCCCTCGTCACTGCATCCTGTACCTGTAGTATATGTACTACGCGATGATAAACGGAAGGGGCTGCAGGAGAGTAGAGATCAAGGCGACTGTGCTATGCCTGTCGCACGGGGTCGAGGTCCGGCGGCGCAGGCTGCCTCGGCGCGCTGGGCCGGGGTGAGGAGAGGGAGGGCGAGCGGCGACGCAAGCGCGCAGCACGACCTAGCCGGACAGTACGACGAGCGGAGGCAGGACGGAACGACGGCGGGGCTGGCGCAGTGGCGCGGCGAGAGGGAGAGGCGGAGGGGGCGCTGGAGCCTGGAGGCAGAGGGAGGCGTGACGGACAGTGCGAAGGAGAAGCGGAGGGGGCCGGGTCTGTCTGACGCGCGGCGTAGGAGCTGCAGCGGCGCCGTAGAAGCGCGTGGACTGGAGGGCCGTGACCGTGAAGGATGCGGAAGGTTCCCGAGCTGCTGATCGGCTACCGTTGTTGTAGGATCGGACGGGTAGGGAAAACCGATAAGACCTTGTTTGGATGCGTATGCATTGTCCTCGAACTACATGGATTGGAGTGTATTAGAGTGTATATTAGTTCAAATATATTTCAACACATATGGTTTGAGGAAGATACATAAGCATCAAAACAAGGCCTAACGTGGCTCGCTGTGGGCATCCAAAATGGTGTACACAAATAAAGGAGAAGGTAAGATATACAGTAAATAAACAAGAGAGCGTATGCTATGCAAACCTACTAGCTATGTAAATTACGTAAACTATAATTAGACGCACACAATTCTAATCCGATGATTTCAGATAGAGATGGAACAATTATTCACTTCAATCCTCCCACCTTTATCTTCCTAATTACTTAACCACTACGTGCCCTGCTCCGTTATGCCCCCTCCGTTAAGTAAAAAAAATCCCTTCGACTTCCATCGGCGCCCCGCCGTTACGACTCCCCTCGGTCCCTGACTCATCGAGTTCCCTCGGCGCCGCCCCTCTCCACGTGAAGACGCACGACCCACCTCGTTTGTACTAGCACACAAGCGTGATCACCGTCGCTGCCGACCACACAGCCACGACCCATCGGGCCGCAAGCAATGCCGCCTCCTTCATGACAACAGACCATCCAACAAGCCAGTACGCCCCCTCGCCGCCCTCAAGGAGCTGCATTGCTTTGCGCTGCGAAGAGCGTATGATCTTGACATGGTTGTTGGAACAACGCTAATTGACATGTACTCAAAGTCAGGAAACCTGGCAAGTGCAAAGCGAATATTCAAAAGGATTCAGGAGAATAATTTGGTGTCTTACAATGCGATGCTCACTGGACTGGCAGCCCATGGGCACGGCCGCGAGGCAATAGCGCTGTTCCAGGACATGTGCAATTCAGGACTGAAGCCAGACAGCATAACGGACACAACAAGGTTTTCTTGCACGATTCTTGCAAGCAGCGACAGCACAAGCAGTGGCGGCGCAACGAGCTGCGTGGCCACGGCGCAGAGGTGGTGGTTGTGCAAGAAAACCTTGGCCCGGCCGTACTCGGTGTCCGGCGAGCGGCTCGCGTGCAGACGCTGGTACCAGTAGCTGCAGCCCAGCAGCGGCGGCGAGCAGCGTCACCTCCTGCTCCGCGCCATCCACGAACCCACAGCATCGTAGGACAGCAAGGCGGAGGAGTAGGCGCGATGGCGCAGATGACGACAGCACGGCGAGCCCGGTGCGGGGCTGGTCGGTGCCGAGCCAGAACGCGCGCGCGAACCGCGCGGCCGGGAGCGCGGCGAGCGCGGCGGCGAGCAGCGCGGGGCGCGGCGACGGGACGACGACGTGGCGGAGGAGCATGACAAAGAATAGGCCGCGGGGACGAGCGGCGCGAGCGGGGAGGCCGCGGTGGCGGCCGGGAGCAGGAGCACGGGTGGCGGCAGCGCGAGCGGGAGGAGGAGCGCGAGGTGGTAGGCGGCGAAGTGGTGGCGGGTGGCGAGCGTGGCGTGGGAGGGGCGGAGGCGGTACAGCTACGCGGAGGTGGCGTCGAACGGGTCCTTGTCCTTGGCGGCGCCGCGCTTGGAGGACCCCGAGGCAGGGCCGGCGTTGGAGCCCGGCGGGCGTCGGGGCGGCGCGGAGTCGCGTCGGGCACGGCCGGACGGGGCGGCGCTGCGTCGGGGGTCGCGCGTCTCGCGTTGTGGGGTCACGTCGAGGGGAGTCGTAACGGCGGGGCGCCGATGGGAGTTGAAGGGATTTTTTTTTTAACGTAACGGAGGAGGCATAACACGGAGCGGGGCATGTAGGGTTTAAGTGATTAGGAAGATAGAAGTGGGAGAGTTGAAGTGAATAATTGTTATACCTCTATCTGAAACCATCAGATTAGAATTGTGTACGTCTGATTATAATTTTCGTAGTTTGTATAGCTAGTAGATTTACATCACATACGCTTCCAATAAATAAATAAATAAATAATTAGTCATCAGGGTTAAATACCAGTAGCGGCCTAGCGGGTACGGAAACTATGTCTGAGAATGAATGCTGGGCCGAGTTGACCACTCGACCCACGACTTTCATAGGCGGGTCACTGGTGACAGCAGAGATCGAGTTGGGCTACAAGAGTCCTTCCTCCCTTTCCTCCTTCGATCTGCAGGACGGACCAAGCCTGAGTAGGCCTTTCAGAAACGTGGGAAGCAGGACGCCAGGCCCAGCAGCCTTTTTCACTCTCTCGCTCTCACTTGCGTTGCGTTGCGTTGCGTGGCGTCTACATCACGGCCGGCGACAGCAGTGCGTGCGTGTGCGTGTGCGTGTGCGTGTACGTGTACGTCCTCCTTTTCCCCTCCCTCTTCAACTGCATGCGAACCCATCGAGGCCACAGATCGAGAATGCTGGCTGACTCCTAATATAGCTAGCTAGTCCTACCTGCAAGACGTACTACATATTTCTTCCGTCCTAAATGATAAGACGTTCTAAGAATCTTGAAGAGTCAAAACATCTTAATTCTTAAGTTTAACCAATAATTATAGAGAAAACTATATAAAATTATAATATTAAATAAACATATTATGAAAATATAATTAATAACAAATATAATATTACTTAGTTAACATTATAAATGTTATTATATTGATATATAATTTTGGTCAAACTTAAGATACAACGTCTTACAATTTGGGACGGAGAGAGTACAAAGCATATATCGTAGTGCATGCCGACGCGGGAAATAAGATCGTCCAGATCCAGGTAGTACGGCGTTTTTTTTTGACCTCGATCGATTAATTGATCTGTGACGACGACGGCCGGGCGGCGGTGGACGCAAAGCAGATCCACACATGTTGTGCGCGCCGACGTATCGATCGTCGATAATAATCCATATTATATATCGCACACGACCATGCATGTGCCTGCTTGTCGTCCTGGATCCGACCACGTGGACATGCATGCGGAAGACATTTCGTGGAAACTATAAGCTCCCCTTCGCACGACTCAGCCTCACAATTTAAATTGTTTTTTTTTCTTTCACAAAATAATTTATTAATGGACAACTTTGTTAGTTGCTAAAGTTAAGTTGTAAGTGTTTAGTAAAACATTTTCACACGATGAAATGATGAATAAAATGACTATAATATATAAGAGAAAAAATGAGATAAGGTGTTTTTTCAGCTTGATTACTCTAACTTAATTATCTGTTTAAGAGAGAGATAATACCGCAGGCGGGGCGGTCATACACAGCGGTGCCAGGAATAACTTAGTTTAATAATGTCTTTCCCTTAGAAGAGTGGGTTTATACCTTGTAATATGAACCTAGACAGTTTAGGGGTGGCTGGCCATCCACGACACAGTGGAGGTCTTGCAAAATTTCTTGCTGCACCTGCTATGTAACTAAACTCCTCTCCTCTTATCGGTCAATGAAAAGCGGATCTTTCGAAAAAAATGTTTAAGAGAGAGAAGATAGAAAACAATTTCACCTATTTAGAAATATAGATGTTTGGCTAAAAGGAAGCCGTGTGAAACATCATATCCACTACTCGATCTGCCACTGTCAGTGGTACGTGTGTCGTACTGGTTCCCAGCAATGAGATCAGGGGCTGGGGCGACCTACAGATGTCACTTGCCCCGCCAGCCGCCGCTATAGCTAAGCTTTTTGCATGCTTCTTCGTCGCCCGGCACTCAAAACGTCAACTTGCGAATATTTCATTGACTTCTTTTCGATCGCCTTAGGTGGAGGTAGTAGCCGCCTAGCTAGCTATTACTAGTACTCCCTCCATCTCAAATTAGTATAAAACATCTTAATTTTTTTTGAAGAGTTAAAACTTGTATAACAATATAATATTATTTATTATGTCAACTAAGTATTATTAGATTTGTTCTCAATTATATTTGCATAGTATGCCTATTTGATGTCATAAATTTTTATATTTTTTACTATAATTATTGGTTAAACTTGAGAGATATTTTGACTCTCTAAAATTTTTGGAATGTTTTATATAAAATAAAATAATTGTCTTACGGACATAATTATTTATTTTTAATATATGGAAACACACAGTTAGGGTGTGTTGGGTTCCTACCTACTAAACTTTAGTGGACTAAAGTGTCAAACAAACTGACTAAAAAGTGACTAAAACACTTTAGTTCCACTAGTCACTTAAGAGGTAGGTAAGATATTTTAATTCACTTTAGTTTAGGAGGCCGGTGAGAATCAAACATACCCTTAATAATAATAATAATACTATAAGCTAGCATGCGATTATATTCGCCAATGCATGCCATGCCACTACCTTAGATCCATCTTTCGGAGGTCAAATTACTATGTTTAGTAGTAGTAGTAGTAGTACCGACGTCATCTCGATCAGTCGCTTTTCCATTGCGCGCGCCGCACTGTGATACTCCGATCCGATCGCAGACGAATTTGAAATTAATAAAGAAGGTGAAGAGGTAGCACACGTACAAGGGCCCTGGCCGTGTCCACTTGTCGTTGCGGTGCGTGCGTGGTGGATTCACGACCCAATTATCCATCGAAAAGGCATACCCCCGGGCCCCGGCCTACCCGGAACCCGGTGAGGCTCAGGCAGGCGGCGAGTCAGCATGTTACGGTAGCTCTCGTAGCACGCACCGGCTTTTGCTCGCTTTGCATGCACCGGCCGAGCAAAGTCGCCGACCAATTCATATAGTGCTGCAGCCTTGTCGAGCAACGAGCAATCTTTTAGTGTGTGCACGGTGCACCTTAGATACATATATATATTCTATAAAAGCCACGCGCATTAGCAGCTCTGCTTTGCTGGATCGATCGAGCTACTAGGCGCACGTACACTGCGCTGCGCTTGCTTTAGTTTCGCTGAGGTCGTCTTTGGCGATCGATCGATCGAGGCGTTCCAATCCAATGACAATGACGTCCGGTCGCCGCCTCGCGACGACGCTCGCAGCCGCCTTGGTCGTCCTGGTGGCGTGGCGCCTGGAGGCCGCCGAGGGAGGGGCGACGACGCCGGCGTGGTTCTGGCCCCCGATTGGTGGCGGCGACGACCC
Source organism: Microstegium vimineum (assembly GCA_022036555.1). Classification (NCBI taxonomy): domain Eukaryota; kingdom Viridiplantae; phylum Streptophyta; class Magnoliopsida; order Poales; family Poaceae; genus Microstegium; species Microstegium vimineum. Next base: position 8,230,523 of record CM039141.1, read on the forward strand.
GTCGTACTACTACTGCCTCAGCTGGCGCGTGATGATGGTGGAGGCGAACGACGCCAAGGGGTGGCGCGCGGTGCCGGCGCAGTGCGTGGGCTACGTCCGCGGGTACATGGCCTGGGGCTGGGGCCAGTACCACCGCGACGTGGGCGCCGTCGTGGAGCAGGCGGCCGCCTACGCCGCCCAGCTGATCGCTGTCGTCGCTGGTGACCACGACGCGTGGGTGCTGGACGTCGACGACACGTGCCTGTCCAACCAGCCGTACTACCAGGTGAAGCAGTTCGGGGCGTATGATCCGGTGGGTTTCAGGGCGTGGGCCAGCAGGGCGAGCTGCCCGGGGATACCCGCGATGCAGTGGCTGTTCCAGACGCTGAGAGGCAGAGGGTTCAGGGTGTTTTTGGTCACCGGGAGGGACGAAGAGACCATGCGCTCCTGCACCGCCGCCAACCTCGCCGCCGCCGGCTTCTCGGGATACGACCGCCTCATCATGAGGTAGGATCGAGTACTATACTAGTATATATACAACAGGGCCGGGCAGAGCTACACAGGGCCTAATCTATCTATCTATCTATTCTCTAACATGCATATGTGCAGAGGCGCGGCGTACCGTGGGGTGAGCTCGGTGGTGTTCAAGTCGGCGGTGCGGAGGCAGCTGGTGGAGGAGGACGGGTACCGGATCCGGGGCAACGTGGGTGACCAGTGGAGCGACCTACAGGGTGACGCCGCCGGGGACCGCGTCTTCAAGGTGCCCAACCCCATGTACTTCGTACCATGAGCAGCACCCAGCATGTACTTCGTATCTCTTATGAAAAATTCAAATGGGACGTGCATGTGTGTTCCCTCTTTTTCTTTTGTTTCTGTGTGGAACACCGGAACCGTACGATTCCTTTGTCTGGTAGCGATCGATCGAGCTGGGAACGAACGAGACATGCTTACGTGCACGTAACTATCCAATTAAGGTCACATGCATGCCAAGTTTGGTGCTGTGGCCTCTGATGCCGGAAGCCAGGAAAAGGATTTGATTTTATCCCCTCCCGGCGGTGATGCGACGATTGGCGTACATACATAACATAATGGATGGATGGACAGGATCGTGGGGGGAAAGCAGGCAGGCACGCACGCGGCAGCCGAGCCAATCCTGAGTACGTGGGGTTGGGGTCTGCCTGCCTGCCTGCCTGCTCCCGATATTTCCAACTCATGCGTCAGGCCGATGCGAACGTTGGTGGTGACCCAATTTTGCATTATATTCCAGCCGCGCTCCATCGATCGATCGCCTGCTTTCTTTTCTCGTCTCGCCCACCCACTCGCTCACCGTGCAGGAATATATCGATCGATCGGTGTCTGCCAACTGCCAAACTCAACACCGCCCCCATACACCACATACATACGCCGGATCGATCGATCGAGATGGAGGCGCTGGTGGCGACGGCCGCCCTGTGCTGCGCCTGCGCCTGCCTGTACCACGCGCTGTGGGTGGCGCCCGAGCGGGTGCGCGCCGCGCTGCGGGCGCAGGGCGTCGCCGGGCCACGCCCCTCCTTCTTCCGCGCCGCCGACGAAGACACGAGGCGGAAGGCAGCGGCGGCCCAGAGCGGCGGCGGCGTCGTGCACGACTACCGCCACGCGCTGTTCCCGCACTACGAGAGGTGGAGGAAGGAGTACGGTACGTAGTACGATCGCACCCGCATGCATGTCGCTCTCGTTCCTTCGCTCGCTCGCCCGGCCTGCATGTGTGTGTCGGTTTTTGACAGTTACTATCACTAGAACAGCTAATGCGCGCGCGCGGTTACTACTGTCATCAACTCAGCTGGTTATTATTATTACTCCCATTCATGCAAATTAATTACCATGATGGGAGGGGGTCATCAACTTCCCCAACTTTAACAAAAAAAAAAGTTATAGGGAAAGAACTAAGTACATATCAGATGCGTTGTCATACGTAGCACACAATGAACGCAGGCGACGAAATTATACTGCTACTGTAAATGTTGTTCGGTGTCTAACAAGTAAAGCTCTGATTCATTAGTAAAGCTATTTTTTTTTAGAAAATAGCTTCATGAGCAACTCTCTAGATGAAGCTAAGTTATTTTAGAAAAAGTGTTTTATAAAAAAGCTTTACCAACAACTTTATATATGAATATGAGAGAGAGCGCGCGCGTTATGATATCCATGTGAGAGGAGAAGAAAAACTGTTTCACGGATAAAGCTGTTTTTTTTAAAAAAAATGTTTGGTAACAAAAATAACTCACAACGTATAGTTTTATGAATTGTATCAAACATGCCCTAAGTAATAAGAAGCTCCATATGTGAGTTTGGGCAAAGGTAAAACCCCTTCTTGTTTTCTAGGGCAATGGTGGGAAGTGGGAACTAGAGATTAGATAGGTATATGCTTCACGCGAAATGACAATCTGGTCCAAATAAAACAAGTGAAGACAATAATTGAACTGCGGTCAATATCGGTATCTATCGCAAGGCCGATCGATCGGTTAAATTAGTCCCATTCCCATCCCCGTTTTTTTTCTTTCTGAAAACCACTGAATGGTGCCTATGCCTGCGAAAAGAGAGAAATGCTACTAATAATAAAAGAGCAGATAGAAAGGAAACAATTGAATGGTAGCCAGCGCTTGGCTTTCTTTCCAATCAGAATCCTCCCATCTTTTTTGCCGTATTTTTTGAGCGAGGCAGACGTGAATTGCACAGTAGGCGCAATGTTGGTATGGAGCAAAATGATATGATAATAATACGTTGAGGTTGCTAGGTACTAGCTGTTCTGTTCATTCTCTCCGTGACCGGATACACAGGTACTCCGTAGGTAGCAAGTGGGGGGCTCTTTTCAGGATTCCATTGAAATGATTATTAGTCAATGCCTGTCATTTGATAGATATATCATATCATCATCGAGCATTGACGGTACCGGTCTCGTTTGGATCAGCTAAACTTTTTGTAAGCTGCTATAGTTGGAGAGAGTTGACTAATAGAGTACACTAGCTTTTCTCATAAACCGGATGGTTCAGAATAAGTTTGACTACAGGTTGCTGTATTCCCTGGTGGTGTGGTGTCTGACCAATGTAGGAGTACCGTTGACGCCGGTGTTTCTGCCAGCAGGTGGCCAGCCGGGCGGTAGCTCGGTGGGTTGTATGCACTGCCCTGCATGGACCACCGTCCTATAGCCGGTAGCCGTCATGGTGGTCATGGGGCGGGCTTGGCAACCTGATCGAATCTTTCCGGCCGGAGGAGCGGTTCACCTGAGAAGATGGTATGGTATGGTCTGGTACAGAGATTTGATCTGATCCATCCGGCGATCGATCCGATCCGCCCTTCCAACGCCCACCACAAGCGACAAGGTGCTGCCTGTCTTCGGCGCCTCTGGATGGTCCTCCTCCGTCGGTCCTCGATCGTCGTCGACGACTCGCGCCGGACCAGCCGCGCAAAGTGATTCACAGATTGCTGCTGCGCCTTTAATTTGGACTGATCTGATCAGTGATGAGTGATCTCCTCTCCTCTACTACTTTGTCGCGTTGCCAAAAAAGCAGCGCGTACGCCTTCCGATTCCCGCACGCGTCACGGCGTCAGTGGAGTTGTACTGGATAGACTGGAGTGGAGGAGAGTATCGTTTGGCCGGCCGGTCCCCGGACCTGACGGCTCAGCTTTCAGCTCTGCCCAGCCTTTTTTCGGTGTTCAGTTCAGTCTGCCACGCAACCAAATTCCGGCCATCCCTGTCAACTGTCACATCAACTTCAAGCGCAAACCATCATCATTTAGCTTGTGTTTCCAAGCATGCATTAGCGTCCAATTAACGAGTGAATGATGATGATGATTGCATTGCTAATAATGATCGTGTGCGTGCAGGCCCGGTCTTCAGCTACTCCATCGGCAGCATGGTGTTCCTGCACGCGAGCCGGGCGGACGTGGTCCGGGACCTATGCCTCAGCGTATCGTCGCTGGACCTCGGCAAGAGCTCCTACATGAAGGCCACGCACCGTCCGCTCTTCGGCGACGGCATCCTCAAGTCCAGCGGCGAGGCCTGGGCGCACCAGCGGAGGCTCATCGCGCCCGAATTCTTCCCGGACAAGGTCAAGGCCATGGTGGAACTCATGGTCGACTCCGCCACGGCACTAGTAGCGTCATGGGAGGACAGGATTATTAGCGGCGGTGGTGGCCCGGATCAGGAGCTGGAGCTCAAGATCGACGACGACATCAGGGCCTACTCCGCCGACGTCATCTCCAGGACGTGCTTCGGCAGCAGCTACGTCAAGGGCAAGAAAATCTTCGCGGTGATCAGGGAGCTGCAGAAGACGGTGTCCAAGCCCAACCTTCTTGCCGAGATCACCGGTCTCAGCTTCCTCCCGACGCGGGCCAACAGGGACGTGTGGAGGCTCAACAGGGTCGTGCGGGACCTGGTGCTGGACGTCGCAAGAGACAGCGCCGCCGACGACAGGAACCTGCTCAACGCCATGCTCCGCAGCGCCGCCGCCGCGGCGTCGTCGTCTGGCGGTGGCCGCGTACGCGTACGCAAGGTGGTGGAGGACTTCGTCGTGGACAACTGCAAGAACATCTACTTCGCTGGGTACGAGACCACGGCGGTGACCGCGTCCTGGTGCTTCATGCTCCTGGCTCTGCACCCGGAGTGGCAGGACCTGGTGCGCGACGAGGCAAGGCAAGCGTGTTCCGGCGCCGGCGGGCCGGACTTCGCGTCCCTGCACAAGATGAAGAAGGCCAGTTATTTATTATTCAGATGACGTACTATATACACGCCATCAGCATGCACCTGACGGCCCGTCGCGCTGTGCTGTTGCTGTCGCTGTAATAATTGCAGCTGACCATGGTGATCCAGGAGACGCTGCGACTGTACCCGGCGGGCGCGGTGGTGTCAAGGCAGGCGCTCCGGGACGTGACCCTGGGCGGCGTGCGCGTGCCGGCGGGCGTCAACATCTACGTGCCAGTCTCGACGGTGCACCTGGACACGGGGCTGTGGGGAGCCGACGCGGGGGAGTTCGACCCGGGGCGGTTCGCGGACGACCATCACCAGCGGCAACGACCGCCGCACGCGTACCTCCCCTTCGGCGCCGGCGCGCGCACCTGCCTCGGCCAGACCTTCGCCATGGCCGAGCTCAAGGTCCTGCTGGCGCTCGTGCTGTCCAGGTTCCACATCAGCCTGTCGCCGGCCTACGTGCACTCGCCGGCGCTCAGGCTCATCGTGGAGCCCGAGCACGGCGTGCGCCTCGTGCTCAGGAACCTGGAGCCCAGCAGCCCAGGTGCTAGCTAGAGATGGGCCTAATGCCGCTGCTCGTTCCTTCCGTGGGTGATATGGGCTTGCTTGACCTCGTTCGTTTCTTCCACGTACGTTGGGCCTCCGCACTTAAACGGACTTTTGGCCCAATTATTTATTAATAATGTGCAGGGAGAGTCACGGCGAATTGCATTGTACAGTACAGATTGGACAGGAGGATAGATGTAGGGGATATTATTCAGGCCGGTGTCTCATTCTGTCATTCAGATTGTGTGTTAAGTAAAATACGTATACTCTATGCAAGCCCTTGCTGCAGTCTGCAAGCATCAGCTAAGCAAGGCACTTCTATGGTACTTAGCATACTAGCATACCATACCATATTCTGGCTGTAATGCAGCTGAGAGCCAAGATTAGGTGAAGACCGTGTGGTCAGAATGGCATGATCTGGAGTTCTCGACTCCAGATAGTACAAAAGCATCATTTCTAATTCATGGTGAAGAGTTAGACAAAGACAACCAAGCTCTGGGGACATTGTTGCATGCGGTATATATATGCAGACCTCTGGATAGGAATCCAGAAGGTTTTTCCTATCATTTATGAAAAACCACTCTGCAAATAAATCCTGTCTGCACTACCGGTGAAACATGAAACTTCAATATAGGTTCAGAACCTCGCTCTTCCGTGGGCGTTTTTCTGACCAGCCAGTGTCTCAAAAGCAGGGTTTTTTAAACTAAACATTTTTTGTTTGAAGGAGGAGACACGCGAATAATCTTCTGCCCAAACCAAACTGATCAGACTTCCACCACAACCCAGACTCTTTCCATCACGTCTTCATTCAGAACCGCTTTTTCTCATATTATTCAGAGTCGGAATTAGGACAACTCGGGATTTTCCAAAGACCAAGTATTCGTCGCCGCCATGTCCAAGCAAGTAAGCAACCAGCGGATAAAGTTGGCGTCAAATACTGTATATGTATGCTTTCAGTCCTTGAACTTCTGAAGAAAAATGCTTGCTGATCCCACCCGAACCGCCGATACCTGAAACTTACCTGACATACGTAGCAGCTAAGATAAATTCCATGCTGAAGGCTGTCAGTTCGGATACAGCCGGTCGTCGCCTAACTGCATTGCGTACGAATAGAGTCTACTATGGGACTATGGCGATAGATGTCCCCATTCGTCTCAAAGCACTTTCAGAGCTCAAAAAGGTTGTTGCTTAAAGATTCGGGAGGGAGAGGCCAAACTGAACTGAGACCGGACGACCTTCAGGAAAAGGTTAAGTAACAGTAGTTTACAAACTTGAGCAGGTTGGTGTTCGGCAGAGATTCTTTAAGAAAAACGACACTTTACGCGTGGACAGAAGTTGGGAAGAAACCCATCATAATTGAGAGACATCGATGCGAGAGCGTAGTTGTCGTGATCGTTGATCACGATCGGTTGGATAGCGACTGAAATACAGTATGTCCACACTGATGAGTCATGAAATTGCCTAAACTGAGCGTTTCACGTGAAAATCTGGCAATTCGCTGCATCAATCATGCCTAATGTGCTACCAGAGCTTGACGAAAAAAGAAGCCTACGCCAGCTATGAACAATGACGGCACTGTGGGGAGAGAAAAAAAACAGTGAATTTTGTTAAGCTCTGAATACACTTATCCGGCCCTTAGGGTGCAGTGCAGTAGTTCACTCAACGATGTCCAAAACCATTCATCACTGAATAAGTGTGAATGAGAAAATATGATATAACCTTTTTTATTTTGCTAACTAGTGAATTTTGTAATGGACAATGATTGTTGAACGATCTTCCGGCAAAAAAACTTGTGCATGCTTGATTATCTAGCATGTCCATTTTTTGCGGGTATTGGTTAGCCTATTGTTTATATTTCAACAGACTATCAGTAATTCGATCAGTATGCATTTTGGATGTAAATTTAAACTTTAGATTTTTATTCGATGGATGATGCAAAAAAGGACGGGGAAGAGAGCTCTCTTTGTTCTGAATTCGGTGACTTTCACTCTTCTGTTTCTAACCTTTCACGTTCTTAGCAAACATCACTTCGGTGATTTTGGTGATGAGCCATGTTATGTGTGATTATTATAATCACCAAAAACAATCATGCATTTCCCATACGCTGACCAACTTGGACTAAATTTAGCTAGTCAATATATAAGTTGATACACATGCCCCATTTCAAATCATTTCCATCATATAGTATAATAAAATGCCAACCTGTTGTCGGGGGAGAGCTTCTAAAGAAAGGAGACCAGCATAGCCATACTGAACAACGACCAGCCGGATGACCTCGAGAAAAGGGCGTGAGTCAACAATTATGAACTCCCGGCGGTGCCCGGTAGATAACAGTTTGGCTTTTGCACGCGATTCAGGCATCCCAGCGGTCGTGATCGCCATCAGTACGTCTCAAGTCGATACAATACAATTACGACGACAGAGATATATGGAGCTAGAGCTACGGACACACGTTTTCCGGCCGGAGCGCGCGTCCTCGGCATGTGGCTGGCCTGTACTGTAGTAGCTTCTTGATGCAATTCATCAGTGGTTTCCTCAGCAGCCCAAGCACGGGCGGAAATGCGACGAAATTGCCTTTGCTTGCACAATACTGTATTGTATGTTGCTGGACCACCATCAACACAGATCGGCGGCAGCACATCACGTGCAAAAACTGCCCGTCGATCTGCTGTAGTACCAATTACAGGAACATGAAGCATTCGCATCGCACGCAGGGATGGCAGTTGGCAGGGCCAGCTTGCGATAGATCGATGGATGCTTGCTGATGCTGGACGGGGCCTAGGCCTAGCTAACTGCGAGAAACGCAGTACAAACTGAACAGTGGTTTCGATTTGATTCGCGCGTTCGTCTGCATGCAAAATGCAACAATAATGTCCATCTAATCTACGTTTGGTAGATGGTAGGCGATCAATTTCCCTCCTTCCCTCCCGGCAGACGCGCTCCTCCCTCCCCCACCCCTTGCTATAAACAGGGGGAGAACGAAGAGCCAGCGCTGTCCTCGCGCTCCGCGTCTCCTCCCAAATAAAAGAAGCGATTTTGACACCACACACCCACATAAAAAAAGAGAGAGAGAAGAGAACCAACCACGCGGAGGAGGAGGAGGATGGACACGAACCAGCAGGGCGTGGTGGCGGTGGTGAAGCCGGGGCTAGCCAAGGCGACGCCGTCGGCGTCGTTCCGGCTCCGCAACGGGAGCCTGAACGCGGTGCGGCTGCGGCGCGTGTTCGACCTGTTCGACCGCAACGGGGACGGGGAGATCACGGTGGACGAGCTGGCGCAGGCGCTGGACGCGCTGGGCCTGGACGCCGACCGCGCCGGCCTGGCCGCCACCGTCGGCGCCTACGTGCCCGACGGCGCCGCCGGCCTCCGCTTCGAGGACTTCGACAAGCTCCACCGCGCGCTCGGGGACGCCTTCTTCGGCGCGCTCGCTGACCACCACGACGACGCCGCCCCCAACGCCGCGGCCGACGGCGGCGCCGAGGATGATGAGCAGGAGATGCGGGAGGCGTTCAAGGTCTTCGACGTCGACGGCGACGGATTCATCTCCGCCGTTGAGCTGCAGGAGGTGCTCAAGAAGCTCGGACTCCCTGAGGCCAGCAGCATGGCTAACGTCCGGGAGATGATCTGCAACGTCGACCGTGACAGTGATGGACGCGTCGACTTCGGCGAGTTCAAGTGCATGATGCAGGGGATCACCATCTAATTATAATTCTAACCCGATCAATGATCATGTCCAGATGCATGGTAAGATGATGGGTACAGTAGTAATTAATTCTTCTTCTTCCAGGCTCCGTGTTTTATTCGTCCAGACAGTACTGCCACTGCGACCTCATATGCATGCTTGTCTTAGTAGTTGGCCTCATCCTTGTCTTGTGGCCTTGATTGCGTCTCTAATTGTCTAGTTGTTCTTGTGTGTGCTGGTGTTCATTTTTGTCCTCCTTCACTTGGTCTAGTGCTCATGGGAATGCCCTCTCCTGTGTCTGACTGTCACATAATTTTAATTTAACCATGGCATTGCTGAAAATTAGGCCTCTGCCAGATGATAAAAATGTATCAGACTCGGTTATTCTGATCAGTTGATGCTCGGGTCAGCTATTCCGCAATGTGATTGTGCTAAATCAGCTCTCGAGGTTCATGTGCATGCTGTCTTTTTTATATAAAAAAACAAATTAGTGTAGTACAGTCCCATGCTACCTTTGTTCAAAATTCAGATTAACAACAACATGGAAAGCTCTTAGCACGAGATAAAAGAGCTCTTAGCGCGGATCTTTGGTAGGCTTCTGCTAGACCCAACGGTCGAAACTGTGCATAAGTTTGCTCCGACAGCGAATGGCAACACGAGGCTTCAGAGGCGCCATCTCGGAGTTTCACGGTGCGTTGGCGGTGGTTCGATTCAGATCTTGTTTGCATGTGCATGTATCTACCTTAAACTTTATGAATTGAAATATATTAGAATAAAAATTTGTTCAAATACACTGTAACACATATAGTTTGAGGAACCAGTGAGACGTTTTTACACTCTGTCCATGTGTGTTACAACGAGGCTGCGTCTGCTTAATGTTGTGCGGTGTGCCCCACCCACCTCAACATAGTGGATGGATCAAGGTGATCCGATAACATCCAAACAAAACCTATCATTGTTTGTTTAGGAATAATTTAGGGTTAATTAGTGGGTTGCTATGTTTAGTTTTTTCATTGGTTGTCCTCCAATAAACCACGTGGATACGGGATTTTTTAGCCCAATTTTTCTTACAAACCAGATTAATTATATTTCTCTTGGGTGAATATTAGCAACTCTCTGGCCAAGAGTTTATTCGAAAATAGACACCTTTTTTGAATGTTATAAAAAAGGACACACATCTGAATAAACGCAAAGAGATCTACCAAGCAAGGAACAATCGCAAGTTTTTGGAACTATGTGTTACTCCTACACCTTTTCTTGGAAAAAATATTTTTTTCTCAACTTCTGTAAAATTTCGTTTTTCCTCTCTGAACTTTAAAATCGGGTAGACTACCTTCCTCAACTCTTCAAACTGTACATTTTAAATTTCTGGCTCGGTTATAGAAGGTTTTGTCTTTATTTATTTATTGCAACTGAATCTTTGAAAAATCATAGGAAATCAAAGAAAAATCATAAAATAGAAAATATAATTTTGTCGGACTCCGCATTTTTTCTTGAAAATTTAGATTTATTATTTTTATAATTAATTGGAATAATTTATAATTGTATTTTGTATGGTTCAATTGTGGTGGATTTTTAAAGATCTTATTCTAAATAATACATGATCTAATGTGTATGAAAAATGTACTAGAGTTCAAGCATAAAAAAAATAAGCTACTTATAACCTGGATATGGTGGTAAAATGTATGGTTTCAAAAGTTGAGATATGTGGTTTTGGAGTTTAGGGATTAATAACAGATTTTTGCAGAAGTTGAGAAAGAAAAAGTGGATTTTTTTTACAAAAAAGAAAACATTGGCTGTGTTTAGATGCCTCAAAAAGATGAAAAGTGGATGAAAAAAAATCATGTAGCACTTTTCGTTTGTATTTGACAATTAGCTTCCAATCATGGACTAATTAGACTTAAAAAGATTCGCCTCGTAAAGTTAAAGCAAACTGTGCAATTAGTTTTTGATTTCATCTACATTTAGTACTTCATGCATATACCGTAAGTTTGATATGACGGAGAATCTTCTTTTTGCATAGTGACAAAGTTTGGGGTTTTTGTGGTAACTCAACACAGCGGAAGATGCAGCCCGGTGCGTGTTGGTGTAGCCACTGGATTTGCCTTGATCGGATATGATTGCTATGAGGGCCTTCTGCTTTATTGACCGAAGTGGTTCAAGAACTACAATCAGTTGGGCTACATTTTTTATGGGACCATGGGCCATTGGGCCGAGTACATCTCCCACAACTAACAAAAGAAAGACTAAAACTTCGTCCAAGAAAAGTTTCGGCTCCAGGGTTCCCGCGCGATGCAATGCCGCGCCGACAGGTGGGACCGGATGCCAGCCCCGCTCCGCGCGGCGCCCCGATCCCCGCCCCGCTCCCCACATCTCGCCCGGTGAAACGAAAAAAAAGACCCTGCACCCGCTCTCCCCATCTCGCCCGACGACCCGCCCCCGCGCCCGCCCCGGCTGCTCCCCGCCCGCGCCGCGCCACGTCTCCTCCCGGCTCCTCCTCGCTCGGCGGCAATCGCGCAGCTGCCCGCCGGCCATGATGCTGCCCCGGCCCGACGCGGCCTTGTCTGTCGCTCGCTCGCCCGGTCGCCTTGGGAATCGCCGCCGGCAACCGCGACGCTCGCCTTGGGAATCTCTTGACTTCGGCGGATCCGGTGAGGAGGCAGCCTGGGTGGGGTGGAGGCGCTCGCCTTCACCAGATCTAGCAAGGAGGTGCTCGCTACTCCACGTGCGTCTGCGCAACCGCGCCCTGGCTGCCGGCGTCCCAGCGCTGCCCCTGCCCCGGCCCCGGCTGCCCGCGTTCCGGCGGCCCGCGCGTGCTGTGTGGCCCCCGACGGCCCCTCACGGCCTCAACTTTGGCTGCCACGTCCACTTCCACGCCCGCGTCAATGGCACTCCTCGACGCCGACACCGAACACCAAGGTACGGACTCAACGCTGATTTGCTAAGATTAGTAGTGAATGGAAGCTGCCTGTTTGTTCTTTTGCCGCTAAATCAAGAGCAAACAGTTTGTTCTTTTGCCAAGGTACAAATCAAGAGCCAAGCAAATCAAGAGCCAAGGTACAAATCAAGAGCCAAGCAAATCCAAGATTTTAACCAAGGTGGGTGAGGGGCCGGTCCAGGAGCTTTCATTTTGTTCATGCAAGCCGCCTGTTTGTTCTTTTGCTTCCCTTAACCAACCAACTGGTAGTATCTAAATCTTGATTGTATTCATTGGCAGTGCCCAAGGCGTTTCGGGAGGCATTGCTTGGCGCTGGGTGGAGTGTTGGCCGGTCTCCAGTGCACCCACGCCGTCACCGCCTCCGACGACACTACAAAGGTGATACTCTGATAGACATTAAAACACTAATCAAACAAATAGCCCTGTGTGGTGCGCACTGCCATAGCGTGTCCTTATTTAATTCTACTACCAACTGACTATTGTTTAGATGCTAACAGTTGCACGTGTGGTTCAGAGTATAGATATATACAATACAGAGAGTACTGTCCTTATAGTAACAGTTGCTCTCGCTATATTGTCCTATAAAAGACTTAACCAATTCAGATGCTAACTCTTTCTTATTGTTCACAAAATTCATACCGTCCAATAACATCCCATTTATGGTATGCATGTGCTGAAAAGTTGTTTGTGCATTCTATAGTAAAAAGCTTCTTTTTATAATTGAGGTGCATACTTAAATTAAACTATAATTTTGGCCATCAATTTTGGTCGTGACTCTGAATGCACTTGCTTGGCTTGATGTCCAATTATTATTATTACAAGATGAGGCATGAATTTCAGTTGTAATCTGCGACTGTGAAAATATGAGTGCAAGATTGGGTTATGTACGGTTCAAATATGCCTCTGCTTGGCTTGTGTGTGCGCAATGCTTTTTTATGTCAAATCGTGTAATACCTGATAATGGATCGCATCTTTTGCTCCTACCTTAATTACTATCTCTAAACTTTGGTTTTCATCTAGGAAGTGAAAACCAGACATGTTCTAAATAGGACATAGTTTAATCTTGTTTTGAGACCTTAACAGCAAATCTGGAAACTATTTCCTGTTACATTTCAGAAGATACCCTTGTGGCAGTTCATTATTTAGAAAGAGTTTAGCTACTTGAGTGGGGGTAGAGAATAGATGTTCAAGTGGAAAAAAGTATGCATATTTAATAAATCATTGTATTCTAAATTCTGAGATTCAGAGGTAGCAAATGATAAAAATATTTGAGAATTGGGACGCTTTGAAGAACAGCAAGGGATACTTGAGGAAGGAGAGGATTTTGTTTTGCTTGGATAGTAACCCTGTAACACATGACATACAAATAGGATGTTCATTCAGTACATGCCGTACATGCATGTGCACCTTGAACACTCTGGAATTCAAGACACCATAATTTGGATTTTGTCATCTTAAAAATGTATACTTGGCAGTTTTTTTCAGAATTTGGGTAAGTGCAGCTTTATTTCTTCAGCTTTGTTCCACCTATGATTGATGGGTGAAACAATAACTTCCGAGTTGTGGTGCATTGTTCAATGATTATTTGTCCCTGATGCTCATTCCTTCTATGTTATGTGAAAAATATTCCTGGTTCTAATTGCATTGCATAAGTGTTGCTGGGTTACGTTCTGTGAGATATATTTCTACTTAGTTAAACATGTAAAGCTTTCTGGACGTAAATTTAGAACTTAGCTTCTATTTTTGCAATATTATTGATCCCTGATGGTTACCCACAAAAAGTCTAAAACGGTCAATTCTACTTCACCTGTCTACATTGCATAAGTGTTCAGTGAGGAAATTCACCATCTTTTTTTGTTGGATTTTTTTAGCAGACACTTGATGTTGGATTTTTTTTAGAGATGATTTTCAGGCAGTGCCATTGGATCTGGCCATTTCTAACGCACGCGGGAAACACTATCCTCTCCGGACATTGGATCAGCCCCCACTCTAGAGTCCTAGACATGGCCCTGCCATTGAACACAATTTCTCAAATTGTTGTGTGTTTGCCTATGGATTGTGCTTAGCGGACGGTGAATTTCTCCTTGTGATGACTTGTAGGTAACTTGCTGAGATCAAGTCAATTGCAAGTATCAACGCCATTGAATCATATATATTTCTTGCATCTGACTGACTATGTTGTTCAAGATTGGTGGGGGCCTATCGAGAAACCAACAACACCTATCATAGGCCAAGGTGATCGAGGTCGCCAACATGTGTTTCAGGGCGATTATAATTTTTCTCACCAAGAAACAGGTGTGGTTCATATTCTAGCTCAAATGCAAAAACATGGAACTCATATGGTTTAGTGTACCATGATAGTGAATTAGTAATTTCTTTATGATAGGTTTATGTTTTTTAGGTATCGAGGGAGGGTAAACCACGCTTTGTCCAGAAACAAGTCATGTTATTTTTCTTTGTCATTTGTTTAACTGCTTATAAGCTGTGAAACTTGTCGTCGTGGTCTTGGAGGTCGTGATTTTTTTTTTCACGCCGCGCAGGCCAATGTCCACAAGAGCGCTGAGATCGGCTACACCCACAAGGGCCTCTCAAGGTGGCTCTCCGAGGGGTGGCTGGACTGTAAGTCGACGGATGCCACCGGGATGAGTACCACCGCCGCCGCCACCAGGTGGAAAGGCAGGTAAGGTGAGATTCTGACATGTCACTGTTTCAGATTTGTTCGAGGGGATGGTTCCCTTTTCGATTTTTAGGAACTCTTTTGTCAGAGCAAAATAAATGTTTAGTGCCTATATTAGAAGCACAAGACAATATCTTCAGGCAGTAAAAGACGCTAGGTTTGTGGTAAGATAGATAGCATGCTTTCCTCTAATTTCTACTCATGTTCAACCACAGTCCATGTGGGGGGGGGGGGGGGGGGGGGGATGCACCATTCACAAAGCAACATACAAGTTATTTTATTTCATTCTGCTTGATATACAGTTGCAATGGCAAATTCTTTTGGCCATAAGTATGGGTCACATGGATTGGTTTTGATTTGGTCCTCATAAATCATAGCCTTAACTGAATTGTTAACCTCCTGATCCATGGAAATTAAATTCTGGGTTCCTCCATAGGGACAAAGATTGCAATGCGGTGATGCATGGATATATTTAACTATGCATGAATATATTCAACTAAGGATTATACTAAATATGCATAACTGCACCTTATTTTTTATTAATTATCTTGTGTTCGACTTTCAGCCATCCACAAGAAGCAAACCAGCACCTTCTGTTTCCTATCCATGCATGGATAACTGTATCAGACGTTCTTCATAGGGATTAATCATTGAGGCCACCAACAACATGTTCCGGCAGCTCGTTTAGAGGTAATCGAAGTTTGAAGCCCTTTAGCATGTGCTATATTCTGTCAAAGGTCGTTGCCAATTGCAAAATTCATAGATGCGCATTTGGTTCCTTGTATGTAGTGGCATTTTCTTACAAAAAAAAAATGAAAAAGTCAAAGTCTAATGATCTGAAATCAATGTGGGAAAGGGCTGATGAAGAAGTCAAAGTCTAATGAAGAAATCAATGTGTTTCCAAACCATTTAGCAAGGTCCTAGCAGACAAAATATTCTTTGTGATGCCAAGTTAAGTTCTGACAACTTTTAGGGGATGGCTTTCTACTTATAGAGTTATAGATGCACGCTATCTTCTTGCCTCCAGTTTTTCATTAGACTTGCAAAACTAAAAAGAATAAAGAGTGGACCAAAACTTGGTGCGACATACACCTTAGAGTGGACAAAATATTTCTTACTGATGCCAAGATTGCTTCTTTGCCCTTTTTTTCTTATTTGGTTTTATTGATTGATTATACTATCATAGCTTTGGTAATTGTCATCTTTTTTTGCAGTCAGTACTTGGCCGAGTTGAGCACCAGAAGTTGGGGCCTTTCATGCAGGTGCTGCCCCAGACAACAAGATGCTGACAGCCTGACATCCTTTGATCATTCCTCTTGCACCAAGTTTGAGTGTTTGCCAAGACACATTAAGGCACTGGAAAAAGCATGAGTGCTCCCTCAACTGTAATGTAAATTAGCAACAATGCTGACCAAGTGGGTTGTGGCTCAATCCTTGCTTTTTGCTATCTTAATTTTTTCTGCCTGAAAATTGAGCTGCAATGTTAAATGATTAGTTACTTTTTAGAACTTGGATCTTTGGTCGATAGTATTTGATCGAACAAAGACCTGTTAAAGCCCTTATTCATTTGGCCCTTGTATGATTCAATTTTATGTTTGTACATCTACATACTGATGCAACAATGTTCTGTATCTCTGATGTGTTCCAGAGGATGCATATGGCAGATTGGTAAATGTTATATGATTGGTAGATGTTATATGATTTTGACATGTATACTCTAATATCCTGGTGATGAGTACATCTACTGGATTAGATCTTTTGAGTGATGAAACATATGGCAGTAGGGCTAGAGGGTCAAACTACTTTCAGTTACAACAAATCTTATTGCCTCATTGCCGTAGGCATGAGCATGAAACAAATAGATATTTTTCTTCTCACTATATGTGGACATATTACTTTTTGTGCAATTTTCAAGGACATGGCCCGTATAGATATCATGTTGTCACATAGGTACCAATTTCTTATCTCTATGAATATAAGATGCCTAGACGCTAGAGCAAGCGAGCGAGTGCAGAAGAGTCGCCTGCCCATAGGGTCAACGGATCGTAGGGGAGGGGCGACTCTGGGAGCTCGCAGGGCCACACAAGGTCATCGGATTAGGTAGAGACGATGTTGTGCGGGAGTGAGACGATGCGGACATGCAGTGGGGGAAGGGATAAGGGCAAGCACAATGTAAACCGTTGACACACACATTAAGGTGGAGCCCACGTAAATAGGAGATAGTTACAACATCCTATACATTGGGTATGACTCATTTTAGCTTTTGTATGGGTCCCAACAAGCAGATTAGATAGAAATATTCGGAGCATGGGGATTTATAATTTCACTATACTATTATATGTCACTATTACATCAGTATTGAATTTCAAGACACGAACATAGCCTATATTAGAAACCCTAATATTTTATACATGCATACTCGAACATGTGTACAAGATGGTATGGAGATGCGACGAAACTTATTGATGAATTTATTGGCGCACGAAAAATATTTGATATCAGATATATCTTTCCATCGATGTTAAACATTATCTTAGACGCATCACGAGATGATCTATACAATAGAGTTTCTGAGCCTGTGATACTGCATTCTTTGTGACTTTTTAATTTCATAAACTTTATCTTTTCAATTATTAAATGGCATTATTACGTCGGTATTTAATTTTATAATATTATTATCTTATCATGTGATCCATGTGTTTCCGTAGCGACGCACAGACACACTTCCTATGTCTTTTTAATACAAAAGTTTTGTTATCCCGTAGCAACGCACGGACACGATATTATTAGTTGTACATGTTTGAGTTTAATCTCAAGAATGTTGACATGTAACACGTTTACCTTTACTCGAATCAATGATGCCTATTTTTTTGGAATTATTGTTATATTATTGTGCGACCTATGTCTTTTTAATACAAAAAAATTTGTTATCCAGTAGCAATGGACGGGCATTCAACTAGTATATAACAATTTAACGCAGAAGCTTGGATCATCATAGTGAAAAAAAATTATATTTTGCGAGGAATGAGAAGACCACTGCTTCTCTACCTCCTCTGACTTCAACTTCCATGCTAACTAGTCTATTTGCCCGTGCTAACGCTACGATTTTTTTTTAGAAAAATATTTTAGAAAACAACCAATTTATTTTGACAGAGTTTAACTTTTTACACAATAGTTTAACGAACATCGTTGCATTTAAGAAGATATAGTTACATTCTCACCCTCTCCCTTCATTTTAACCGCTTGCGGGTCCCATCTCACCATCTCCCTTCTTCCCCACCGCTCCCCTCTCCTTCCCGTTCGCGTCGAAGCTCCTGCTCGCCCCGGCCGCGGAGCTTGTGCTCGCCCCCGCGTCATGGCAGGCGAAGCTCCCGCGCGCCCTCGCGCAGCGGCCGGCGGAGCTCCCGCTCGCCCACGTGCCCCGGCCGGCGGAGCTCGCGCGCGCCCCCACACCCCCGCCGGTGGAGCTCCTGCTCGGCCTCGCGCCCTCAGCGGCAGAGCCCGTGGCGGAGCTCCCGCTCGCGCGCGCGCTCCCGCGCCCTGGCCGGCGGAGCTCCTACTCGTCCGCTGCGGCCCTTGCCCGCTGTGTCCTCGCTCGCGGCGGCCTTGCCCGCGCCGCACAAGCGCTCGCCCGCGGCGGAGGGGCTCGCGCGGCAGAGGCGCTCGCTGGCGGTGGCCTCGCCCGCGCGGCAGAGCTCACCCGCGGCGGAGGCAGGCCCGCCCGCGCCTGGCGGCTCGACTCGCGGAGAGGGCGCCCCGCCTGCGCGGAGATGAAGCTCGCGGCGGCCCTCGCTCGCTCGCCGGGGAAGAGAGCGAGGGGCTCGCCGGGGAAGAAAGGGAGGACTCGCTGGGGTAGAGAGAGGGGACTCGGCGCGGCGCGGGTAGCTGGAGCGGGCGCGTGCGGCCGTCGGGCCATCCTCTCGTGCGGGCCTAACCGAGAGCCGATGTGGTGCTCTCGTGCGGGAGTGGCCGGGACACGTGAGGAAAAAAAATGAATAAACAAGACAATTCGAGGATTCGAATTTTGGTCGCGGTGTTGCGTGTGGTGGGAGCGTGGGAGAGTGGGAGAGTGGGAAACGGCGTCTAACTTTTTAATCTCAGCTGTTACATCCGTAGCACACGTGCTGTGAGTCGTTGATTTTGAAGGATGGAAGTGCATGACCTAGAGAAATTTTCGATTATAAGGGAGAGGAGATAAGTCAAAGATCCACTAATTGTCTTTTGCTCCAAGCGATTACGTTGCCGTCTGTAGACGTACTACGCGTAGTCGATAACGTTGCCATCCGACCGCGTACGTCATCGCCGACGTCTGCCACAGGTAAAGTTTTACGTGGCAATCTCCCCCCGTCCCGATATCACGCGCAGCGCCAAATGGACTTCCTGTGTTGCGTGCTCATCAAACTGCTCATGTACGAAACACGATACATCAACGAGAACGACGATGGCTAATTAACCTAAATTAATCCCATAGCTCCCGCCACGTACACTTGGTCTTGGTCGTGACATGTCTTGCCGAGTTGCCGTGCCGACTGCAGCGAGTCATGGGTTTCGCTTTCATCTTGAACCCTGAGACGTTTTTACTTTTTATTAGTACAGCTACGTAGTATAGTGAACCAACCACCGGTTACCCATTTCCATTTGGAGGCCAACAGACATAACGGTGACGCATTTGGGTGCGCCACGTCTCCCGAAGATGCGCAAGCCCCACCTGTCAGTGTGCGCCGCGCGTCCTCAGGCCGCAGCAAAGTCAACCGGTCTCCCACGATCGTGACCGATGGAGACGCGAGAGGATCCAACGGCTCACATCTCTCCCGTACTGTACCCTCTCTCAGCTCCCTCCCCTTTTTTCCTCGCATCGCTGTCGCAGGCCATAGAGGGAGTGGGGAGACCGGAACAGAGAAAGAGTCGCCCGCACACAAAATCCAAACCCAAACCCTCGGCGAGTACGCCACCGTGGCGACGACGGCGGCAGCAGATGCGACGGGGCTGGTCCCCGCTGACCTGGAGCGGCGGGTGATGGCGGCGGTGAAGGCGTCGGAGGCGCGCGGGGACCCGCCGCTGCTGCGGGCGGTGGAGCTGTCCCGCGTCGTCGCCGCGGATGGCGCCGCCCTCCCCAGCGCCGACCTGGCCGGGATCCTCGTCTCCAACCTCTGCTTCGCGCACAACTCGCCCTCGCTCTGGAAGCTCCTGGGCCAGGCCGTCGCCTCCCGCCTCCTCTGCCCGCTCCACGTCCTCGCGCTCCTCACCCCTAGGTGCGTGCGCCCGTCCTCCGCGTTTCTGTGCTCTCCGGTCACGTCTCCGTGGTGTGTGTGTGTGTGAGAGAGAGAGTAACTTATCTAGACGCTGGTTTTATCACACAGGGTGTTGCCGCAGCGGCGAGCGCAGCCTGAGGCGTATCGCCTGTACCTGGAACTCCTCAAGTGTCACGTCACGTCGTCGTTGCTGCCTATGGAGCCTGGCCCTAATCGTGACAAGTAAGATCTCAACTAGGAAATGTAGGTGTCATTTAGCCATAGCACTACTATCACAGTGCCATACACGCTCTCTCTAGTTTTCTTTCAGATTTTCCTGTTATGCTTTCAATTCAATTGATATGCATAATTTTTTTTGAAACAATTAAATTACAATACACAGTCTTATGACTTTTGAGGTCAAGCTACATGTTTAAGATTGGGATTCAATGGTGATTCTCTATGTTAACATTTTTTTTTAAAAAAAATCTAAGATTTGTGCTCATCTGTGGATAGCAGTCTAATACATTCCGTAATGTCATGATATGGGTTTTCCTCCTCATGAACTTTTTTGTTACCCTTTTTCCCCCCTCTTCCATTTTTTCTGATTTCTCTTTTTAGTATACTCATATCATCTATTAATCACCGTCAAACTGTAGTACACTATAGTACTATACACTATTGGAAGTTGCTCATAGGTGACTGTTGTACTTCCCAGGATAGGGAAGTCCATTGCTGAAGCTTTGCAACTATCAAAGGTTTATGGATTTTCTGGAACTGAGTTTGGACATGTTGTCATTATGTTTGTGTTGGCTGTTGTCAATAAACTGATTGAGAGCATACTCGAGGATTGTGGCTTTCCATCTGCGATGGCAGAGGGGCAAGAGAGTGTATATGGCATCGATGGGCCACATCCTATGGACTTAGACGTTAAAAGGGGATTTACTGAGAACCAAAACGAGCATCGTGAACAGTTACGCCGGAAGAACACTCTCATGGCTTTGGACGTGTTGCATATGATGGCTGCTGATAGAAAGATTCTATCATTTCTTCGCTTGATATTCCTGAACATGTATGTTTTCTCATACCCTTTCTCACGAGATCATCTATGTATTACCTATGGATAAATTTTACTTCGACTGGTTGCAACTAAGGGTGAAATTAGTTACAGAACATTAGCCCAGCATTTCACATGCTACAAACATTGCATGTTGGGTACCATATATGAAAAAATATTAGCACTCAAACATTGCACTTCAGAAACATTAGCACTCAAACATGGCACTTCAGAAACATGTTGGGTACCATATATGAAAAAAATATTCTTTAAAGCTTTTTTATATAGTAATATATTGTTCAAAGGAAAGAGAGATTTCTAGAATTTTTTCCCTGATAGATTAATATTTACTTTTTTTTATTTCCAAACAGTTACTTGAATAGCATTCAACTTCTGTGGTAGCTGTCACTAATATAGTAATAGGTTTTGTTACATAAACCTTCCATCCTTATTGCCATGACCTTGCACAAAAACTTTCAAAACGTACATCCCTACTCATTTTGTATTTTCTCTGTTGCTAATAATCAGCATTACAATTGTGCTAACGAGGAGTTTTTTCTAGGTTAGGCCTGAAAAGTTCAGTTCTCTACGCCAGAGGTTGAATTCTATTGAAGCATACAAGGTGTCCTTGGAGACTCTACTGCCTTCTGGACACAAAATTAATGACTTGTTAATAAATATATGGAGAGTTTGCAAAACAGACTATCAACCAAATAACAAACACATTCTGGGTGTTCTTGGCAATATGGGATCCGGTGGCTCCCTTCTGGGCCAACTTACTGGAGCTGGGAGGCCCGCCTGCTGGATAATATTTGATATATATGTGGAGAATGCAATTGATGGGAGGCATCTAAGTGTTATATCAGCTATCGAGATCATAAAAGGTACCCCCTGGCTCTCATTTTAGATGACTATAACTCTATAAGGCAAGTTTACATGTCGGCCCAACTATGTAGACGAAAATGATCTGCGTGCTTGCAATCAAATTATTCAGTTCCTGCAAGAGTGACATGATCTTGTTACTAAATATTGTGTTCAATTTATTCAGAAATGACCAAGACAATGCAAGTGCTTAATGAAGCAAGCTGGCAGGAGACATTTAAAGCTCTTTGGATTTCCGCCCTTCGTCTTGTACAACGGGTAAATAGACCTTTCCATGATAATTATGAATTATAGTATTTACATCCATGTGGCTTTCTCACTTGCAAAGTGTTATAACTAGGCTAGAGAACCTCTTGAAGGACCGATTCCTCATCTAGATGCAAGGTTATGCATGTTGTTAGCTCTTATACCACTATCAGTTGCCGAGATTCTTCAAGAAGAAAGTGATATGCTTGGAGCTGAAGGAAACAAAATTCTTCCTCAAAGACAAGGGCTTATATCGTCTCTCCAGGATCTGATCCAGTATTCAGGACTTCTTGTAGCACCTTCATCAGTTGTGAATGCAGCTAATGCTGCAGCCTCAAAAGCAGCAATATTTAAGGCCAACTATAAGGCTGGGGTTGGCAACTCTAGCATGATGGACCTGACTGACTCTTCAATGAAAGCTGGTACTTGTACTCTTCATATCCTACCAATTAGTTAATACTTATCACATTAGAAAGAAAGCAGAGACTATTTCCTCTTGAGGGGATGGGGTTTCACTATCTGTTTCTTGCCCAAGGCATTCCACGGGCCTCCACACCGCTAGTTGAGTCTCCATGATAACAAATCTCTGTTTTCATATTGCTTGTTAGCTATGCTCGGGACATTTTTATGTCCTTTTTGCTTCAGTATTCTGTTGCTCATAATAAATGCAATTTTAACCCTTATCGTTTTATCATTTTTTCTTGACCATTTTTTCAGCTGGGAACATGCTCCATCTTATTATTGAAGCCTGCATCTCGAGAAAGTTGATCGATACATCTGCTTACTTATGGCCTGGTTATGTTGTATCATCTGGGACTTTAAAAGATACAGCTTTGCCCCAAGAATCCCCCTGGTTAAACTTTATGAAAGGGTCTCGACTTTCAGGACCCCTTATTGATGCTCTGGTCGCAGCTCCTGCTTCAAGGTGTGTAAATTGGTGTATATATAGGGATAGTAATAGGCTTAAGCAGTAATTTTTATATAGTAATATATTGTTGAAAGGAAAGATATCATGACTGGTTTGCTCTTAAGAGCCTACGGCACTGGGTACGCCCTTTTTTGATAATTTACTAGTTTATTATCGTGCTATATTACATCATTTGCTCTCGTGCAGAATTTTTAAATGGAGCTAAAATAGAAGCATCCATATAGCATGCCATCTAAATTAGACTCCTGGGACTACTAGCTACCCTGATTTTTTTATATTTTAAGTCAACTCTGCTTGATGTCTTGTTCCTTTGTTTGTACTTTTTTGCTCTCCACTGCTAGAAGTAGAGATGACTTTCCACTCGTGGTACTCCACACATCCACTGATCCACTCTGTCTCCATCTCCACTCTCGTGCATGCTTGCCAGGTGCCCTGGCCCCCTGTTGTCAGCGCAGCACCCATGCATGCTGTCCTCAATTCCTAGCAGCTGCAGATGTGAGAGTGGAGATGGACATAGTGTATCTGTGGATGAATGCAACCGGATTGCTGCTATAGGCTACAGAAAGTGGTGCCACTGCTGCATCTGCGGTAGTCCTTGCAGCTGTGGGCGGGCGATGGAGGTGGAGAGATTGTCTGCGGGAGCAGAGTTGGATAAGGCTGCCTGGTTAGGGTTACAGATTTTATATGCGTTTCTCCAGCTGCTGTGTTGGGCCAGCCAGGCCTCTAAGCAATGCATATGACAGTATTGGACCTAGCTACTCAAGGCCCCGTGGAGAATCAGGGGCCCGTGGGGAATCGGGGACGAGGGACAGAGGATCATCCCTGCCCCTGTTAGATCTGAGGGGGATCAATTTCCCCCCATTGGTTCCCGTGGGGCAACATTTGCAGCCATGCTCGTCCCCTAATAGGTGAATTGCCCATGGGAATCGAGGATTGGGTCCCCATTGTCATCTCTAGCTAACATCACCATGTTCCTGCCTTGATTTGAAATCTGTTTGTTTCTTCAGAATTCAGTGTTATGGAGTTGGACAAATTTGCAATATATTTTTTGCTCTCTATACTGCATCATGATTACCCTGTGCTGATGTGTAATCTCTAATCTGTTTGTTTCTTCAGTGTTGCAGAATTGGACAAATTATACAGTATAGCAGCAAATGGTTCAGAAGAAGAAAAAACAGCTGCTGCAAAGATTCTTTGTGGTGAATCACTTGTTCGTGGCTGGAACATTCAGGTACCTTGATTTACAGTTGTACCACCTTACTGTGTGAAGACTGAAGACATTCCATATTGTCAACATATAGCTGACTGGATTTTTTGTTTCTTCTGTAAAAAGGTCATTGTTTTTTAGGTGAATCAATCTAGCAATGTGGGGTTGTGCATTTAATTTTCTTTTTCATACTCACTAAAAGGGCACTTCCACTATTTATTTACTGTGTAATGTTTTTTTAATGGAACTTAGGAAAATTCAAATCGTAAGCTATTAGCATAGCTAAATGTTCACTATCATTTGTTAATCGAATGTATGTGACAATAGTCAAAAAAATCGTCAGAAATGTAGGGAATTGACATGTTTTGTCATATACCAACATTTTGGGGACACAGCTAGACAGCTAGTTACCTAACAACTGTAGAAAACCTTACAAACACACTTTGCTACAATGTTGTATGCCTTTTTTTTTTATAACATTTGTGGCTATATGCTCATGCACATTGTGTCAGGAACATGTGGTCAGAATGGTGGTCAAGCTATTATCAGCTTCTTTACCCTCAGATCCCTCAACTTCAACTCCCGGGAGCATGAGCATGTTAAACGAAATCTTACTCGGTGTGTCTTATGGTGATGCCATCCACATTCTTACGTTGTATGGAATGGTAATGATAATTGCAATATAACTTGCTTATGCTGTTTATTTGTCAATCTGTTATTGGAATATTTAACTAGGTGAATGCTTTCACATATTTCTATCCAGAACAGATCCTCACCACTTGCGTGCTTTGCTTTGTCCCTCAAAAAAACGGTTTTGTTATTTGTTTCATTGTCATCAAGAAGAAAAATTTCATCTCATCGTTAGAGACTTAGAATGTTGATAGATCAGTGTTTCTTTACAATTGTTCTTCACATACAATTTTGTATTTCCCAGTGTGCTGCGTTCTTTTTCAGTATGTCTTTTAGAGATTTAAGGATGTTGTTTCTTGTACAAGTACAACAATAGTTTAAAGGACCTGTACTATAGTTTTGCAACCCCTTGTTAACTTGTCATGTTTATTAGTACAAGTTGTTGGAACTGTATCTGACTGTAACAACTTTCACTTGCTTCAATAACATTTGATGACTGCCCTAACCTCATTGACCAATAGGTGTGGTATGCAATTCTTTGTGCTTTGGACCATTTATTTAGATATCCTGCGAGTAGTAGTAGTGTTATGTGTGTTCTAATATTACTATGCCACAAATGTAATACATTTTATTAATTGGGCACAAAATTATTTAACATGGCTGCACTGATTGCTGTTCCTGAATTTAAAAAAGTCTTTATGTGATACAGGTTCCAGATGTTGCTGTGGCTTTAATGCCACTATGTGAGGCTTTTGGATCAATAGCACCACCACCTAATCACAGGTCTTCCATTCTTGGTGAAATATCTGTTTATTCAGTCTTCTCTCGTGCATTTCTTTGTCTTCTTCGCCTGTGGAAGTTTTATAGACCTCCTCAAGAGCTTTGTCTTGCTGGTCGTGGAGGCTCAGTAAAGCTGGAACTGACTCTGGACTATCTGTTGTTGATGCACAATAATCGCATTGAGTTCTCAAATTCATCTGCCCCTAATAGGGATTCTTACAACAATATGGGCTCAGTCAATGAGGTTGCTGCTCAGCCGATTTATATTGATTCTTTCCCCAAGCTAAGGGCTTGGTATCTCCAGAATCAAGCTTGCATCGCCTCTACACTTTCTGGTCTTTGCAACAAAAACCCCGTCCATCAAGTTGCGAACAAAATTTTGAATATGATTTGCCGAAAAATAAATAAAGGTGGGGTATCATCTAGTAATCTTTCATCCACTTCTAGTAGTAGTGTCAGTGGCTCCTCTGTAAGTGCATCAGATGATTCTTGCCAAAGGCCTGCTGTTCCTGCTTGGGAATTTTTAGAAGCTGTTCCTTTTGTTCTTGAAGCTGTTCTGACAGCATGTGCTCATGGGCGGCTTTCCAGCCGAGACTTGACTACAAGTGAGTTGATTCCCCATATTGTATGTCGGTACCTCTTTGCATCGTTTTTATTTGCTAATGTGCTACTGTACTGCAGGCTTAAGGGATCTTGTGGACTTTTTGCCTGCTTCTCTTGCTACAATTGTAACCTACTTCTCAGCAGAAATTACACGAGGAATATGGAAACCTGTTCCAATGAATGGAATTGAATGGCCTAGTCCTGGTGCCTCTCTTCATTCCATTGAAGCTGAAGTAAAGGAAGTTCTTGCATCTGCTGGTGTTCAGATTAACAGCTGCTATCCGCGTATGTTCTGCATTCTGTTCTTGAACATACTTAGTTACGTCATATTTATTGTCAGGCTTCGCCATCAATATGCCAAATACCTTTATTCCACTTATGGTGTCGTATAAAGCATGCATTATATTCTTTCAGGTGGTGTGCCACCAGTGCTTCCTTTACCTATGGCTGCACTTGTGAGCTTGACGATTACATTTAAGCTAGATAGGAGTTTGGAGTACATTCATGGGGTCATTGGGCAGGCACTAGAGAACTGTGCAGGGGGGTGTTCGTGGCCAAGCATGCCCGTTATTGGGGCATTGTGGACACAGAAAGTGCGAAGATTTCATGACTTCATCGTCCTCTCTTGTATGCGTTCTCCATTCGGCAGAGACAAAGATGCAGTTGCGCAGCTCATCCAAAGTTGCTTCTCGTCCTTTCTGCAGTCTTCACCCAGTGGTTCTGACATAATTGCAAACCGTGGGGTTGGGGCTTTACTAGGGGACTCGATCACGCATCAAGGTCTTAGGCTCCCAATGGCACCTGGTTTCATCTACTTGAGAACATGTACAACTTTCCATGACACTTACTTTGTTAGTGAAGTGATCCTCAAGCAAGTTATTGAGTGGGCTCACAAACTTGCAAATGGATGGTCTTTCAATGGGCCTCCGCAGTTGAAATCAGGCCGGACACCACTATCTTGTGCAGCATCCATGGTGCATCAGGTCGCGTTGCTTGGTGGAGGTCTTCTATGCATAGCAGGTGGACCACTTGTGGTCCAGGTGTTGTATGAGGAAACACTGCCAACACTGCTTCTATCAGCCAGAGAAGAGAGTTTGAAATGCCCTGGGCCAGTTTATAGCACACTCCAAGGTTATGCCATGGCCAACATGCTCTTCTACTGTGGTAGCCTGCTTTGGGGGGCCGATTGGATTTCTCCTGTCATGAAATTGTCTTTCTTCTCTAGGCGACCACGGGTGGTGAGAAACCACATGGATTTCATAGCTGGTGTATTGGACGGACACATTCTTCTGGGCTGTGACCCAGGTACCTGGAAAGCGTATGTGTCGCAATTTATGTTCTTGGTGGTGAGGTTTGTTCCATCATGGTTGCGGGACATAAAACTGGACACGCTAAAGAAGATAGCAGCTGGACTTCGGAGTTGGCATGAACATGACCTTGCTCTATCTCTTCTTGAGCGAGGAGGACCACACGCAATCTCTGTTGTAGTCGAGACCTTGCTGTGATCCTGCCATTTGGACATTTTGACATAGCAGCCGCTGTTGGAGTTTTGAGGGTTTGAGGTTGGTGAATTAAGGTCTAGCTGAAGTAATCAGGATAACTGTTCCAGAATTCCACTTGAGCTTTCAGGATAACTGAGGTTTTGTCATGTATGGTGAGCCCATCGGGTTTTCTGTGAATCCAATACTGAAGAACATGCAACCTACTAGGAGTGTATTAGTTAACTTAAGCCCTAACATGTAATATATGGAAAGTTCACTAACTTATTGTACTGAACTTTCTGTATTTTTCTTTCTGTCCTCTCGACTCTACATTTCTCACTTTTTTGCCCGTCAACCTATTAACCGTACTTTACTCTCCTTGGTTCGGATCTCACTCTTCTTGCCCACACATTTTCAATCCAAATCTTCTAATGTGAGAATGTTTTCAATGCAAAGCCACCACATTTTTAATTAAACATAAAACATGAGACCAAGTTTTGAACAGTGCCACAAAGATATATTTGCGATGGTTGCATAAATTTTCTAAACGGTGCGCAAACTGTACATTTAATATCAAGAGTTAAATTCATTAGTGACCCTAACTCAATGTGAACTTTAAAAATATATTTTTGGATTCTTAAACTTTTAACTGGTACACTACACGTCCCATGTCCATTTCCGGGCTTGCTAGCATGACACGTAATTTGTTTGAGTGAATTCCTTCGGCTCCATTGGAAATTTTACCTCTTATCTCACTGCCATTGAATTTCTTGAACTTCCCTCAATGCCATCAGAATAATTAATTTATATTTTCCTTATTGTAATTTCTGTCAAAATTCATTAATGTTGCTGTTAAGTTGATCTGGGAATGACCAATTTGCTCCTCCAATCAAATGATGTGAAAATTAAGAAAATATCATATCTTTTTCATATAATCTTAGATGAAGATCATTTTCATATGAAAATTATAGTTATTGTAGAGATTTACAACTTTATTGTTTTGTGTTTTTTCATTTGACATCGCTAAGACGCTCAAATAAATTAAACGACTCAAATACAACTTCTCTGGAATTGGTGGAGCCGGATTAGAAAAAAAAAGGAGAAAAACAGAGCTGGGCAGTTACAAAGGCCCAATACTAACGGCCCGGTTGTGTAGGTCAGAACAAACCCTACTGTGAGGGCCCATACAGCCCTAGGCGCCACTAGCGGTAGCGGGGACTACTGGAGGAATGATTTGGCGGGAACATCGACAAAACTCCGCCGTTTCCCCTCCCCATTTCTTCTCCCAAACCCTCCACCTCCACTTTCGCCGGCTCGTCCGCCACGACCGCCACCCATTCGATCCTCCACTTCCATCCCGACTCCTCTCGACGCGAGCAAAACCACTCCGCTACTCTCCACCCATTCCGGCGGAGCCCCCTGGCCGCTGCGAGAATGGAGGCGGCGCTGAAGGCAAGCATCGCATTGACCCAACTCCCCGCCCCCAAAACCCTAGGCGCTGTGGGCCGTGTGCCCCCTCCGCCGCGCGGCGCTAGAATCCTATCCCGGCGGCTGCGGTGGTCTAATCCCGCGCGTTTCTGTATGTGCAGAGCTATTTCGGGTACTCAACGTTCCGGCCGTACCAGAGGGAGATCATACAGAAGGTCCTGAATGGGTGGGATT
Organism: Microstegium vimineum; assembly: GCA_022036555.1. Lineage (NCBI taxonomy): Eukaryota > Viridiplantae > Streptophyta > Magnoliopsida > Poales > Poaceae > Microstegium > Microstegium vimineum. Next base: position 8,259,775 of record CM039141.1, read on the forward strand.
GCCTCGCCGTCATGGCCACCGGCAGCGGCAAGTCCATCTGGTAGAGTCGGTCTCCCTCGCTTGTTTTTTTTTTGTATTTTATTATGACGAAATGGCTGTGCAATGCTGCATTTATTGGATGATGAGTTGTACCTCTGGGCGCTTTCTGGATCTATTTTCTGTGAATCGTTGAGATGTTGCTTGACATTGGATGATTGATGGGTTGCAATGGTTTCATAATACATATTCTTGGTAGAAATGTCGCCTTTAAGCTGTAACAGCCATGTCATTTTTGTTGTAGTGTGCATATCATTACATTTTCTGCCAGGAAATGGTTAACCAGGTCAGCTGGACTTTAAGTGTGCCTAGGAAATCATGATTAGAGAGGATTGTGCAGAATCTGGCAAAATTATCTTCTCAAAAGGACCTGACCACAATTTTCTGTTTCATAATTGGTGGCATCCGCAATACCTTTTAGAACTAGTATGATGTTTATTAATTTCTACAAAAAAGCTGTAGTAGTCTGTTGACACTAGAACTGTTGGTTTGCAGCAGAATTTCAAACAAAACACTTCCTATTCACTAATTTACTTTTTTTTTTTGTAAGTATAGATATATATTTTTTTTCGTAAACTTTTTGATGATATCTTGCATTTATTCAGAGAAAAAGAAACATGTTTTGTCCAACCCATTTATTTATTAAGTAAATACTTCATAGTAGCCTCAATAGACTATAGTTCTCTCTTGGTATATCTAGACAATAGGGTAGGAACGTAATCTGAAACATTCTGGAGCTATCGATTAAGATTCAATTATTTCCTTTTACATACAAAAGTTACTGTTTGATTATGGCAATTCCTTTTCTGCCAGCTATCAAATTCCCCCACTGGTTACGAAGAAGACAGCTGTTGTTGTAAGCCCTCTTCTGTCCCTGATGCAAGACCAGGTAGGTTTGAAATGTTGGATATAATAACCTTAATGCTTTACTCTCGATTTTAAATTTCTTTTGCCAAAATACTTGGTGAGGATTTCATTTTCTTAAAACAGGTTATGAGTTTACAACAAAAAGGTGTGAAATCTGAGTACCTGGGCAGCACCCAAACGAATAGCTCTGTCAGCATTGAGGCTGAAAAAGGCACGTTTGATGTGCTGTACATGACACCAGAGAAAGCCATTTCACTTCCTTCAAGGTGAAACCCTATGATATTCTATATATACTTTAGATGTTATAAAAGCACATGGTGTGCTGGACATGTTCCTGTGAGTCTGACACCATAGTAGGCTGTTGTGAACTTGAGTAGCTTTCCTTCTGAGTATGCAGGACTAGTGGAAGAAGTTGTGGATACTTTGGTTAATAATGAATGCATGTGCATATTGCTTCAAATTATTGCGTCTTGCACGTTTCAACCTTATTTTACTTTGGTAACTGAGATGTAACTATAAATAAAGTTGCAACGAGGACCCAACAGGATTTATTTCTAGGGAGCTTGCAATCTTGGGCTGTTGAAATATCTGTCTCAATAAGGAATGTGTGTATCCTTGATAAAATGCCTCCAATGAAATTGATTATAAGTAATGCTAGCGGCAGATATGTGTCTGCTCAAGGAAAGGATTCTTGGCTCGCCTTCTGGTTTGGTGTTATGTGGGAGTTGTACTTTGTTTGCAGTGCAGCATGCTTGAATTGGCTCCAGTATCCTCTCCTACTTCTTCATCACGTTACCTTAATATTTGGTTTAGAGATTGAGCTGGCTTGCATGTTGATTGAAGTCTGTTAGTATGTTTTGTTGGTCTAGATTCTAGGAGATGGCTGTATAATGCCATGCAACTAATAATTGAGTAAAGGAAGCATGATTAAACTCCCCAAAGCCCGTCCATCCTGTGCATTGTCTCTGGGCGATGTTGCTGCCATGGTTCCACCTTGTATAAGCATATGATCCTGTGTCTGCGTCCGTTCATCTTCCACTGCTACCACCCTAGTACCCTACAACCTTCAATCCTTTGATATGAGTTGCAATCCATCACACTTGGCTGCAATAAAACCTGAGAGTTCTTTTCCTGGGTAGATCAATATTTATACAATACTGCTATGGCCTTATCAAATCTTATCTGTTCGTCATGTAGATCTTGGCAATATGGATATATTTAGTAGGGCCCTCACCTTCTGTTCTTCTGAAAGAAACAAAACAAATAATACATGCAGTTTTTACTAGTTTGACTTTTCTTTTTCATTTTTGTCCAGGTTTTGGAGTAACTTGCAGGCTGCTGGAATCTGCTTGTTAGCTGTTGACGAAGCTCATTGCATATCAGAATGGGGCCATGATTTCAGGTTTTTCTTCTTCTTTTGATTTGATAAACGGAACACTGAACTCATTTCATACAGGGTACTTGGTCATTTGAGTTTCATAAACAATATGTTTATGCAATTTCGAAAATCTTGTATTCACTTGTGGAACAGGTGTTTGTGGAAGTTATATGTAACTGATAGATAAGCCTTGGCTTCTAGTGTACTTTAGTTTGTTACACTTTAGTTGTTAGTCCTTTTCAGTTTTTGGACATTTGCTGTTGCTTTATGGTTTAGACTAGCTTTACTTGTACTGCATTAGGAATATGCTCTTGGAGCAAACTTGTATCCTACGAAAGCTCTATTGAGCTCCTGTTTATATAAAGGGATACAAAGACTAGAGGCATGTGAGGCCCTAGCAGAACAATCCTGAGTCCTACTTTACTAACAGTAACAGTGAGATGGATTGTGTGCTTATTTATCCATATTGTGGGCTGATGCTATTGCACCTTTATGTGCATGCTTTTTTCTATATTTTTCATCCCTCATCCTTTATTGAGTTTATTGGAAGCGGAGAAAATCAGCATTTCTCCCTCTTTTAACTTGATTTCCATAATTCAAACTCTCTTGCAGAATGGAGTACAAGCAGCTGCATTCATTGCGTGACCTTCTTGTGGGTGTTCCCTTTGTTGCTTTAACTGCCACAGCCACAGAAAGGTATGAATTTTACGCTATCACTTTGTTTTCTTCCTTGTTGCTTCTTTACCTTCCTTTTGATGATATCTAATGCTACTATTTTTTTTCCTTTGCTTAAAGGGACAGGGTGAGATAATTAGCTTTTAGAACATCATAATCCCTTAAGATAATAACAATGAGCATTAGATTATGCCCACAGTGGTTATTAGGTGTTTGATTATATCCAGATATTATCAAAGAGATGACAAAATCATGCTGTTGTACCCCTAGTGTCATAGTAGCACATTTGTAGCCTCTAAAAGCAGCTGAACCAGCCGGCAGCCAGACAAACATACAAATATCGCAACTGTATGTCGTGTGTAAATGGTCAGCGTGAGTGGGCTCTCTTTTTTTTGGGTGAGGTGGGTGGTGTTTTTTTGGGGTGGGGTGGGGAACTTGTTTTCAAAACTGGTTCAATGTTACACGCTCATTCTCTTCTTTCATAATAATTTTGCAGGGTACGCCAAGATATTTCTACTTCCTTGGTTCTACGCAGTCCTCATGTTGTGGTTGGCTCATTTGATCGTCCTAACCTTTTCTATGGTGTGAAAACATGCAACCGATCTATGTCCTTTATAAGTGAACTTGTGAAAGATGTTTCAAAGAGGAGTGCTGTGGGTGAGTCAACAATAATATATTGTACGACCATCCGAGACACAGAACAGGTTTGTGAACCACGGCTATATAATTTCAGACTTGCAATTGCTAATGCTTGAGAATGCAAACAACTCAGCTATATAATTTCAGACTTGCAATTGCTAATGCTTGAGAATGCAAACAACGGTGTTTTTTCTGTGCTCCTTAAAAGTACCTGTGCATTTTCAGATTATATAGATGCATGTCAAATTCGTGCAATGTGAATTTGTCAATACATGCTTTTGATTGTTTGAATAACAAGCTCTTCCATTGTTTTTCTGGACAATGGGACACTTTTAGATTCCATTTGGGTATGTTGACTGTCTATAAATTTTGGAAGTGGGATTTTAGAAGTTTTATTATCTGTGGGTTTCTGTAATAATCGGATGAATTTGGGCTTCCTTATTGACTTTGTGTAACCTGCTTTTAATACATACTAGATTTCCACTGTCTCAACTTGTGTAGATAAAAAAAATATTTTCCCCAGGTTCATGAAGCTTTAGTTACTTCTGGAATCAAGACTGGAAAGTATCACGGTCAAATGGGCAGCAGAGCTAGAGAGGAATCCCATAGGTTTTTCATCTATTCGCTGTCTGCTCTATTTCGGGTGTCTGTTCGTTATGTTTTTTTTCTTTTGCATCCATTTTTCTTGAGCAATGTAAATCCTTGACTATATTGTTGAGTTTTGACTTTTGACCAATGTTCAAACAAGATTCTGAATCATTTGTCAGTATCCTATCTGAAAAATGGGTTTTGTTAAACTATTTATTGACCTGTTACTGTTCAATATGCTTGACCATGTCATGATGAGAAATCGAATACCATGTGGTTTATAAGTACCATGATTTGGTTTAGTCTCAACATTCTTTTTTTTTTGAAAGAAAAGGCAGGAGCTCTGTCACTCAATTAAGGAAAATAAAGTTTTTATGTACACATGGCTACCAAGGTGCCAAACACACGGGTCCTAAGACCCACCAAAAACCATCCCCTTCCCACCAATGTGGGATTACCCTGCAGAGGAAAATGCCCTGTGTCTTGTGTAGTCTCAATATCCTGTAGAAAACATTTACTAGATTGTCTTTGTTCTGTTAGATTCACATTGATCATGCAATCAGTTAATTAGAAAAGTAAAACCTTTAGACAAATACATAGGTCAAGGGGGATAAGAATGGCCAATTGTTTGATTTATGCATACAGTTTTTTACAAATTATGGTGGCAGCTTTATGATTGATCATTGGTTTGTTGCTTCTGCAGATCCTTCATTAGGGATGAAGTTCTTGTGATGGTGGCAACTATAGCTTTTGGAATGGGTATTGATAAGCCTGATGTTAGATGTGTAATACACTATGGTTGTCCAAAGAGCCTAGAGTCTTACTACCAGGAAAGTGGGCGTTGTGGAAGGGATGGACTGCCTTCAATCTGCTGGCTATATTACCAAAGAAGTGATTTTACAAAAGCTGATTTCTATTGTTCTGAGGCGGAAAACGTAGGTCATTTTTTTTGCATGCTGGATGTTTTCTCACTCTATCCATGCAGCCTAGTGCTTCTACTGTGTGCCTACTTGTTTTCTTAATGATTTGATTCATCAAACAGGGAACCCAGAGAAAAGCAATCATGGATTCCTTCATGGCAGGACAAAATACATGCCGTAGAAGGTTCTTATTGCAGTATTTTGGTGAAGAATGCAACACTGACTGTGGTACGTTTTTATTTTATTTTATAACATGTATTTTTTTTTGTCTATTGTCTATTTGTATCCTGTAGCTTAATTTACTAGGTTATGAGGTTGTCTTGTTGTGACATTGAATCAATGATTAATAGCAAATATCTTGTCTGCAGGTAATTGTGACACTTGCACAGCAGTGAAAAACGAGAGGGATTTGTCAAAAGAAGCCTTTTTGTTGCTGTCCTGCATCAAATCTTGCGGAGGACGCTGGGGCCTCAATTTACCTATTGATGTTCTCCGTGGATCACGAGTAAGTCTTTGTCCTTTTGTTTCAGTTTTCTGCAATGGTGACATACATTAGCTTCCTGTAGTTCATTTGATATCATGTATGTGTTGATAATTTTATCACTGGGAACGACCATATGTGACGGAATGCACTGTTACGTTTACTGAAGTCATGACATACTGTAAGCTTTTGAAGTCTCCACAATATTTTTACTTTAGAAGATAAAAAATTATTGAACCACATTGACAACTCACAAAGGTCCTGGGTTGACGGGGTCGAGGAACAGAGTATGCTACTTGCGAGAGGTTTTTACACTGGGGTCGAAAATGACCCTGCATACCCGGGTCGGTGTGGATGTTTCTGGGGTGATGGTTGATGCCGTTGACCTCGTTTTATGTGACTATGGATCGAACATAATTTTTTTCTTAGAATTAGTCTTGGTTACTAAATTGCCTTTTCTGGGTAGATGGCAAATAGCAAATATTTTCTCATTTTGTAGGCCAAGAAGATTGTTGACAACAATTATGATAAACTGTCAATGCATGGGCGCGGTAAAGATTCTTCGTCAAACTGGTGGAAAGCACTTGGTGGTCTCCTTATAGCACACGGTACTAATGTTGACCTCTCTGTTCATTCTGTTATTCTCGTAGGTTGTGTGAAGCAACACCTTTCTAAAGTTGTTGATTCTGCCTGTGCACAACCAATTCTGTTGCTGTCTTTTCTCTGACAAAAGAAGAAAGTATATAAAAAAATGATTTTGTATGCAAGCAAATGGCATATTATGTGTGCACTTCAATATATTTTATTTTATTTTATTTTGCCATAGAAGATATTCACAGATATGGTCTTGAAACCTGTAAAGCTTAGAAAGTACACTGTTTTCAAGGCTAACATCTTTCTACCAATGTAAACAGTGAGCACATTCACGAACATCTCAGATATTGACTTCACACCTTCCTTAAAATTTTGTTTGAATGTATTTTTTTTGAAAGGAGAATTAGTCTGCTTTTAAGAAAGCAATAAGAGGTTTTACACACTGGTGAAACCAGTTCACAATTACAGAAAGAAAACAAGAGCTAAGCTCCTCCATGAGAAAGCTGAACGGAACAGTCGACAGGCTCCAATTATTACAGCAAAACGATATCAGAGCCACAGGATTTTTGATGCACTTGCTTGCTGACCCAGATTTCTACTTGCTTCACCATCTTCGACATCTGGTTCTTATCGGCTTCCTTAAGAAGAACGCCCCACATCTGCATAGAATTGATAGCAGTATAAATGACCACATCAGGATGAGAGGGGGAAGCTTTCTCAATTGTTAGAATAGGCGCCCTTTGGGCTGGTCAGGACCCTAATCGGCGCAGGACTGTTTGGGTTAGATAGATATGGCAGGCCAGATAAATACGGATACGGCAAGGACTCCTGATCCTTATAGGATTCTTGATCCTTGCCTGTATATATATGTAATTGTACCTTGCCTCATATCAATCAATCCAATCTATTCCTGATTATACTTTCCTTCATGGTAATCAGAGCCTAGGTCAATTTTTTTTCTCTCTCTTCCGCTGCCCTAACCCGCGCGTCGGCTCCCCTTGCCGCGCGTTCCTTCCGCTGCCCGCGCGCCGGCTCCTCGCCGTGCTGCGCCCCCTTCCCTCCCCTTGCGCACGCCCGCGCAACTAGATGGCGACAACGCCTCCCTCCCCCAAGGGCCCCAAGGGCCAGCCTGTCGATACCGAATCCTCTGCTACCTTCCAGGAGGCTGACATCGCGCAGCAGCAGGCCGAGGCTCAGCGCCTGGAGCACGAACGCCTGGCTGCGCGCGACGCCGCCCTGCTCCGCGCGAAGGAGGCCGAGGAAGAAGCCGCTGCTGCCGCCGCGGAGCGTGACGCGGCCGCCCAGCGCGCGCGCGATGCTCTGGCGCGCGCGGCTCAGGCCCGCGCTGCCGCTGCAGCCGCCAGCCCACCCATGGGGCCCTCTGGTCCCCCCCTGGCAGTGCCCCTACACCCGTCGTCGATCTCCGTGCCGCCATGCTTCATCATGAAGCCGTGGCTCTGCTGCAGCTCCACTCCCAGGCGGTCGCCGTCAACAACATCCGCAATCACATCACTACTCTCTTGGACGTCGACTCCGGCAACTTCAACCGGTGGCGTGATCAGTTCTTGCTCATCCTTGGCAAGTTCTCCCTGCGGGATCACGTCACCACGGAGCCCCCAGTCCCGATTTCTCTCGACTAGGATCGGATGGATTGCGTCGTCAAAGCGTGGATCATCGCCACCCTCACCGACGATCTGGCAGAGATCATCTCCGCCCAAGGCTCCACCGCCCGCCATGCTTGGCTTGCTGTCGAGTCTCAGTTCCTCGGCAACCAGGAGGCTCGCTCCATCCACCTGGAGACGCGTTTCCGGAACTTCGTTCAGGGCGATCTTTCTGTCACCGAGTACTGCCGCCAGTTGAAGAAGATGGCGGACGATCTCAACGCCCTCGGCGAAGCCGTGACCGACCGGACCCTTGTCCTCAACGTCATTCGCGGCCTAAACGAGCGTTTCAGTCATGTCGGCACGCTCCTCCGTCGCGCACGTCCCTTCCCTTCCTTCCTGGAAGCACGCGACGACCTCATCCTCGAAGAGCTCACCTTGGCGAACCGGAAGGACGCTCCCGCCACCGCTCTCGCTGCCACCTCTACGCCCAACACCTCTAGCAGCACTCCTGCGCCCTCCGGCTCGGGTTCCAGCAATGCTGGGGGCAGCTCCAAGCCCTTCAACAACCGCCGCAACAAGCGCAACGGCGGCACCAAAGGCAGCAGTAGCGGCGGTGGTGGCCAGGGGACGCGACCTCCTGCTGGTGGCAACCAGCAGCTGTCCACTAGCGCGCAGCAACAGCAGCCGCCTGCCCCCGGTGGTGGTCGCTCCTGGCCCAGCTACTACAACCCCTGGATGGGCTCGATCCAGATGTGGCCAGGAGGCCCCCGCCCTCCGTTAGCACCGATCCCGGTGCCCCCTTACCTCCAGGCGCAGCAACAGCAGGCGCACCAGCAGGCGCTCCTTGCACAGCAGCAGCAACAGCAGGCCTTCGTCACCCACAGCCAGGCTGCTGCCCCTGACGGTGCTACACACTGGGTTGCCCCTGGGTACTACAACCCCGTGGCTGGCCTTCCCTCCTGGGATCCGACGGCGCTTGCCTCCGCCTTCAGCACCACGTCCCTGACTCCACCTTCGTCCGACGACTGGTATTTCGACTCAGGTGCTACCTCCCACATGACATCCCAGTCCTCCTCTCTTTCACATATTCTTCCTTCGCGGTATCCTACTCCTTCATCTATTGTCGTAGGTAATGGTTCCGTCATGCCTGTCACTGCTACTGGTTTTACAGAGTTGTCTCCTTCTTTGCGTCTTAATAATGTTCTTGTGTCACCACAACTTATTAAGAATCTCATCTCAGTCCGCCAATTTACTATCGACAATAATTGTTCTGTGGAGTTTGACCCTGCTGGTTGTTCTGTGAAGGTTCTTTCCTCCCGGACCGAGATCGTCAGGTGCAATAGCTCCGGGCCGCTGTACCCTCTGCGCCTACCTCCAGCTCACTCCCTTGTCGCTCAGGCTTCTTCCCCGCTGTGGCACCGGCGACTTGGCCACCCTGGTCATGAGGCGTTGTCCAAACTTGCGTCCAGCACTTCGTGCCATATTAGTGATTGTTCAGATTTGTGTCATGCTTGTCAGTTAGGGCGTCATGTTCGTTTGCTCTTTTATACGTCCACCTCTCGTGCGTCTAGCAAGTTTGATCTCATTCACTGTGATCTGTGGACCTCCCCGGTTGTTAGTGTCTCTGGTTATAAATATTACTTGGTTATACTTGACGACTGCACTCATTACTTGTGGACATTTCCTTTGCGCCTCAAATCTGACATTTTCAGCACGCTGGCTCAGTTCATCGCCCATGTCTCCACTCAATTTGACACACGTGTCAAGTCGGTCCAGTGCAACAATGGGAAAGAGTTCGACAACTCGAGTACTCGCCATTTCTTCCTCGCTCAGGGCATCCATCTTCACATGTCCTGCCCCTACACCTCGTCTCAGAACGGTAAAGCTGAACGCATTATTCGTACCATCAATAATGTCATTCGCTCACTGCTCTTTCAAGCATCTATGCCTCCCTCCTATTGGGTGGAGGCCCTCTCCAGAGCCACTGTCCTCCTTAACATATTGCCTACCAAAACTCTCCAGCTCTCTACACCCCACTTTGCATTATTTGCAAAGCTGCCTACGTATGATCATCTTCGGGTTTTTGGTTGCAAATGTTATCCAAACATATCTGCCACCACACCTCACAAACTCGCTCCTAGGTCTGCTCTCTGTGTCTTTTTAGGCTACTCCTCCCACCATAAAGGATACCGCTGCCTTGACCTTTCCAGCAATAGAGTTATCATCTCCAGGCACGTCATCTTTGATGAAACGGCCTTTTCCTTTGTTGAACATCATGGTCCTAGCACCCCGGCCGACCTCGAGTTTCTTGATTTTACTGATGATGTGGTGCCAGCTCCTATTGGACCCTCGCCCACTTTGTTTCCTGCAGGCACGTCTCCCAGCACCTCCGACGCTCCTGCTGTCCCTGCCGGTCCTCGTGTGGCCGACCTTGGGGCACCTTCTGGCGACACCAGCGCCCCTGCCGGTCACTCCGTGACTGTGCCTGGGGCGCCCGAGGCTGCTGATGACTTCCCGGTGCCGACGCTCTACATCCCACCGGCGCTCCGGTCACCGGGGCCTCCTTCCGCGCCACGCGCGGCATCCGCGACGGGGCCTCTCTACGTCCCGCCAGCCCTTCGTGCTAGCGCGTCGTCACCTACGTCGTCGACGGGTTCAGCGCCACCACAGGCGCCCCGCGGGCCTCCGCCCGGATTTTCGCCTCTTCGCCCCGAGCACCTCTTCGAGCACCACTATAGCCGCCGGCCTCGACCTCCACCTGTGCCTGCATCGCCAAGTACTACTGCTGCCTTGCCTAAGGGTGTCGTTCCTGTTCGCCCCGTGAGCAACCAGCATGCTATGGGCTCGCGGGCGAAGAGTGGTTTTCGGATGCCGGCCACTTATCACACCGTCTCGCTCTCTCCAGTGCCGAAGACTTTCCGCAGTGCTCTTGCCGACCCCAATTGGCGAGCGGCTATGGAAGAACATCGTGCCCTTTTGCAGAATGACACCTGGGCTCTCGTACCTCGCCCCCCTCGGGCCAATGTTGTCACTGGCAAGTGGATCTTCCGGCATAAGTTCAAGTCTGATGGTTCCCTTGAGAGGTACAAGGCTCGCTGGGTACTCCGTGGTTTCACTCAACGTCCTGGTGTGGATTTTGATGAGACTTTCAGTCCGGTGGTGAAGCCTGCTACTGTCCGCACAGTGCTCTCGCTGGCTCTTTCACGCAACTGGCCCATCCACCAGCTCGACGTTAAGAATGCCTTTCTCCATGGGACTCTGAATGAGACAGTGTATTGCCAGCAGCCCTCCGGGTTTGAGGATCCTACTCGTCCTGCGTATGTCTGCCTGCTCAAGAAGTCCCTCTACGGCCTCAAGCAGGCCCCACGTGCTTGGTATAGTCGAATGGCTACCTACCTTCTGTCCATCGGTTTTGTTGAAGCTAAGTCAGATACATCACTCTTCATTTACCATCGCGGCTCTGACACAGCTTACTTGTTGCTCTATGTGGATGACATTGTCCTCACAGCTTCCTCTCTGATCTTCTTCGGCGGACCATCTCAGCCCTGCAGCGAGAGTTTGCCATGAAAGATCTGGGAGAATTGCATCACTTCCTCGGTATGCAGGTTCAGCGAAGCAGTGCTGGTTTACTCCTCTCCCAGCGACAGTACATGTTGGATATTCTGGATCGCGCTGGTATGGCAGAATGCAAGCCTTGCTCTACTCCAGTTGACACCAATCCAAAGATTGCTGCAACTGACGGGGCCCAAGTGTCTGATGTCACAAACTTTCGCAGTCTTGCTGGCGCCCTACAGTATCTGACATTCACCCGCCCGGACATTGCGTACGCCGTTCAGCAAGTGTGCCTTCATATGCACGCCCCTCGAGAGCCTCATCTTGCTGCCCTGAAGCGGATTCTCCGGTATATCCAAGGCACACTTCACCTTGGTCTACTGCTGCGACCATCTTCCTCTACGGATCTTGTCGTTTACACCGATGCTGATTGGGCTGGTTGTCCAGACACTTGCAAGTCCACCTCGGGCTATGTGGTGTTCCTTGGTGATAACTTAGTCTCCTGGTCATCCAAGCGGCAGAACACAGTATCAAGATCCAGTGCTGAAGCTGAGTATCGCGCAGTGGCTAATGGAGTTGCAGAAGCCACCTGGCTGCGACAGCTTCTCATCGAGCTGCACACGCCCCTTCGGCGCGCCACGCTGGTGTATTGTGACAACATCAGCGCAGTCTACATGTCCTCCAATCCAATTCAGCATCAGCGTACCAAGCACATTGAGATTGATCTTCACTTCGTTCGAGAGCGAGTTGCCATTGGTGATCTCCGTGTCCAGCATGTTCCTACCACTTCACAATATGTGGATATCTTCACCAAAGGGCTGCCTTCTTCGGTCTTCACGGAGTTTCGGTCCAGTCTAAACGTGCAAAGTGGCTGACGTTTGGACTGTGGGGGTGTGTTAGAATAGGCGCCCTTTGGGCTGGTCAGGACCCTAATCGGCGCAGGACTGTTTGGGTTAGATAGATATGGCAGGCCAGATAGATACGGATACGGCAAGGACTCCTAATCCTTATAGGATTCTTGATCCTTGCCTGTATATATATGTAATTGTACCTTGCCTCATATCAATCAATCCAATCTATTCCTGATTATACTTTCCTTCATCAATAGCCATCTTATTTCTATTCTTCCATATTGCCCAAGTTAGACATGCAAAGAACAGAAAAATGAGTGTTTGAGGGACTTCGAGCCTCCTTTGCAGCCATCCATGTATGAAATCCGAATTTGATATTGGAAACTCCTTCCATTTAAAAGCATCCCTAATGCAACACCATATATATTGAGAAAAAACACATTCAAAGAAAATGTGATTCACAGTTTCAAGTTTACCACAAACACAGCAGAGTGGGCTCCCCAGCCACCCTCTCCAGAGCTGTTGCAGTCTGTAGTTTATTATGAAACATTTGCCATAAGAAGACTTTGACCTTAAGAGGATTTTTTCTCTTCCAAATCAGGTTGCACAAGTGGTCCCTGACTCCCCCATGAGTAAAAAAAAGATAGAGTGATTTAGTTGTGATTTGTGAAACTGTGAGGTTTGTCAATGCTCCATCTAACTGTGTCCTCTTTGGTCGAGTCAAGCTGAACCTCATCTAGTAACCGTTGCAAAGCCTCCCAATCCTGAATCAACTGCAAGCTGAGGCAGAGAATGAGCCCTAGTGCGCCTCTTGCGTCTGTAGTAGACCTTGAGTGCCCCATCAGCAAAAGCTGAGGAAGCATGTGCCCTTGAAGCCAATCTCCACGAAACAGCGGGAAGCACGGTGCCCAATCTCGTGGCACATGAAGCAGCGAGGACCTTCACGACAGACGGCGGCGCGGTGAGAAGTCGCAAAGCAGTTGAAGCATCTTCCTCTGAGGTCTTCTGGCACCCGTCGACGGGGACCGCGCGACTCCTTCAGGCGTTCCTTGCGGCACGGCGGCTTTCATACCGCTGCCACCCAAACACATCAGGGCCCTCCCGGACGGACACCTGACGAGGCCACGCCTTGAAGACGACCTTGGGTGGTGGCGGAACCTTCACCACTTCCGGCTTGCCCAGATGGTTTCACTGGGCGTTTCTATAGAGTGTGTTGGCCAGTCATCAAAAAAGACGTCATGGAGGCAATTTCAGCGGTCTGGAGTAGGAAGTTTAGAATTTTTGAGGCTCTGAATTCAGCTTTCATCACCCTACTGCCCAAAACAGAGGAAGCAAACTGTGCCAAGGACTTCAGACCCATAAGCCTTGTTCATAGTTTCGCCAAACTTGTCACTAAGCTATTGGCCAATAGATTGGCTGGTCACTTGCAGCAGATGGTTTCCCCCAACCAGAGTGCTTTTATCAAAGGGTGGTTCATCCAAGACAATTTCATGCTTGTGCAACAAACAGCAAGGTTCTTACACCAACATAAGCTTCCTCGTTTCCTCCTAAGCTGGATATCTCAAAGGCCTTTGATTCTGTGTCATGGCTTTTTCTTCTTGAGGTGATGCAACAACTGGGTTTTGGGCAAGTTTGGCGTGATATCATTAGTGGGCTGCTAGGCTCCTCATCAACTCGTGTTCTACTTAATGGAATTCCCGGTGAGGTTATCTTACACCAGCGAGGATTACGGCAAGGAGACCCACTTTCTCCCGATGCTTTTCATGCTAACTTCTCCCTAGTTACACTGGTTAGACCTTTGAAGTCCAGGGCTTTGATGAAACCCTTGTCACTAGTCCAGGCTCGAAGGGGAGTACAAACTTTCCTAAGAACAAAATCAGGGGAGCATCTCTCCTCCTTGTCAAGTGTTTTTGTTTCTTTTTTACTTGATATGTGGCTACGCCAAGCTATCTGCATTAGGTTTTATATAGGACAATGAAATGCTTTTGCCATCCTTAAATTGTGCTATAATTTATTATTTTCTTCTTTTATGTATGCGCAGATTATTTGAAGGAGACTGTTCGTGATACATTTAGATCTGTCAGGTGCTGTGTTGCGGGTTTCCTAATGGATTTTGTAGTCATTGTATCTATTCCCTTTCTTTGCTAAGCTTAGTCTTGAAGTAAACTTTCCAGAAATTCTCAAGGACAAACCATCCCTAACTCTGTGTCTATATATTCAGTGTCAGTCCAAAAGGGGTCAAGTTTCTCTCTACTGCTGATAAAATGGATGGAGCGCCACTGGTATTTCAGCTGACTGCAGAGATGATTGAACTAGAGCATGGTAGTTCACATCATAAAGAAGGTGGTGGTTTAAATCCTGTGCCAACATTAGAATCTGAAAAAATTTCTGAGGTAGGTTCATCAAAATGCTATTTATTGACCCCCACGCAGTCACCCACCTGGGGATTTCAGTTTTTTCTTCTTTTGTGCCTGATTTAAATTTCTTGCAGGATGAATCAAAACTCTATCAAATGCTCCTGAATGTTAGGATGAAGGTTGCTCAAGATATTGGCACTGCTCCGTGAGTAAAGAAAAATTTATACTGCCGTAACAAATTTATGGATATATGTTCTTTAGCTAATTTGTGCTATAATTTAGAAAAGTTAGCAAACTGAATTTCTTTAATCCCGCTTGTTACAGCTATGCTATATGTGGTGATCAGACAATAAGAAACTTTGCAAAGATGAGACCTTCTACTGGAGCTAGACTTGCTAATATCGATGGTGTCAACCAGGTATTACTTTGAAAAGGTTACTTATCAAACTATCTTCTGTTAATCCGAGTAGTATGCATCTCTGCAGTTTATCCAATTGTAAAAAAACACAATACTTTGACCATTTGTTTCTGTATTGTAACTTATTGATACTTTTGTTTGCAGCATTTTATCTCACGTTTCAGTAACATTTTCATCCAAAATATCGCGCAATTGTCGAAGGAGCTGAACCTCCCGTTGGATAATTCACCATTACCAATAACAAATCCAGCTGTAGAAAATATTACTGGTATACCAAAACCTGCACAAAACAATCTTCCTGGGATCTTGGGTGATGCAAAGCAGACTGCATGGGAATTGTGGCAGAAGCAGGAGTACTCATTCCTGAAAATTGCTGTGAGTTACCATGGTTTTCGTTTTCCACTGACATGATACTCAAGTTCACAGCTTGATATGTTTGTGTATTCAAGTATTTCCGCAGAGCAGCCAATCAAAGAGCAAACGGTTATTTCATACATACTTGATGCTGCTCGAGAAGGACGTGAAATGGATTGGAGTAGGTTTTGCAGGGAGGTAGGGGTGACACCTGATATAGCCACTGCGATCCATCTTGCAATCTCAAAGGTTGGATCACGTGACAAGCTGAAGCCAATCAAAGATGAGCTCCCAGAGAATGTAATTCTCCCTCAGTGCATAGCCACTCCATTTCTATTTATAGTATATTAGTATTGCTTTTTACCGAAAAAAAGAAAACATAGTATTGCTTCTGGAAAAAATAATAGCCGCTCTCATCAGGCATCGGCACACATTTTGTTGTGTGTTCATCCAAAGCAGCATGAACATCTAGTTTACATGGGAAAAAATGCTATATGACAATCGCAGGTAACTTATGACATGATCAAGACATTCCTGACTATTGAGGGACGTGGATTGTCAGAGCAAGTCTTTGGTAACGGTACTGCTGATGGGGTTCCTAGTAGAAGAGCAGAGTCCCCAATATCTTCCTCCCATGCAAGTGAAGCTGGCAGAAATGATATGGGAGATGGTGTCCCAGCGGCAGAGACCAGTGATGCAAACCCTTCATCAAAGAGAAGCCAAACTGTTTCGGCTGAGGAGCCAGCAACAAAACTGCAAAGGATAGACAAAAGCCTGGGGCAGAGTCAATTGGCCCGGCAACTGCCACTGAAGAATCTGTGCTAGCTCTGGTTGCGAGCTGCAATGGGGTATGTAAAATCAAGCTTGATTGGAAATCCATATACGGGGATCCTCTGATGTTGAGTCACTTGGTCACAGAATGTGGGCCCATCAACGTGGGAGCCAACATTTTTGTGACTCACTCTGACTTAAACGTCAGGATCTGCTTCTTAAATCCTTGTCATTCCTGTGCTGACGAATGGCATTTTTTCAGGTATCACTGGAAGATGTTGCCAATCATTTCAAGGGATCCAAGAGAGAATCAGTTGAGGAGATATTGGACGGCCTCGAATCGGAATTCACAGTTTACAAGAAGAATGGGAACTACATGATCCTGTGACAAACTGAGGGGTTGCTGCATCCTATTTCTAGGAGCTTGCCGGCGTAGTCTGGGAAGGGGATATGCCTCAGCCGTATGTGTGTGTATATATATGTATATTATATGGTGGTTGAACTACGGTAGCAAAGTTGTTGGTGGTGTGCATGTGCTCATTTTGGGGATTGGCCACAACTATAAGATGCACGAACGTGTGTATGGAGTTTGGATCCTCTGTTATCTCGTGTATGAGTATCCTGGACTAATTATTCACTCCCCTCCTTTTCATTGGGTGTACCCGTTCAACAGCTCCTTTTGGAACAAAGGATGAATTAGTGGTGGAATTTTATAGGATCTGACTCCTGCAATTTTCCTACGCGCCCATTTGAAACAAAGAGCCAAGAATAATTTAAAAGTTTTTTTTTCGAAAGGGCAATAATTCATAACAATACGGGAGCAAATCTTGCATGAGGGCTTCTTTCTTGCAAACTTTACTCTTTGAATTTCTCTATATTTGTTCTTCTGGTTTTCCTGTATTACCCTCCATGGAAAAAAAAAACTTTGCATAGTTTAAATTGCTGCAAACAGCAACCACTCGAACCATAAATTTCGTCAGACTAGTGAAATCATGAGATGCCTTGCAAGTGGCAAACAGAAGAAACCATAGCCCTGCCCTGGGAAAGCAGGTGAACCATTTTTTGTCTTAAAAAAAAATTTCGTGCCTCACGT
The DNA here is from genome assembly GCA_022036555.1 of Microstegium vimineum. NCBI lineage: Eukaryota > Viridiplantae > Streptophyta > Magnoliopsida > Poales > Poaceae > Microstegium > Microstegium vimineum. The sequence goes on from CM039141.1 coordinate 8,276,953, forward strand.
GCCCGATGGGTACACACGACACAACACAGTGCTACACCGCACCGCACTTTACGCACGAGGTTGAGCGGCCCAAGCCCATGAACCGAACCAACCAGCAGGCTCCCCCTGAAACTGGAAGACAGACACCAACTGGCTCACTTCACTCGGCGGCCGCACCGGCACGGCATCGGCAGGCACCCAACCGCAGCAGCGCGCCGCCGCGATCAAAGCAAAGCAAACCCCAGGCCAGGCCCGCAACTGCCTCGAACGCGGCAACGGCAAGCGCCCTCCCTCCCGTACTCTCACCACCGCAGTGAGTGAGATGATCAGCGGAGGGGCCGCCGCCGCCGCCGGGAACCCCAGGAGGAGGAGGACGCGATGAAGGCGCAGCCGCTGCTACCGGCGGCGCTCAAGAGGCGGAGGGGCCCGCGCGTGGCGGTGCTGGCGCTCATCCTCTGCTCCCTGCTCGTGCCCTTGGCCTTCCTCTTCGACCGCGCCCCCCTCCGGTACGTAGACCCTACCCTACCCTTCCCTTCCTCGCTCGCTTCCTAGTCTCAATGCGCATTGGGTTGGGAGCGCGGGGGCCGCCGCGCTCGGATCACCGCGTCTCCGCCGGTGGATCTGGGGCTCCAGCTCCCCCCCACCGGTCCAGCCGTCCGGTTACCGCGCGGCCGTGTTAGATAGATACTTAGCTTTTCGCCCTGGGGATTGAATTCCGTGAGATGGCTTACTTCCCGATTGCTGTGTGCCTATGCGATACAGGGTACGTGACGACGGAGGAGCGGCGCCGACAGGTATCCCCGCTGTTTCCAACCCTCTCTTTTGTTTTGCCCGCAGTCGTTGTCGATGCTGATTGATTTGGACGTTGCCATGTGCGAACGGAGACGACGGTTCACTGATTTACGCTATTTTTTTTTTACCCCCGTGTTTTCGTCTCCGCGTTGGATTCAGGAGGTCGTTCTGCCTTCGTTCGATCACGAGGAGAAGAGGCGTCCTACTGGCGCTGGCAGCGGAGAGGGACAGGTCTGTATGTTGGCTGTTACTCTGATTGAAAGCGATTGTTTTCTTTGATTTTTTTGTTTTGTTTTGAATGGAGGGACTTTATTGGAGGGAGGGGGCGAGGGCACCGAAATGATGTCTATTAGTTGTCACCTGTTTAAGACCGATCACGATGTTTGAAACTTTACTAAAGCCTATGTGTTCTGCAATTAGATGCAATGCTTTGTGGTTAGTTCCTCGCCTGTTACTGCTGTGGGGACAATTATTTTCTTCATGTTACAAAGGTTGATTCACATTTTTTTTTATTTTGCGTGCATGAAGTACAAGTGAATATATCACTGAAAATTGCTTGAGAATTTTGAATTGAAGTTTGCTTCTGCAGTCCATGACAGTTGCATGTCTCTCAGGATGCGCTGGAGAAGAAGATCCCCAGAAGTAGTACAGGAGTCATTCATCAACAAACACCGGAGAAGAACATTTCCAAAGGCAGTACAGGAGTCATTCATCACCAAACACCGGAGAAGAACATCTCCAAAGGTATGTTATAGCAGTACAAGGCCAAAAGTGCAAATGCCCTTGCTGCTAATGCTAGAACAGTGTTCAAGATGTCTAAATTTTAAGCTATGCCAAGGTCATTGGGGTTGTACGTCGCCTCAATTGTACCACAGTGAAAATTATATTTGGACATCATTTTAGCTAGGGATGAAAATGACAGGAAAGGTCGGTAACGTTGTTTTCTATACCAAAACTATTCCAGGTCAGTTGGAGACTCACCGTATTTAAAATTTTACTATTTAGTGGCGACATCAATACGGCGCTGATTGCTGAAAGAAATTAGAAACCAAAAGTTTATCGAAACTAGAAATCAAAAGTTCAAATACGGCAATGGTCGGAAGCGTTCAAAAACAATCACTTTTGCGGGAAACGATTCCTGGTAAACAGAATATTTTATTTCCCCTTTCATCCCTAATTTTAGCCTATTTCAGATGTCAAGTTAGTTTTTTCATTTCCCTCTTTGTTCCCTCTCTTTTTCAAGATTTACTTTAGAACCTACCATCAATTAGTTTTACCCAACTATCCCACCTGGCTTATGTTGACTATCATAAAGTTGTCTTTATGGTACTTGGTCAAAGCTATTTAGTAGTAGTTGGTCTTTATCATTTTTTTGTGGGCATCTTTTTTCATGTCTGATATTGTAGTTATTTTGCTTTTCCTTACATCTAACTCAATAATTGCTAACATACGCAGTTCTTCCTGCACCAAAAGTTGAACCATCAAAGAACGTGGCGGTTTCAACTAAAGTCGCAAGAGTATGGATCTTTAGCTTTCAAAGTTGTACTTTGTTGTTTCAGAACTGCTACTTCATGTCATTTCACAATCTTCTTATTTAAGACATCTTTCATTGAGGTTGTGTAAGGGTCCGTTCTCTCTCTCTCTCTCTCTCTCTCTCTCTAATATAAAGATACACAGCTCTCCTACATGTTCGAGAGAAAAAAAGACACCTTTGGTTACCAAACTTTTCATGTAACACAAAAGAAATCCACACACTAAAATGGTTATATATCAATTCTGTTCAGCTCAAACGCCTAAGATCATAGGTAACATGATGCAACTTTATGAATAATTTCCCATCATTTTAACTAATCCAATAATGTAAAAGTTAAGCTTGTGTTGGTGACAATCTTGAGTAGAATATAGTGCATCCCTATACATTTTTCTTCAAAGCATAACCTCGTGTTTTCTATCAGTGTTCTTTCTAGTCCCACCTGATCTTTTGCAGCCTGAGTTGTGCTGACGTTCGCCATAATGCAACCTGTCCTTTCAGGATGCTAGCCAAGAAGGTGGAAAGGCTGATGAAGTGGAAAAAGCGAAGTCTTGTCAACTTGAATTTGGGAGTTATTGTCTCTGGTCCATTGAGCACAAAGAAATAATGAAAGATCATATAGTGAAAAGGCTAAAAGATCAACTCTTCGTAGCACGCTCATACTATCCAAGCATTGCAAAACTTCAAGGACAGGAAGCTCTGACTCAGGAAATGAAGCAAAACATACAAGACCATGAGAGGATTCTTAGTGTATCAACAGTTGATGCTGATCTACCATCCCAGTAAGAATTATCTTTTACTTCTTAAGTTCATAGTTCCGTGTGATGATTAGTCTTAAAGCTGATTGTGTGATGACTATGTTACTAAGAACAAATTTTATTACATTGAATTTGGGTGTCCTATAAGATGATTTTTTTTTCCTGAATGCCCCTTAAAGAGACAAGGGGCTTAGTACTTAGATAACTTGAATGACAAGTTGTTTTGCGATTTCAGTATCAACAGAAGGACAAAGCAGATGGAGCGAGCAATAGTGAGAGCCAAATCTTGCACAATAGATTGTAAGAATGTTGACAGGAAGCTTCGCCAGATACTTGATATGACTGAGGATGAAGCTCATTTTCATATGAAGCAGAGTGCATTCCTCTACAATCTCGGTGCCCAGACATTGCCGAAAAGTCATCATTGCCTATCTATGAGGTTGACACTAGAATATTTCAAATCATCTTCATTGGATTCTGATGATTCTCCTGGCAAGTTCAGTAGTCCAGAATACAGGCACTATGTTATACTATCTAGGAACGTTCTTGCGGCTTCTGTAGTGATAAACTCAACTGTGAGCAGTTGTAAGGTATTTGGCTGATATTTACAATGTTAATCTATACACTATCTTCTGAGCTGTGCATCCCTAGCATACTCACTGGTCTTTTTTGCAGGAGCCAGGCTACCTTGCTTTTCATATCCTAACTGATGCTCAGAACTTCTATGCTCTGAAACACTGGTTTGCCAGGAATTCGTATAAAAATGCAGCTATACATGTCCTAAACTACGAAGCCATTATTTTGGAAAGACTTCCAAAGTATACTATCCAGCAGCTGTATTTGCCAGAGGAGTTCTGTGTTCTCATTAGGAGCATTAAGCAGCCTACTGAAAACACAAGAATGAAATACCTGTCACTTTTCAGCCACTCACATTTTGTTATTCCAGAAATATTCAAGGATCTAAACAAGGTGGTTGTGTTGGATGACGATGTAGTTGTTCAACGTGATCTGTCATTCTTGTGGAATATTGATATGGGAGACAAGGTAAATGGCGCTGTTGAATTTTGTGGTCTGAGACTGGGTGAAATGAAAAATGTCTTGGGTAAAACAGCATATGATCCCAAGTCGTGTGCATGGATGTCAGGGGTGAATTTGATTAATTTGGATAAATGGAGGGAGCATAATGTCACAGAGAACTATCTGTTGCTCATGAAAAAGGTTAGTTTTGTTCCAGGCCAGTAAATTCATGCTACAAAATGTTATAAAAAGGGGATTGCTTGTATTAGGCCTTGTTCGGTTAATCCTTTCCCCTAGGGAATTGGAGGGGATTGAGGGGGCTCTTCATTCCCTTCCAATCCCTGTCAAACTGAACAAGGCTTTAGGTGGTATGCCTCTCATCTTTGCATGTTTACATACTTGAAAGAGATTTTCAGTGCAATCAAATAGTTTTCGTTCTTGCATTTTCGTTGAATTTTGTCCAATAGAACTTTGGAAACAATCGTTATCTTTTAGTGTATTTTAGATGTTTCTTCATATTGTTAGCTGGTTATTTATCTCATTCTTGTTTTGTTACAGTTCGAAGTCAAGGATGAGCTGTCCCTGCGAGCAGCATCATTTCCTCTAAGCTTGCTGTCCTTCCAACATCTAATATATCCCCTAGATGAAAAATTGACCCTGGCTGGACTCGGATACGATTATGGAATTGATGAAGAGGTTGCGCGGAGATCTGCATCATTGCACTACAATGGCAACATGAAACCTTGGCTTGAATTAGGTATACCGGACTACAAGAAGTGCTGGAAGAGGTTTCTTGTCCGAGGAGATCGATTTATGGACGAGTGCAACATAAATCCATGATGCACTACCCGAAATCAGAACAACAATTGCGTAAATCTGTGACGCAGTTGGACCCGAAATCTGAACAGTTGGAATAGATGGCTACATCAGCTAGCCTCACTGAAGTTTGTGTCGGCAAATTGTGGAAGGAACGAATTCTAGAGGTGGAGACAGGATTTTTTTTTAGTTGGATATTCCCAACACGAAAGTAGTAAACACAAAAATATATACGGTGGTATAAATTTGAGTAAATGCTGGGGACTATATGATCCATCGACTACTCTAGTGGCGCTCGCTTTTTCTAACAAATATTTCAAATCCGTCAACTTCATCTTACAAAATCTTCATGACATATAGATATATATACATGCCACAAAGCAAGATAACAATGTCAATTCCGCTATAAAATTTGGTTTAGGAATAAACAAAAGTGAATTATCGCACAACATGACCTTGCACCCTGCCATTAAGTAGGATCAAATGTGCGTGTGGCTTGTTTGGTGAAAGCATGGTGAAGCAAGATGTATATTTTTAGAAACAATTATTTTGAGACAGAATGAGTGCAAGGACATATATGTTAGGGTTTGTAGATCTAGATGGACTACCCTCAACTCCTCTGCCTTATCCACAGTGCATATATTACTTTAGTCAATTGTCATGCGTTTACTTTAGTCAGAGTAAATTTGTCATGCGCACATCATGCAACATATTAGCCACGCACCCCTTCTTCTACTTCGATGCAGTAATATATACTCCGGTAGCTAAATGTGGTCGCACAATGAAACTAGCATAATACTCCAATGCCATTCATTCTTCCCTTTTCCTCAAAAGTATTTCAGCAAAATTCCTCACCGAGTACAATTGCCCTATTTGCGGTTGTAAGTTAACGTTGCAGTTTTCCATAGAGAATTGTTTCAAAATAAACCAAGAAACAAATTATTTCATTCTCTATGTATTCAGCTTCAGTCAATGTAAACAATAGTGTCATTGAAAACTTATAATTGCCATGGCAATTTAATGATTAATGTTCCTCCATCCTAAATTATAAGACATTTGACTTTACCACTCGTCTTATTCAAAAATAATTTATGCTAATGGTAAAAGTTTGAGGTGAAAAAAGTCAAACGTCTTATAATTTTAGAATGGAGGAAGTAGTAGTTATTACTAGTTATTTAGGGATGTATACATCTTGGTTGTGCCTAATGTTTGTTTGTGTGGCTTCAATACAAATATTGAAATATCAATAAATGTTTCCTTTTTAAAAAGGGAAAATTTGAAGACTTTCATTATAATCTTGTTAAATTAAAGATATGTCATTCTATCACACATATGCCATTGACTTATGTGAATTTTATATATTAACGAGCTACTAGTGATATATCTCCAACATTACAAAATTATGACACTGTTCAACTATTAGCTGAAATGTTAACTAGTTTAGGACAAAGAGAGTGGTAAACAAAAAGATAAATTATTAGATATGCTCTACTCCTCAACTTTATATCTGATACGGTAGTACATGATCGAGGTGATGCCACCAGAAAAGACAGATGGAGGAGCTAATATACTACTTGCGCTGATTAATTACTATAGTACGCACTAGTACTTCTTAATTAGGCGCACAACACCGCCCGCCCCCATGCTTGATGGTTCTTTGTTTTGGAAGCGAGTACGACCGACGAATCGAGGTGGTGCAGGCTATATATATATATATATATATATATATATATATATATATATATATATATATATATATATATAACTCTTTCTGGAATGGACTGCCGGAGAGCGTCAACGGCGTCGTCTTATGATGCCTCGCTAAACTACTGCTAATCTAGGGCGTCTTATGCGATTATTCATGTCTTGTCATCTTGTGATGCCCTACTCATCCTTAATAATGAAGAAACATGTCGCGAATTGAAGACCACGGTCGTCTGCTAGCTAGGGAGGTAAGTGAGCTAGCCCGTGAAGTCGTGAACCCATATATAGACTTAATTTTTATGGGTTCAAGCATCAACCCACAAAATTAAACCTATATGTAGGCTTGCGGGCTGCCACTTGCATCCTTATTGCTAGCTCACCAGTGCAGCCTGAATACCGGTGCGCCATTTTTTTTAGGAACATGGATCTGGAGAGAGTCCACCTAAACTATTCTTATTTTTCCTACTATACGTTAGATATGACCGCTATATTGCGATTTAGCACTGCTAAATTGCTTAGCTATAGCTTTAGGCTAGCTACTTATCTTTTGCTGCTAAGTTGGTCTTTTGGAAAATTAAACACTTGATGTTCACAAAGCATGATGTAATGTATTGTGTTCACTCAATTTCATGATTCTTATGTTTTTATGAATGAATTACTTGTATCCACCCTATAGATTTATATCTTCTAAAAAAAGATACTGCTATTTACTATAGCCTGCTATTGTGGACTATTCAACGGTAAGCAACCGGTTTATCTTAGGCTCCTGTTCGTTTAGACTTATCTCTTCAATTTAATTATCATCATTTTTTCTCACAATAAAACAACATCAGCCGACTTATCAGCTACAGAAACCATCAGCAACATCAACATGGATACATGCATGGTATCGTGCGGTGGTTGGAGCCATGACTTGGAGCTGAGTTGATCCATCAACACACCTATAGCTAATAACCAAACGGTTTTTGTTGACAGATTGTGCACCAGCACGTACATACGAGCTTGCCATCTATGATTAAGGAAACCCGGTCGATGATCATTTCGACATGTGATGAGGGCGGCTGATCGACGGATTATTTTACTGTCTCGTGCTGACATGCAGGTATCAAGGAAATCGAGCATACATCGTCCAAGAATTCGTGGCGTGTCTGCAAAAAATATCCTCCTGTAAAATGACCATGGATTGATGTACGTGTCCATACAGCAGAGCCGGCTCTGCTCTGCTGACTGGCTGTAGTCTTTTAGGCTGTCTTTTATAAATTACATGCATAATTATAAACTTGATTGATTAAAGAGAGAAGGAGATTCAACTGTTATGAGTATGTGGATCGTTTGTTCTTTCAATGCTCGGTAGCTAAAGTGATTTGGGCCTGTATTCCTAAGTGTCTTGGGGATGATAGTATTCCTGTAAACCTTAACTATTGCTGGAGGTGGTTAGAGAAATGTATTCCTGGAAAAAAGAAGGTTCATGTTTGGGGGTGTGGCTGTGATTTGTTGGGCCATCTGGAAGGCTAGAAACAAAGCCTGTTTTGATAAAAAAAAAAAAGTAATAAAAAATTATGTGGAGATTATTTGTCACGCCTGTGCCTTAATGAAGTATTGGATAGGTCTTTTTTCAGAAATTGATAAGGAGGCTCTGGAAGAAGGTGTGACACCATGCTAAAAGTGGCTATTGGGATTTTGGCGTCCAAGCGAGCCAAAGGACCTGATGCTCCTGACAAGCCGGATGATGGAAGTTCGGACCTCCCTTAATGATCGAAGGCTGAGCTGTTGATCGTCCGGCGGTTGACGCTGTCTGAATGCTTTTATCTTTCCTGTTAGTTATCTTTAATCCCTTCTTGGTTGCCCGATCTAGGTGGGTAGTGTGACCCTTCAGTGAGGTTTTTTTGTTTGCTCGCTCTGCTTCTGGTTGGTTGGTTGTCGTAGAACGCTGTTATCTCTGCCAGGTTCTCCCCCTTTTGCGTTGAAGGTCAAACGCATTTTTGTAATCTTCTCTTTCTTTTTTCTGAACAGTCTATAGCTCTGTATTTCCGTTCGGTCTGAATGGGAATGGGGAATCTCCCCTTATATCGAAAAAAAAAAGAGAGAAGGAGAAATTTGGGTCAATAACTTGGGTTCGAGGTTCAAAGCTGCGCATGTTCAGTGGTTAACCAGGTTCGGTGGTTTCAACACTCAACAGCAGTTTATTCGGAACCAACTGGCAGGTTTTGGAGACTACTATACTGGCGCGTATGTACTAGTGTAACTGGACAGACGATATGCTCTGGACTTCGAAGACTCTTTGCTCTCATCATGTCGCATCACAACTCACAAGGCGGTTGTTAGGAACCCCCCATCATGCATGCCAAAATAATAAGAGATTAGGTTCTGGAAGCTCTCCAATGTGCTTAGAGATTCCTCCTTACCAACCAGTCGATTAACATTTTGTTCTCTCATGGAAGATTGCTGAGTAGTGCATGATTGAGACGCCGCCTGCCGGCCTATATAGGTCTCTCTTTCGTTTCCTGCGTCTCTGCAGACGAGTTGAAGCAGTCTGTGCCTGAAGAGCTCCAGCGGACCATGACAACCAAGGTTAGTTGTGCCTTACCAATTACCATGTTAACACGCATTCATTGATTTGTAGATAGAACAATTTGCATTAGCTTATGATTTCTGAAACTTTAGTTTTTGGTCTCGCTCACGCCTTTGATTACTACTAGGATTCTACGTTGATCCTTGAAGTGGACCTCCAGTGCGAGAAATGCTTCAAGAAGATTCAGAAAGTTCTCTGCAAACTCCAGTGTATGAATTGAAATCCTGTGTCATGTGTTAATCCATATATAAGAGTCAATTTCATTTCAATTCAGCCCATGGCTTCATTGGTTAATTTGGTTCTTTATTTTTCTCTCTTTGGCCGTATTGGACTTTGCATGCATGGAAATTGGAATAATGGAACATCAGCCAAGGAGAACATCAAGAAGATTGACTACGACAACACCAAGAACAAGGTCACCGTGGTGGGTGGATTCGACCCTAAGAAGCTGTCCAAGATACTGAGATGCAAGGCCTGCGACGTCATCAAGGACATCACCCCTCCTCCAGAGGAGAAGAAGCCCGAGGAGAAGAAGAAGCCGCCGGAGGAGAAGAAACCGGAAGAGAAGGCAAAGCCTACCGAGGACAAGAAGCCGCCGGAAGAGAAGAAGAAGCCGGCTACCGAGGAAAAGAAACCCGCAGAAGAGAAGAAGCCTGCGGCGGCAACGCCGTCGACGACGGTGAACCTGCAGTTCACGAACATCTGCGGCATCTGCTACCCGTGGCCGTGCAAGTGCAACGACCCGACACAGTACTGGGGCGGCTTCCACCACCCGCACCAGCTGCCTGCTCAGTGGCCGCCGTGCGGAGGGATGATGGCTCCGGCGCCGGCGCCGGCGCCAGCCCCGCCGGTTCACAACCACCCGCAACCGCCATGTGGCGGCGGCCCTCAGAAATGGACGCAGTGCGGCGGGCCTCCGTTCTGCGGAGGGTGCGCGTGGTGCCACGGAGGCGGCATGAACTGGCAGCCGCAGGCGATGTGCTGCCCCGGGCCGTCGCTGTGCAGAGGGTGCAACGGGTGCAAGATCGTGCGTGAGACCAAGTTCAGCTACGAAGAGTACCCTTCCAGTGCATGTGCCATCATGTGATGTGATGTGACTCATCATCTTACTTCAATTCTACAATTTCTACTTGTGCTGTGCTGTTCAGTCATACACTAATTAGCTCTCTCTGAGTTTTGGTATCTGAAAGTAATTAATCTTTTTCTTGCAAAGGAAAAGTTCTTTTTTTTGTTGTGGCAATTTGAGTTCTTTTTTCTTGCATCCATAGTCAATCTTGAGTGCATATATAGCACTGAAGAATATGCACTTGAGTTCTTTTTTTTGTTGTGGCAATTTAAGTTCTTTTTTCTTGCAAAGGAAATGGCAATTTGAGTTTTTTTTTTGTTCATTCAGTTTCCATCCATAGTCAATCTTCAGTGCATATATATATAGCACATGTTTATTTATGTCCAATTGTCCATGAAGAATATATGCATTTTGTTCACCGAGATGTGTTTCCCAGAGGGTGCCATTGCCCACCACCCCACCGGAGCCGACGGGAGGCCCAGGCCCTCAACTTGATCCGCGGCAAATTCTTTTTGACCTAATCTATTGTGTGTTAGTATCGTTCAAGTTGTTATATGGGCCGAAAGTCGATCTGCTCTTTGATGCCGTTGCAAATTCATGTGAGGAAAGGTTGGGGCCTGGTACATGTGAGACGAGACGGAACAGGCCGTGTCGCGCAGTCAGTCACTCTGATCGATTGCTGGGCCGTTTGAAGATTGTCGAGCGGGATAGGAGGCCCAACCCAGATCGAAGAAAAAGTTCATCTGGCGTGCTTCGTGAAGAATGAATGGGCCGTTGTCGTAGATGGCAAATTTCGTGAGCCTAGCAGGAACCGAAAATCCTGGGGTTGATTTACAACTCGAAGTTGGGGGCCCATGAACACTAATCTAAGCAAAATCCAAACACTAATTAACATGGGACAACGGCTGCTAAATGTATAGCAGCGTTAGGGCAATAATCCATCTCCTAGCTTTGTGAAATGCATGCATGTCATGTCAGGATGATTCCGGCCTGGCTTGTGACGAGACGAGGAGGACGCGAGCATCATCAGATCGATCGAGCATATGTACACGTGGCAGCCAGCAGAGCCGCCTGCGAATAAATGTATTCCTGCATGCGATGCAGACCTAATCCGATGGCGATCAAGATAACGCCATGCATGACCCGGCTGGCTGGCCACGACCACGACGTACGGTACGGGAGGCCCGTAGGACGTCGCGGTGACGACGGATCCATGCAGCAGCAGCACCACCACCACCCGGCTATCTAGCTAGTACCGTCCCAATCCGTGTACATGCATGACCAATTAATTAACAGAAAGCATCTGCATTCGCAGAGCTAGCACCGGCCGCCGGCCACTTCAATGCGTGCGAGACCGATGGATGGATGGATCGAATACATCTTGTTGCACGCTATGGTACGTGACGTCCGCCCGTTTTGTTCAGTACTCCCTCCGAGGCTCCGAGTACACCCCTGCCGGCCCATAACACCTGAAAATCCCTACTACCATGCATATATATACGTTCAGGTTCATGTTGGTCAATGCCCAACGAGCTAGCTAGTCAGGCCTTTTTTAAATTCCACCCAAAAACTTTGCGCAGCATATACATGTACGAAGTATTAAATATAGTTTAAAAAATAAGTAGATCTTACAACTATAATTAGAGAATAATTAGTACATTAACTAATTATTATGAATTAATTAGACTCAATAAATCTGTTGCGGCTTACATATGGATTCTGTGGTTTTCTTCCAAATAGCCCATGTGACCTGAAAACAGTGGTTACCGCCATTGACATGAGCATATGCACTGGCTGATGACACAGTGCAACCATTCCACCATTTGCATGCATGCCCGCCCGCCCGCGATGGTCTCTCTCGATCGCTACCTAACCTGCAGACGGTGACGGTGAAGCTAGCTACTACCAGCTTCTAGCTGCTTCTGCTTGCATGCTATGCTAGGACGGTGTGCACTGATCTCATCCGCGCGCGTACGTCGTACATGTACATATACAACTGTGCCTGTATGTATGTATGTATGTTAGCAGAGCCGGAGTACTCGATTTGGCGATCAGGGGGTACGGTGACAAGGCAGGAAGGAATAACAGGAAGCAGCAGGATGGGCGGCACATGCCTTGACCTGCTCTTTCGAGGACGGCACGCGGGGCGGGCACAGGCGGTACCGACTGCATGCCGCGGTATGTACGTACTATTTATACGCACGCACGGTGGGGCGGATCGAGAGGGATCATGAAACTGCTACTACTCTACATGTTAGTTACATACATACATACATACATACATACATACGTACATACATACATAGTGCTCTACGTAATCGGCTGATCAACCATTAAAAAAAACAACATCAGCCGGTTTCTCAGCCACCGAAACGAAATCAGGAGCAGATCTACTACTGCGTGGGTGTGCTGAAGAATGCACTGAGGCCTCTCCTGACGACCGATAGATATTTGCTTTGCATGGACAGCCGAGTTGCCAATTTGCACTCCTACAGTAGCAGCGCAGTGGTCGTACGTACGTGTCCAGCAGGCTGGCGAGGCATGTGATCGATGTGCCGCGCAAGCTTAGGCCAGGCCACGAGAGGTGCTCCCCTCTGTGGGCGGGCCGTGCCGTGGCAACAAGCAAGACGCATGCACCGCACTGGCCGGCGCGAGGCGAGGCAGCGCCGTGGTCGGATTGGATACCAAATCCATCTCGTCGATCTCATCTCGCCGCCGGCCGGCCCGCACGGACACATGGGCGGGCGTGACTGGGCCGCCGCTGCCACGCCGGGCCCCACCGCTAGCTCTCTGCTCTCTGATGCAGACGACGGCCGAGTACTAGCCATCCACTCCATCTCCATCCCCATCCACATCCACGGCACATGTTTACACCCCGCAGCAGCAGCAGCAGCAGCAGCAACCATGAGCATCCAGCACGCTGACGACGTCTGTCTAGCAGTACAGTTCCCATTCGCAAAGCAAAAGTTTTTTCAAACATGTCGGAACGTTCGTACGTCCTACAGCAGGTCCACTCCAGTGAACAAGTAGTAGTACTCCTAGTAGGCTAGTAGTAGCTAGCTAGGGTAGGCACCGCTTGAAAGATTAATAACAGGCCTGTGTTAATTACTACCGGTATAGCAGTAGTATGCTCCAGCTTTTCTGCGGTTAGTACGGAGGAAAAAAAAGCAGAAAGAACGATAGAGCCATCAACAAATCTCCGGCGGCGACATGATGCCGGTGCCTCCGAGCAAGTGTTTAGGTAAACGAAGGCACCCACGGACCCACCACACCACCAAATCATTCATTCACCGCACTACAGAGCAGAGGGCAAATCATTTCCATATCTTTTACTCCACCGTCCCAAAAAATTACAATTCTAACCATGATGCGTGTCCAGATTCATAAGCTAGAATTGTAATTTTTTTTGGGTCGAAGGTGTACTTTCCTTTCTTTGTATTATATTATAATAACACTACTGTCCACGACAGTAGATTCATTCGACAGAAGCAAAAGTAAGTAAAATAATAAAAATAAAGGAAAAAACTAGAAGAAAAAAAACATCTTTTTGTAGAGTAGTAGCACTAGTACTGTCTACAGTAGTGAGCAGCAGCTTCATCTCAGCATCTGCTGCGGCTCCGAGCCAACAACGCTGACACCTCTACTCCCAATGTTGACAACAGCTCGGTTCAGCGTCAGCAGGCTGTGGAGAGTGGTCCTCCTTCACCTCCAATCATACAGACACACACACACCCTACACTGGGACTGGGACTGGGACTGGGACTCGTTTGTTTCTTATAATACTGCATGCTAAGTAATTAAGGGAATAATCCTTTGCTGTGAGATTTTTTATTATTATTTTTACAAACACTGGACCATATGGTCTGGTCCTCCTCTCCAAGCCTGTCTGTCACGTATGTTTTGGCTTTTGCAATGGCTGTATGTATCCAGCAAGCAGAGCAGAGCAGTACTGTAGTGTAGTCCGGGGTTAACATGTTGTGGTTGTATATATCTTCTTGTTGTTGGTTGGTAAGCATCACACGCCTAGTGCTATCATATCAAAGTGCATAGTATGAACTACTACTAGTGGCTGTTGTAGCAGTAGTAGTATCATACTACTTACTTCATGGAGCTAGCTAGGTACGTACTACTACGTACACTAGTACAGTATTACAACATCAATAATGCTGGTGGGTGGTAATAGTAAGTAATGATTAGTGGTAAATGCATGTAGTAAAATAGGAGAGCAAGCACTAGCTAATTATCTGTTGCTGCGAGCTGCTTTTGTTGGTGTGGTGTGTGGATCTGCTCCTACGTACTACTGAGGTTTTGGTTTGGTTTCATGAAAAAAGGAAAGAGAAAAAGGGACTGAACTAGTAGTAGTATATGCTTGGACTTGTCCATTCTTTTTTGTTTCATCACCTATATAATTCCACTATCTTGTTTCTTTGCTTTGCTTTGCTTCGCTTCTAGGAAGTAAGTATTCCTTCCTGCAGGGAAAGTAAGAACACCATCATCCCACCATCTGAAAAGCATATCATATCATGTTGCTCGAGATCCATCCATCCATCCATGACATGCATGGCTTTTCACAAATTAAAAGGAAGACGACGATCATGCAAGTTCTTACTATGATTAGGCAGCAGTAGTATCATACTCCCGACGGACGGACAAACTTTACATCCCGATCGCGCCGGCGCCGTGATCGGAGGACAGCCTGCCAATGCCAATGGATTTGCGTTGCAAGATGCGTTTCAGGTTTTGAGCAAATCATGGCACATGAGTACGCCCAAGCCCAAGAATACATACCTGGACATGGGGAAGAAGTAGGGCTTGGGCGAAGGTATGTCGAGAGCAGAGGGCCTGATGAGGCCGCCATTGTTGATGCCAGCAGCAAAGGAGATCTCCGAGTCGCTGAAAGGATCGCGAGAGAAGGCCGCGGCCGACCTTTTGGTCGGCGACGCGAATGGGCTGTCCGGCAGGTTGTGCAGCTCGGCACTGCAGGCACAGGCAGGAGCAGCAGGGGAGACGCAATCATCATCATTCATCAGTTATCCCCAGTTAAAAAAAAAAAAAAGGACACGGCGGATCGATGGATCAGTTTGGTGAAATGTTTGCATCTTGGCTGCGTGGCTGGATGAAAGCAAAATGTGAGGGACGATAATGACTTGTTTAGCAGTACTAATTCTACTACCTACCTTTGGTCGCTGTCTGCGTTCGGGCTCGAATCGCCGGCAGATTCCTCCTTATCGCCTCCTCCTCCGTTGACCGCCCACCTCTTGCCTGCTGCTTGCTGCTGCTCCCCAGCTGAATGAAATCGAAATCAACCGGGCACATACCCTTTCAGAATATATCGCCAGCTGTTCTGTTCTGTTCTGTTATTATGTTCATCATCCCATTCCCATTCCCATTCCCATTCCCATTCCCATCCGTGCCCGGCCCCGATCGATCGAAAAGGTGGAAATGTCCCTACCGGAATCGGGCGGCGATCCGACGGTCGGAGACGCGACAGCTCGGGTGGTGGGGCTGAAGGAGGAGGGCATGCCGATGGGGCTCGGCGACGAGCGCGGCTTCAGGTTGAGGTCCAGCAGCTGCAGCCCCATCATGAGGCGGCGGCTCTGGAGCTCCATGGCCTGCTGCTGCTCCTCCAGCTTCCGCCTCAGCAGCATCTCGTTCGCGCTGTGCGAGTGCTGCAGCATCCTCGCACCGAGCTGGTGCAGATCGACGAAGTGGTCTCTGGTGGTGTCGAAATCCACCGGGACCCTCGAGATCTCGCCTTGCAGCCTCCTGTACTTGTCGGGGACCTTGCCCTTCTCCTTGTATGGCTTGACGAGCACGCGCGCGTCGCAGATGAAGTGCGGGTTGCCCTTGGCCAGGATCAGCTTCACCGTCTCCGGGTACACGAAGGTGACGAAGCCGAACATGCGCTTCTGCTGGTACGGGATGCGCACGTCGTGGACGGGGCCGTAGATGCTGAAGTAGTTGGAGACGTCCTCCTCGCGGAAGGTGCTGTCCGCCGGGAAGGTGAGGTAAATCTGGCGCGACCCAGACCCCGGGTTCATCATCAACTTGTCGCCGCCCAGCATCAGCGCCGTCTTCTGCTGCTGCTGCAAGAGCAAGCTGAGGCACTTGGACGGGGAGCCAGGGAGCGAAGAGCCAGTCGGGGAGTAAGGGAAAGCAGCGGCCGCAGCAAGGCGCTGGGACTTGGAGCGTAGTAGCAGGATGTCCTGGCACTGCTGCTCCAAGGTGGCAGCGTCGTCGGGGAGGCCGCCGCCGCCGTGCACGAACCGGCAAGCGCTGCCGCTCTTGCAGTAGCCACGGGCGTAGTACAGGCAGGGCTTCCAGCCAAGTCCGTCGGCGCCGCCGCCGCCGAGACAGAGCTCGCTGACCGACGAGCTCCGGCGGTGCCCGGCCGTGCCGCCGTTGTTAGCCCACCCGAGACCACCACCAGCAGCACCGTACGGGAAGAACCCAGCGGCGGCTTCAGCGCCAGAGCCGGGGCTCCGGCACTCGCTGGCGTCGAACAGGGGCAGCTGCTGGTGGTGTCCGGCGGCAGCGGCATCGTTGAGGAACGCGAGCTGCTCCTGCATCTGGAGCTCGTCGAGGAGTGTGTCCCCGGGAGCGAAGAAGGGCGACGGCGGCGGCGCGTTCCCGCCAGCAGCCGGGCTCATGAGGTCCTCACCGACGACGGCAAAGGCCTCCTCCGCCGCCGCCGCGGCGTTGCCATTGCTGACGACGCTGCTGTTGCTCCTGGAGAACACGGGCGGTGGCGCCGCCCACGACGAGGGCGACGACACCGAGAGCGGCGACGGCGCGGTGCCTGCACCACGCCCTGAGTTCTGGCGCGAGAGGAGGAACGGCGGCGAGTGCGCGGCGGCGGAGGTGGGAGTCCCTGGGCTGCCGGAGCAAGGTAGGCCTAGGTCGGTGCGCGCCTTGGCCATGACGGTGTGGAGTAGCGCCTCCGGACCGAAGGCGAGGCGGATCATCTCCTTCTCGCCGTGGTCTTGGATGAGGAGGAAACCCATGATCTTGGCGGCGTGGTCTGGGTCCAGCGCCTGGATCCGTGAGAACACCACCTTGGTTGCCTCGTACGCGTCCATGGATGGATGGATGGATGGCAAGCAAGCAAGCACGGACGCACCGGTACCACCAGACGAGCTAGAGAGCTTCCTTCCTTTTTGTGCTCGCAGCGCAGCTGCTTGTTTTGTGCTCAAGAAGAGAAGAGGGAGCAAGCTCTGCTCTGCTCTGCTCAAGCTCGAGACCGCAGCTAGCTTCACTTCACTTCACTTCACTTGTTGGTGCGGCGTCCTGCCACTGGGGCAGTGAGCGGCTGCTCCATTTCCCAGAGCCAAGCCCCGGAGTTCGCGGCGTCGGGCAACTTACGCTACGCTAAGCTAATCTACAAGGGCGGGCGGGGATCAGCGGAGCAGCCTAGTACAGTACTAGTAGAGCTCTGATGAGTGCGCACCTCGCGCTGCCTGCATCGCTATCTATCTATCTATCTATAAGATCTCCGGGACCCTTTGCTCACGCCCACGGTGCTCTCAGCTCTGCTGGTGCTTGCTTTCTCGGATGCAGGGGCCCCGGGGGAGGGGACGAGGGACCCCGCGCGCGAATTCCGTTTCCTCCAGGGTGCTTCCTGGAATCCACCCAAACTCGCTCTGCTGCCCGGTCTCGGAGCATTTCTCTTCTTCCGAGCGCATCTCGCTTTGTTTTTCTACAACAGTACTGTAGGAGCGAGGAGCCTGAGCCGGAGCCTGAGCAGAGCAGCGGATGGATAGATCTAGATCTCCGTGGGCCCCCGGCTTATAAAACTCCATCCACAGGCCTCTCTCTCTCTTCTTTCCCCCTCTCTGTGTCTGTCCGCTTCTTCTCCTTTCGGACGCGGAGCACGGGAGCTGTGTGTGTTTTGTGGTGGATCCATCGTCCATCCTCGTTGGATAATAGTACCATGTTATGTAGTACCACCGTGACGGTTTACCAGCACATGCCATACCTGCGAAAAACGACACCTCTATACATACAGTGTTTTCACAATTTCTATTTAATTTCTGCGACCGATAAGATGAGTAATATTATGATTTAAAATAAATTAGACTAATAAGTTTAAGAATAGAATGTTTATTAGAACACATTTCCTATGGCTCAGTCGCCTGAATTTTGTCTCCTTTTCAGGAGACGCTTGTGGCCGTTGGATCTTCGTCAAGATTGGTGCGGTGGGTTTGTCTGTTGTTGGGTCCGATGTGAACCCGACTATCGGGTGTTGGTGTTGTTATCAGGTCCGGGCGTTTTCACTCGCTATCATCCACCGAATTGGAAAACAATTCATATTCCTCGAACCGCGCGTCTTCCTCTATCCTCTCCTCTCCTCTCTTCCTCGAAGCGACGCCAGGCGAACTCGAGCGAACTCCGTCGTCCGCCCCGGCTAGCCGCGTCGGGGGCTCTCCCTCGTCGATTGGTGTGTCGGTCGCCGATTTGTGCTTGTGTAGTGTGGTGACGGTCCATTGAGTTGAGGTATTTTTTGCTTTATTGCCCCCACGGGTTACTGTGTTGATGCGTTTTTGGTGGCGATTCCAGTCTCGGTGGCGCGTGTGTCTGATTGAGGTTCTGATGTGCTTGTTTTTGGTGGGGAGGGTCCGTTGATTTGAGGTATTTTTTATTTATTCCCCCATCGTGGACCATGTTCATGTGATTTTTGTCTATTTGATGTTTGATTTGTTATTGTTTGAACCAGATCTGTCTTCTGCGAGTGACTGACGTCCCTTGGAGTGCGGTGCTCACGTCCCTTGGAGTTGAGGTATGTTTCCTTGATTCCCCCACCGGCGAATCTATTTGTTGTTTGATTTGTTAGTGTTTGGTTGACCTTGTGATTTGGTTGTGTGCGGTGCTCAAGGTCCTAAGTAGGGTTTAGTTTTGTTAGGGTTTACTCCTGGAAGTGCTGCATTTGTGTTTTAAACAAGTGCACTGGTCATTGGTTTGTTAGTTGCTTGCAGAGCACTGGTTGTGTGCGGTGCTTGTAGTTTGATGTTCCAGTGAAGTATTGAATCTAGCATCAGTTTGCTGTTTGCTGCAGCTGTTGTTAATCTTGAGCACAGACCCAACAAACTTAGCTCTTCCTACCTTCAAATATTCTTCCTTGTGTGTGAGTTAGGCCACTGTTGGCATGTTTTGTACTCTGTTTAGTGGGGTAGGTAAGTGGGAGGATGTAATAGCTATATGCAGAACTGGTTGTAGGTCAACCTCTTCTTTAGAAATATTTTGTTATGTTTATACTTAGCTTAGCTTCAGAGAGTTTGGTGAGGTTTTAACCTTGTACTGTAATATTTAGTGTGGGCTCCCTAAATCTAGATTTCTCGTTCTTATTGCTGAATTCAAAAATGGTACGTTTTAATTGTATTGTCAGCAGGCCCCTCATTCTTGCTAGTTGCTTGTGATTGCTTGTGATTGTAAGAATTCATGCATCGATTGTAGCTCAGATGTGGTTCTTTTTCCCTTGTTTTGTGTGGTTTATGAGTAATTAGGACTATAAAGATAGAGATTGTGTTGAACTCCTGTATTAGCCAAAGGAGAGGTGAGCTTAGCTGACCCGGTTATGCCTTTGAAGAATGTTAACGTAGTTGATTTTGACTGAAACCCTTGTTTCTTTTATTTGAGTTATAAGATGTCTTCAACTATTCCTATTTTCCTGCTCACTGTTTTGGGTCTTCCTCTTTTCTTGGCATTATCAGGATCTTCTAAGAGTATCGTAGTACTTTGTTGAGAAGATTGTGATAGATTCAGTGGTCCTTCGTCTGTGTCTATTGGTTCATTGAGTTTTCTTTGCATTCGTTCTACTTCTTCTAGAACATATTTGAACGTTTCCATCGTTCTTGATCCATCTGAAGCCACACTGCTTAATTTGTTTGACAAGATGTTATGCCTAAGTTGTTTGCTCTTCTCAATCTCAATTTCTGGTACACTATTCTCCCTTATGAACTGTTTCGTGTCCTTAGTCCTCCATCTTTCAATGAAATACTTGTCATCTAGCTCAAATATATTTAGGTTAGTGAGCACCTTGATGATATGGCAGCATAATATTCCATCCTTTTTGAATTTGCAACATAGACACTTATATAGTTTCTGTGGCAAGTTCAGTGTGATAATATATTTCCTTGTCTTGTAATCATACTGTCTATTGCTCTCAGATTTGAAGACTGCATATATTGTTTGTTTCCTGATTTCTTTAGCTATGTACTTGGTTGCTAATGTGATCTCCTTTTGAAATTTGAAGAATATTTTCCTATTGTACAGCTTTGCTCCTTGTCTTTCAAACTCGTATCATGTACTGCACCAAGGCATTGATCTCGTTTCAAAATCTTGTTCTGTTTGACTCTTTTCAGTTGTATCTGAGATTCTTTGGAATTCATTCATAAATCTCATGACACTGTACCTTGGACCGACATCTAGTTTGAATAATGCATTAGTCCCTTCACTTCTTGATGTTGAGTTGATGAAAGGAAAGAAATCATGCTTGAAGTAAACTGGAACAAAATTCTTCCTATTCAACCACATGTCATGTAAATATTTGAAGCCACTGACATCATAATTTTTAGGCAACTCCTTGTACAAGTGCTCAAACTCTGTTTATGTCAATGAATACCTAAGCATGTCAAATAGATCATCATGCAGCTTCTCATTGTTCTTCATTAAAAAAAATCCTTCCTCCTTTCTCCTGAGCTTTCTTGACAATGTGAAAGAAGCAGTTGCGATGGACAGTGTTTGGTAACATTTTGGCTATAGCAGCCTTCATTGCTAGGTCTTGATCTGTGATGATAGTTTTTGGATGCTTTCCTCCCATACAGATGATCATTGTCTCAAATATCCATTCAAAAGTTTCAGTTGTTTCATCCATGATGAAAGCACATCCAAACAGACAGTTGTCCCCATGTCCAGTATTTCCAACAATCGGTGCAAACTTCATGTTGTACTTGTTTGTGTTATAGGTTGTATCAAAACTTATGCAGTCTCCAAATTCATCATAGTATCTCTTGCTTGTACCATTGGCCCAGAATATGTTTCTAACTTTGTTTTTCCCATCTATGAAAAACTTATAGAAGAACATTGGGTCTTCTCTCTGTTTCTTAGAGAACCATTCATACACCTGCTTCATGTCATTGTCTGATGTAGCCTTGTTAATCTTTGTTTTCAGGTTGCTTACATGCTTCTTGTTGAATGGCGTTACATCTCCTCTTATATAAGATAAGACTGTCATGATCTTCCTGTCTGGTATGTTCACTCTGTTGAATGTTGCAACAAGCTCCTTCTCCATATCAGTCATTCTAATCTGTGATTTGAACTTATTCTTCTGATCTTTGTTTGCAAGTACATGGTTGTGCTCAAGATTGAGTCGACTAACTGTCCACACTCCTTTCTCAAGTGTCACAATCATTTCTGCGGGGCACTGGGTACATAATAGCGTACTTTTTTCCTTTTGTTTGTCACTGGATTGGGTGTTGGAGGTGTAGCAGAATTCTTCCTCTTGTTTTTTATTGCACTCTGCACTCCTGGAACACCAGATTTATCAGCATCCTCCTTTCTTCTACCAAACATGTTGCACTTTAGTGTCACCCTTGTTACATTGCCATAGTTTTTGTCTTTCTTGTCCTTGCACTTGTATGTGTGAAATCTGATCACTGAAAATCCCACTATATATGCATAGTCATTGTAAAATCTGTAGGCTTCTTCTGATGTTGCAAATGTCATTCCTAGCCGAGGAACATGTTTGCTAGCATGTTCCTGAGATAAACGTTCTGCTGCTAGGATGCTTTGACTTTCATTCTCAAGTTCTTGTAGCTCTTCTGATGCATTGATTGAGTTTGAGTCATTGTCTTCACTGTCCTCTATATCTTGTTGTCCATCTCTGTCTTCTGGATCTTCATCTTGTTCATATACTGTGTTTCCTTCATTTGGAAACTCAGTTATTGCTTCGAACTCATCATTTTGTAGGTCATTAGCATGATGCTGTGGTGATTCAGAGATCCTACTGGTAGTGATAAACATCTGGTTATGTTTTTTATAGGTAAGGGAAAAGGTGGACTATTAGATATGCACAAATGTCATCTTGTATTAATCTAAATTACCAAACAATAAATACAGAGAAGAAGTTAATACCTGTAATGGAAATGGCTCTTGTAGCAAGTCCATGTAACTTGTTGTCATTTGTGATGAGAAAAAATTATTCTCATAATTGTTAATTTAAGAATTAGCATGAGACATAACTTGGTTCATAAGGCTTGTGTAGCTTGTTCCACCCTGTGATAGAACATAGCTCGTTCCTCCTGGTGATGTTATAACCTGCAAATATTATCACTCATCATGAAAAGAGAATTATAATCTCTTTTTTGCTCTTAGTTTTTTGAAAAGTGAGTTGTGGCTTTGGAAATCTTACATTTGTTCCATGTTTTTCTTGTCCTTCTATATAGGTGTTGTATTTCACTGGTGTTTTTGAACTCTCCTGTTGATTGAGCTGCATATCATCCTAAGAAAAAACAAATTAAAGACAAATATTAGTCGTTTTAGTCAATAATATTCCCATTGTTAATTCGAGATATGTAATACTTCAGTTATTTACCTCATGAGTATAGTTGGCATTTACATTGTTTGAAGCAAAGTTGTAATAACTTTCAATATTCAATTCCAAATCTCTTTGTAAAGTACCCTACATATAAGAAGGCAAATCAATTGAGCTTAGAACTACATAGGTTTACAACACTAGGTTTGAATATATTTATTCAGTAAGGTAACCCCTTTTTTTTCTTTTCAAACCTGTTCACCATATGTGTTTGCTGTTATCTCAAAAATTTGAGTTTGTAGTCCACTGTCATCATAACCGATACCCATTTCGCTTAAGAATTCTGCATCTGTGAATTCTTCAAGTGTATCCTTATTGACCTGCATATGGGGATGTTTGGATTAGTTTCTCCTGTTGGAGTGCTTACAAGTTAATATGATCATTGCAGGCTATATTAAGATCAAGTTAGAAACATGTTTAAAAAGAACAGTCCTAAGTACTCTGATTTGCTGTTGAAATATTGTGATGTGTTGTACTGAAATGATCTCATAATCTTGTTTCTTGTATGAGCAGTATAGTATTGAAATGATCTCTGAAATTGAGTATTGTATTGAAATTACATGTTCAATATGCAGTATAGTATTGAGATGATTTCTGAATTTCAGTACTTGTATAAGCAAACACCAAACTGGGTTTAATTGATTTTTGACCTCTGTTATGAATTTACAAGTTAATTTGCGTATATAGCAAGTACTAGTTACAGAATTTGAAACATGCAATTTTGTTATATGTGATGTGTAATTTGTTACTTCGATTGAAGCACTAGGTGATATGCAAAACTTGAAGATCACAGATGCAAAAATTCATTGTGACAGGATAAAGGAGAGGGAGGCAATAATTCACAAAATTCTTCAGGTAAATACCTTTTCTGTCGGTTGATCTTGTTTTTCTTTAGTCTTGTTCATCTTTTCCGGAATTTTCTACTGATTTTCGCCCCTTTCTCCACTCATCTGGATCCAGAATAGATCTGCGGCTGTTTCTTTCTTGCGGAAGGGTTCAGTGGTACTCTTGTTATTTTGTACATGTACTTGTACGTCTTTTTTACTGGGCCGGTATTGTTATTTTGACCTAAACGAGCAGCAACTTCAGTTAGCGGGTCTCGGTTGTCATAGACCCGTTAACTTTTGGCGGACCCGGTAACTGTTATGTGGCTATTGGTTTTTTTCCGGACCCGTTTTTTGTGGTTCTGTACAGAAACAACAGAACCCTTGGATGCAGATCTTGTGGCTGACAACCGTCGCCTGAAAAAATGTTAGATTTCAAGCGCCTGGAGTATAGCAAGTCCCTTATTAGAACCTACAATACATTTTTAGCAGTTTGCTAACACAGGCGTATCATCATTCTTGTAACAACTTCCTATCAGGATGTATTAATTTGATGGAGGATTTATTTCAATGCAGACCCAAGGATACCTACCATGGCTAAATTTACAACACGTCGATTTTTCTAGTTACAGTACTTTGTTTGTTCGGGCTCTATCAAACTTCTTACACACAAGCGGGACATCAGGATACGAACAAACATGCCTCTATTTCCTAAAACATGTGCCAATTTTGTTGATAACTAAATTTGAATTTTCTACTTCCTCTATCCTAAGACTTTCTCTGTCTTAAATTATAAAAGATATTTTCATAACATTTCGATCTGAGGAATTTTCGTAAAACTCTCTCTACCTCTCTTCTTTCTAAAAATATAAGCTGACTGGACTGTGAGTAAATAGACGGCCGCGGCGGATCTATTCTCGGGTGCTGTGCTGACTGCCTGACTGGGAGGGGCCCCACGAGGACGCGGCGTGGCGCACCCACCCGTCCCGTTCCCTTTTGTCCTTGTTGCACGGTTGGTTCCGCACGCTCCGTTCCGTTGCTGCTCAGCAGGAGACGGAGGAGGAGTTGCGCGCGCTTTCTGGCGACGCGGGAACGGGGTGGCATCGAGATCCGAATCCGAGAGCATATTTATAGCGACCGCGTTTATCCTATCCTCACCCGTCCGTCGGCCAGACAACTGTTCTGTTCCGCTGCTTGGCTTTTGTCTACGATCATGGGGTGGGACAGAGGCACACCGGCTATTGTCCACGGCTCTCTGCACAATGCACGTGCATGGACATGGAGTGCCCATTTTTTGTCGTGTTCCGACGCCTTTTTCATTTCATTTGTACGCTTTTTCACATGTCCCGTTTTGTGAAAAAAGAGGTCGTGGACGCTTTTCGTTTTCTTTTCATCAGTAGAGACGAGTGCTAGTGATAATCTCAAAGGAGAAGAGGATCGGGGAAAAGACGTCTGTGATGCTGGTGCGGGCGGGTTCACGGCCTTCAAATCACCCTTGCGTGAGTCACAGTCAGTCAGTTATGTATAGTTAGGCCGCTGCTCCCCAGCCAAAAAAAAAAGGAACAGTTTGGCCGTTATTCTGATTTCTGAGCTTTGCGTGCTTCAACAAACACTCTATAAAAATGCAGGCAAAAGCAAAGCACAGCACACCGATGCCGGTTGGGTTTTGTATCAGCCGATGCCGATGCCGATGCCGGATCGCAGCACCTCCGCCTCTCGACTCGACTTCTCGCGTCACGGTCGCGGCCCATCGTGTCGGATCGGCCCAGCCACACAACGCAACAAAAACAAAAACAAAAACAAAATACTACGGCCGCACCTGCACCTGCACACACGCTGGAAATCCAATCCGATCCAAATAATAATAAATAATCAAACAGAGCTGACGACCCAGGATAATTTCGACATCACTTTCCCTCTTTGCTTTGCTGTCTTTTGATTTTTTTTTCCCTCTTTTCGTTGCACCTTTGGTCCGACTCCAGGCCGGTGCAGTCACTGGCTCACTGCTATCCGTTCCATCCGAGCGCGCATCACATGACCCGGATTCACACTAGCCGGACAGGACCAGCCCGGCCCGCCATGTCAGTGTCTGCACTCTGGCCGTGTGTGTTAAGTTTGGACTGATCGTCACTAATGGATTGGCACGTGCCGACTGCATGCGTGAGTAGGAGAGCAATCCCGAGGCCGCACACAGCACAGTGGTAGAGTAGGGTTTGAATTGGAGCGATACGTTATGCCTTGCTTGATCGACCCGATCCAATCAAACCCGATGATTGCCTTCTGCATGCTTCGATGCTCCTCCGCGCTCAGGGCTCCGGTTGACGACATGCCACGTGTCCGCCATTTAAATTTAAATTTAAAAAAATTATTATGCTGCCTGGTCCTGCTGGGCCGCCCGGTGTGCAATTGCATGCGGTATATTGGGGTGTTTAGGGGGAGTCCCCCGGTCCCGGCCTCTGCCAACCCGCTTCGCTGCTGTGTGACCATCGATCTTAGGGCCTGTTGTTTGATTGCTAAATTTTAACACGGTACTTTTAGCACTAACGATTCAAACAGCTGTTCTAAAAACAATGCTAAAAGTGTTTAAAAACGGTACTTTTAGCAGGTGCATCCAAATTAACACCCAGCTAAAGTTTAGCTATAAGACTTTTTAACTAGCTAAAGTTTTACTCTGAAATTTTAGCTAGCTAAACTTTAGTTGTGTCCTTCCAAACAGGGCCTTAATCGCCCTTAGCTTCTCTTCTGCAATCTCAAATCGGCCTCCTAGCTAATCGCTCGCATCATTTCATTAATTAATGGGTTTGTTATTATTAGGTCGTCAATAATCATATGCAACTGCAGGTAATTAAACAAGTGACTCCTGGATTAAGCTATATGGCCGGGTGGTGTGTATGTGTACGTGTATATATGTCTATGTGTATGTGCAGCAACAACAGATAAACAGTAGCTAGTAGTACTGGCGACAGAGAGTAGCTAGCTAGGGAACAGGCCCGGGATGGATGCATGCATCTATCGGTGCCACGCACGCACGGCGACCTCACGCCTACTTACATGCTTCTGCTCCGTGTGTCGTCGCTTTCCGAAACGGATGGCGACGTAGCACGTACTACCCATACTGCTAATACAGAGTACGTACAAAATACACAGCTGCATGCTTAATGAATGCAAGGATCCAAAATTCTCTGACAGTGTTTCAACCATTTCATTTTCAAATATAATAATAGAACATATATCTATATCTATATACCTATATTTTTTTCTAATAATAAAGAAGCAAAATCCCTCTCTATTTTCTTGGTATAGTCTTCAGTAACTAACTCTATGTCGTTTGTTTACTATAATCTTCCTATTTTTATATATCGAGATTGGACATAAGTATAGTGAAGAATACTATTCTAATCCAAATAGAAGACCTTTGAGTAAGATAAATAATGATTCTAATTATAATCCAAATTCAAATAATAAAAGACAAGAGCAAAGCTCTATTTTCAATTAAAAATATACTATACGTGCTTATACATGTTTAAATAGCTCTTGTCTAGCAGATATAGAGTTTGATTACAAAACCTATTGGGTCGCGTATATGAACTAGACTCGGGAAACAACCAACTTTCTATATAATTTCTATTCCGACATGACTCAAGATGAAGTACATTCAAATAAAATGAATAGATATTCTAATCCTGATATAGTGCTCCTACAAGTTTTAATAGCTCATGTCTAGCATGATACAGAGTTCGACTTCAAAACCTATTGAGTTGTGTATGTGATCTGAAGTCGAAAATAACCAGCTTTATTTACATATGAATTTTACTCCTATATGACCCATGACTGAAGATTATTTTGGTCAATTACTGTAAATAGTTTTCCAATACAAATGAATGACACATAAATAGAAAATAATAGTATTAAAAAGGAATATCAATAGACTCCATCATCACAGGCTCCTCTGGTTTGTAGAGAAAAGCAATAACGTATATTATAGAGAAAAAATAGAAATAAAAATAAATAGCAATGGACTCCATCATGAACGTACTCCTCTGATTGGACTCTTGAAAAATAACAATACAATAAGTTGGTGATGAAAAAATAGTTGAAAGATATATAGAAAAAACTTAAAATATGAATAACTATGCAATTCTCTTGTGTGCGTTCGGTTTTTTTCTCCGTTACAACATACGAGCACACATTTGTGTTGACACAAAAAGCGTCTGATCTGTAAACACCTTGGGCTTATACCCGAACTCGATATCCAAAGGTGTGCCAGTCGATTTGACCAGTTAATCGACAAGGACGATAACTAGAACAACGATGAACGAGACAACAGCGATGCGCCCGGATGTCAAAGCTCAAATTGTTCAAAAAGCGGAACTCGTGAGATAGACGGAGATCTTGTAGATGCAGCCCGTCGAGATCGTAAGAACTCGTAGATAAACTATAACTAATGCGAAAAAGTATATGCTTTAAAAGTAGATGATAAATAATAGATGTATTTGATTGATTGTATATTGGATATGTATTACCTCGTCCCTGGGTACATATTTATACTCCGGTAAAGGAGTTGTAAACAGACACGACTCGCGCCTAAACAAAACTCCTACTTTTAAGGAAATAAAAATGACTCGTGCAAAAATCGGACTCAAACTAAAACAATAATACCAGCCTAAAATCGTCATTTTGCTTATCCGTCTCTCTTACGATGAAACTTTCCATCGGCAGATTCCTTCAACCCACACTTTCCTTCTACTATCATCGGCACCTTCTTGCTGACGTCACCTGCATCATCTCGCATCATCGGCAACATCTCCAATCGGCAATGTTTCCTGCTTCATCGGCAACACCTCCTTATCGGAAAACACATCTTTCACCCTTAATGCTTCTTCAATCAAATTCACCATCGGCGATCTTCTCTACCTTCATCGGTAACCTGATTAGTGGCATCTCGATGCCGATGAGGAACAACGTTTTACCTTCTTGCGATCAACACACTTGGTTCAATATTGACCCGTACGAAAAACGGTGTCAACACATGCCCCCCAATTTCGGAGTATAAAATATCTTATGCGTTGAAATTTGCTCTGTTGTAATCTCTTCCCCCCAAAAACGCCTACGCCATCATCTTGATTACTGCGTACCATCTCCGCAGCTTCTTCCTCATCATCAGCGGGCGCCATGAATTACATCGGCCATATCACAACCATGTTGATCTTTGCCGATGGATCCCTATCCTTGCACTTTGGTCTTCATTGCTTGACTGGAGATTTCTCCCGTGAAGTGTTTTCACTGTGATACAGATCACTTCGGCGTTCACGCTGGATCCTCCTTCTCTGAATCTTAGTCAGACCCTTTGGGCGCCATTGAGGAAGCTTAGTTTTCCAAACAGGCTGGTACTGTTTTTCACCGCTTGTATCGGCACTACTCCTTATGTTTGGATCTCCGGAAAATATTTCTTCATCAGGCACTCTTGCATCAGCCATTTCCTCAAGTTCCTTTTGACCGACACGCCTACCAAGTCTGTCATGTACGCTGAGCTTGCCCCCCGGCCGATCATGCGCTAACCTCTTTTTTCTGATCGGTCTGCCATAGTTTGATGCCCGATCGTCAAAATAAGGTTTCTTTTCTACCCAATTGGCGGGGTAGTACCCATTGCACTCAGGGCAATTATCGGCAGTGGGCAGTTTGATGCCTTCTTCCCAGCAATGAACGAAGAAGGGACACCTTCAATGATCTTTATGCCGATGTCACTCTTGGCGCCTTTCCTCCTCTTGCTGCCGATATTGCTCTTCTTGCAACCGCCGATACTCTTGCCGTGGTCGCCTGTGCGTGATTACGACGCCATATGGTGTGTGCTTGTAAGGCGTCATGGCATCGTTGCTTTCCTCGGCAACTCTCTTGCCCTTTCTGCCATCGGCAGACTCCCTTCCCTTTACTTCATGTATATCTACTTGATGTCCAGGATCCACCAATGCGCTTTCCTTGGCAGCTTCCGATGTCAGAACTTCAGTCTTTCCACTAGTTTCCACCATGTTATTTGGAAACGGGTGTTGCTCAATCTTCATCGGCTTCTGGGCTTTCGAATTTTCAAACTTAATCCGCCCAGACTCAATTTCTGACTGTAACTGCTGCCTAAAGACTTTGCAATCATTGGTACTGTGCGAAGTTGCATTGTGCCACTTGCAATACCTGATCCTTCTAAGCTCTTCTGCCGATGGAATTACCTGTTTAGGCGATAGTTTAATCCGCCCTTCTTGAAGCAACAGGTCAAACATCCTATCGGCCTTGGTAATATCAAAGGTGAATCTTTCAGCCTCTTTCTGACCAAACGTACAGGATACCATCTTCTTATCTTTTATCCACTCAGCAACGCCGATGCTTGATTCCTCATCTGATTCGGAATCTTCTTCCTGTTCAACGAAAGATCCCTTTTTATTCCAAGTCTTCCCAGGTTTGAAAGCTTTAGTATCCTGATCGACAACTCTTGGCACAAGATGGCTCAAACTTTCAAACTCTTGAGCCGCATATTTGTCTTTGATGGACGGCAGTAATCCCTAGAAGGCTAAATCTGCTAATTGCCGATCATCAAGCACCAAGTTGTAACACTTGTTCTTTACGTCTCGCAGCCTTTGGACGAAACTTTCCACCGATTCATCATTACGTTGCTTCAATCTGACCAAATCAGTGATTTTCCTTTCATGTACGCCAGAGAAGAAGTATTTATGAAACTGTTTTTCTAAATCGGCCCAAGTGATTACAGAATTTGGAGGCAGAGAAATGAACCATGTAA
The DNA here is from genome assembly GCA_022036555.1 of Microstegium vimineum. Taxonomy (NCBI): domain Eukaryota; kingdom Viridiplantae; phylum Streptophyta; class Magnoliopsida; order Poales; family Poaceae; genus Microstegium; species Microstegium vimineum. The sequence goes on from CM039141.1 coordinate 8,307,385, forward strand.
ATGTCGATCCAGATAATGACGACGAGAACAATCTTACCCTCAGCTCTTCTCTATTGGCCGCTTCTCCACATTGGATAATAAATCGGTTGATGTGTTCCATTATCGACGTATCATCTTGGCCAGAAAACTTTGTGAAATCTGGCACCTTGAACCGATTTGGGAGAGGAATCAAATCATATGCCGGAGGGTATGGCATCCGATAATAGTATGTACTAACCTTAGGCTTGATGCCGAATTGTTCTCTCAGCACTTCAGCAATCTTATCGGTCCAGCACGCATCTTGATCTGGCCGATGTACTGGCTGGACGTTGATCGGCTGAGTTGGTTTATATGCCTCCTCATACCTTGGTGGCAAATAAGCCTGAACGGTCGGCGCAGGCGCGACACTAGCTCGTTGAATATTATGCATCGGCTGATTTGTCGATGGACAACTTTGAACGCCTACTGGGGCGTATTGTGGCGTTATATTCATTGGTTGATATGCCGATGTTTCATTATGGACACCTGATGGCAACTGGTAGTGTTGAGTTCCTACTACCTGACCCCCAGGTTGTACCAGCTGTTGTTGACCCGGTGCTTGATAGGTTATCGGCATGTAATTTGCCGATAGTTGATAGCTAACAGGTGCTTGTTGCTACTGGATTTTGGAGTAGTCAATAAACTGGCTACTTTGTTGTGCTAATGCTCCATTCTGAGAATTCACCAATGTCATGGGCTAACTTACAGTCGCCATATTCATTTGCATCGGCAAAGAATTTCCCGATGTTTGCGCATAGGGCGCTTTGGGCATCGCCATCTGCAGATTTCCTGATGACGGCTGCACAATCGAAGAGGATGTAGCATAATGCGCCATCATGATCATTGGTTGTGCAGATGTTGTCGATGCCATGGGAGCCCTCCATGCTGCATTGTTATTTTGAATTGATTTAGAGTCATCAGATTGATTTGGAGGCATACCGCATCCCCACCAACTGGCGGGAGTTATTTGACCCTTCGTTGCAGGTCCTGCCATCGCCGATGCTACTGGATCTGTGTTCAATCGAGTGACGCTTATAGTGCTTGATTTTGGCGGCGAAACCTCATCGGCAGACGAGCTCACAGGTTGGAAAGATGTTACTGGAACCGCCGATGGAGTTGCAGCAGATGCCGATCCAGGTTGATGATACGCTGGATCAACATAATGGGGTGTATGTCCTTCTTTGAACGATTGCATAACAACATTGTATACGGTATTGGACAGCACATTGGAGTGGCTAATTAATGCCCGATTTAATGCAGAATTAACCATCTCTTGCAATTTACCCGGATTAGCGTCGAAGGTGACCTGCCGTGGCAACGGCGGATCTTGCTTCTGGATTGCTTTGCCGCTCCTGCTTAGGCTGAAGGATTTCAGATACAATTGCGTGTACTCCTCCATAGCCTGCTTCTGATCATCCTTCAGATCTGCTTCGGAGACTTCAATGACGTTCCTCGGATCAACGTCAGTAGAACCATCTATGATCTTGATCAAGAGATGTATCTAGGGTCCCACCGGTGTGTGCCAAAAGAGGTGTTGACACAAAAAGCGTCTGATCTGCGAACACCTCGGGCTTATATCCGAACTCGATATCCAAAGGTGTGCCAGTCAATTTGACCAGTTAATCGACAAGGACGATAACTAGAACAACGATGAACGAGACAACAGCGATGCGCCCGGATGTCAAAGCTCAAATTGTTCAAAAAGCGGAACTCGTGAGATAGACGGAGATCTTGTAGATGCAGCCCGTCGAGATCGTAAGAACTCGTAGATAAACTATAACTAATGCGAAAAAGTAGATGCTTTAAAAGTAGATGATAAATAATAGATGTATTTGATTGATTGTATATTGGATATGTATTACCTCGCCCCTGGGTACATATTTATACTCCGGTAAAGGAGTTGTAAACAGACACGACTCGCGCCTAAACAAAACTCCTACTTTTAAGGAAATAAAAATGACTCGTGCAAAAATCGGACTCAAACTAAAACAATAATACCAGCCTAAAACCGTCATTTTGCTTATCCGTCTCTCTTACGATGAAACTTTCCATCGGCAGATTCCTTCAACCCACACTTTCCTTCTACTATCATCGGCACCTTCTTGCTGACGTCACCTGCATCATCTCGCATCATCGGCAACATCTCCAATCGGCAATGTTTCCTGCTTCATCGGCAACACCTCCTTATCGAAAAACACATCTTTCACCCTTAATGCTTCTTCAATCAAATTCACCATCGGCGATCTCCTCTACCTTCATCGGTAACCTGATCAGTGGCATCCCGATGTCGATGAGGAACAACGTTTTACCTTCTTGCCGATCAACACACTTGGTTCAATATTGATCCGTACGAAAAACGGTGTCAACAATTTGTTAGTAGGAGTAAAATAACACTATACCAAATGTCAAAGGGATTTAAAAGTAAACTCTTGACTGGATGCCACACTCCAAGATAAGTCCGGTACAGCTTGATAGTTGGAGAATTAAGCTGAATGAATGACACTAGTAAGAGACAAGTTTAAAAACTGCTCGTGTATTTTACTCTTCGCATGTATTTTTAAGATTCATTAAATATCTCCGTACGAACAAAAACGTCAATTTAGAATAGCATACGCGTTGTTTCGGTTCGTAGACATATGTCACGTACTGTCTAGCCTTTCATATCTATATATCTCAGGAGTCATGACAAAAGGTTTTGCACAACTTGCAACGGAGGAGCTAGCGAGCTGAGGGTACTACTGCACGCATGGACTCGATCGCAGCATGCAATCTTGGCGCCATATATGTAGTACGTGCGTGGTGACGTACAGGCCGTGTGGACTACCACCATATATGCACGTACGTACTGGCCGGTCCACCCTTTGATGCACACGTACGTAGTACAAAATAATGTACATGCATGCATGCAATGCACAGAGACAAAGGAACCTCATCTCGCTCTCCCTAGCTAGTAGCTCCCTGCATTCGTCCCTGCTTCACTGCACAGTAGTGTAGTGGTACGTGCACGCTCTCGCGATCGCTGATTGGGTGAGTTTTCGGTGAGAGCTGAGTGTCGTCGTCGTCGGTTCACAAGTCACAATTCAAGCAGCTGCATGCATGCATGCGTGGAAAGGAAACTAAAGCAAATTCATATCCGGGCGGCCGGCCGTCAGAATCGACCTGAGCATGCATGCACCGACCGATCGAATTGAATTCCCCGGCGAGCGACTGATCCGGAGGCCAAGGATGCATGCACATCACAAATCACACACCCGGCCGGCCACGCACACAACGTACGCCCGGCTTTCAACGTGCCAAAGACGTTAATTAATTACGCTAATTGGATCGCTGAGCTAATCTGGTTATCAGGCGGCCGGTCTGCATGAGACATCATTTAACGCGTCATTAATGGACACAATTAATGTGTCATGTATGTCCGTAGAAAATACTGTAAACTTTAATTTTTAAGATAGATACATGCATATCTTATTTATATTAGAGAGACTCATTCTTTGCTTCCTTCAAATCATCATGCATGATATACAATATGGAGCCTATATATTATTTTCAGTGTGTTGTATCGTGTCCCTGTTTTGAACATTCTAATGAAAATTATGATATAAATCACCCAATACGTAGTAGCCCTACGTTACCTCTCTTCACTATTAATTAATTCATGGTCTATCTATCACCATCACAATTTTTTATTTTTTTGACTAAGTCGATCAGCTGTAAGTTTACTCTCTCCTCCACCTTTTCCTGCACCAGACTTATAAGAGCTAAAACGTCAATAAAAGCAGAACACAGGAAGTATATATATGGCAGACTATTAAATAGAAACAAAACTCCCGTAAAACTTCCACTGAGAAGGGGCAGGACTAACTTATAACCACATGATGATCGATGCAACCTGCTAGTAGCAATAATCAATCGTCTACGTATGCTTTTCATTGACGGAATTATAACATTCTTGTCGGCGTATTAATGGCATAATAATGTGCATTATCCAAGCGTCAGCAGCAGTGTGAACCCCAGTATCGCTAATTAATGCTGCTGACACTGAGGCGGTGGCTACGCTGTTCTTTCGATAGGCTAGAATTTTGGAACTGGTTATCTCTGTGATTTAAGTACGATTTTACCCTCGCCATGGATTGTTTTATCTTACTAGGCTACAAGCCTACAAAGTTTTGGCAACCAAAGACCGATGCGCGCTCTCTCTCTCTCTCTCTCTCCCCAAAAAAAAAATAAAGAGGTTGAAGCCAGAGCTCTATCCATGCATTACTATTATCTTAAGCGACTCTGATGCTGTGCGAATTGCTAAGTACATGCCTTGACAGCGATTAGCCATGCAACCTCTCTAGTTTAATGATGGATTAAATAAAAGTACAAGCTCACGCTAGCTAGCCCACAAGGAACAGAAAGACGTGCTGCTACTGCGGCCTTTGCAAGTTGCAACTAGCATTATATTGCTATGCTATGCCCGGCCTGATATATGCTGATGGTGATGGCCTTAATACTACCGTATACTGTACACTAGTACTAGCTGCTTGAGATTGTGACTTTGTCCACGACAAAAAACCTTTCCCCCAACAAACATCTTGTCAGTTTTACTGTATTTGTCAGCATTTAAGATACGAAACAGGTCGGATCTAAACTATTTTAAGGACGACCGACCCGACTCCACGTACTCATAACACTGTGTGTTCAGTGTCCCGGCCGGCCGTGAAATGCGCGCATCACCTAATCCGTACGCTAATGCTATGCTACGACGACATGACGAGGTAACGCAGCAACAGCAGTCACGTTTCGCGGTTGATTGATCTGGTGACGATGGATGGATTTCCAATATAATTTGGAGACCAGCATATGTTGACATGAATTTATCGGTCTAACTTAAAATTTTTATCATCACAAAACAGCTAAAATAAACTCAGTCAACTTATAAGTTAACAACAACGAACCAGCTCGGCTCCAAAGAAAAGGTGCTACTGTACACAGCTGTCACAGCATCCCTGACAGCGTATATGTACTTTATCATGTACTCCCTCCTTTCATAAATAGGAGTATAAGCTATTCTTATTTATCGAGAAGTCATTTTTCTTTAACTTTGACTAATTATATATATATATATATATATATATTCATAATATATAATTGCTACAATTAGACATTGAATATACATTTATATTAGATTTATTTAGAGATATAAATGTTGCACGTATTTTCTATAAACTTAATTAAAGTTGAGAAAATTTGACTTACACGCATCGCATCGTATAGCGACTTTTCTTTTTAGGACGCATGCAGTGAGAATGTACCCACAAGTACACCTAGGAAATTCGCTCAATCTTGTTGCTTTCTCCATTTTAGAAAATAATGGAAACAAACTTTTTAACAAGAGTAACAAATTCAAGTTTAGCTAATCCATACTGTAATTCTTTGCAAAAAATAATCTATACTGTAATAGGGCAAATAAAAAAAACTTTTTACAAGACTTATTATTACCCATATTATATTAGGACTCTAAGTCTCTTTACATAATAAGTATCATTAAATTAATTATGAGTCAGTATAACTTTTCATAATAAGGATATTTAATAAATATTGAAATATTGATAACACTACTTTTATAGAATAAACCTACTAGTAGGAGTTGTTAAACTCGGAAGTGACTTGAGGCTAGTCTACCTGGCAAACTTTCGATTGATGGAATCAGGTTTCTAGAGCTTGTCGGAGGCAGGAGTGCTGTACTGTACTACTATGCACAAGTGACAAGATAGACTGCGACTTGTGGGACAACGTCACGGTCAGGACTCGGACTGCTGCGCTGGAACAGGCCACACAAATACACAATGGGGCAGTGTTACGCAAAACGCACTGCTCTCTCGTCTTAAAAAATCTGAACGGGGAGTGCAAGTTTTTTTTTTTTGTCTGACAGAATCACAGACGAGCACGAGGCACTCTGCAGCTGCACTAGCAGAGGACGTGCACAAGAACGGGATATTGGGAGGCAGTTAAAAATCCAAGGGCAAAAGGCGAAAAGAGTCCGCCGCTCTCGTTCCGGCTGGCTGCCTACCCAGGAGCGAATCAGGACCGTCCAAGTCGAGGAAAGCAAAGCAAGCAGCTGAAAAAGAAAAGGGTGAGCGGTGATCCCCGGGAGAGGATGGAGATGAGAGGAGCGGCACGCTGCACGCTGGCTGGCTGCGGCTGGGTTGGATATCCCATATCCGTCCAATGGCGGACAGGGCACGGTGTGGAATTGGAGGGAATGGTCATGGAAGACAGATCAGGAACGCCGCCACCGATTCATCAGTCATGCATGTGCCCGGTGTCAGGCCCTGTCCTTGGTCCTTGTCGTCTCCTTGCATTGCGCACTCTTCAGATGGCAATCACCAGAGTTAATGCCTTGTTGCTAAACACCCCCAGCCCCATGTACAGTACGTCTATTGCTGTTGCATTGCATGCTGGCACCAAACCTTTGCAAGGACAGTACTAGCTCAACGCTAGGCCTATTTGGAATACAGAAAATTTTGCTGTGGATGTAAATAAGAGGAGTTGGCAGTAGAGATCGCCGTTTTGAATTCACACAACAACAACAACAAACAACAACAGCTTACGAGTGGAATTGGTACGGTTGGTGTGTTTGCAGTGGTAGCGCCTGTACTGTACTGTGGCTGTAGGTGGGCGGCACCGAGTGAAGCGGCACTGTCTGCAAATCTTGAGACATTAAAACGTACGACAGTGCACGGGTGAGGACCCCCCTACCCCGGCCCCCATCAATGAATGAATGCGCTCGCTCGCTGGTCCCGCGCTGGCCTGGCCTGGCCTGATTTTACGACGGCGACCGTGACCACGACGGGGCGGTAGCCGGTAGGGTAACATGCCCCCCAGCCACGGCGTTCCGGCCATCGTCCGACGAGTATAGGGCACTCATGGCATGGAAAAGCCGCGCCGGATCTATTCATGCATGCTGTACCCCTAGTACTTATAGGGTACTCTACCGATGCCAATGCCGCAATGCGACGTTGCTCTCAAGTTCCACGACGTTGCTCTGTAGTGTAGTGGGCGTGTAGCGCAGCGCAACAGGCAGCAAGCTTCACTTCATTTCTGTGATCCCGTGACGGGGAACAGTGTGTGTGGGCTCAGCTCTATAGGCGTTCCATTTCCAATTCCAACAATGAATGCCACTCACCGATGGGACAATGGTGATGTTGGCTTATTATCTGTGCAGTGCCCTCTCAACACTGGATCAGTTCAGTACCTTGCTTCTGCTTCTAGTTCGCCATTGATGTGCATTGTGCAAGGCAGCACTGACTGTACTGTGAACTATACTCAGCGCAGTCACTGAGAAGAGGGCGCTATAGCTCCAAGCAAGCTTTTCTTTTCTACTGTACTGCTGTTAAGGTACTCTATCTCTCTGGCTGGTCCTCTCATCGATCTCATGCATGTGGCCACCATGTGGGTCAGGGAGCCGAGGTCTGGTCAGGTCACTAGACAAGAACAGGAGATAGATGGAGGGAATAGTAGTAGCCACTAGCTACAGCCCAACTCCCAGCGACCCCCCATGTGGCTGGCACTTGGACTCTTGTTGGGACAACGACGCCGAAATTTCCGGGACGAGACCACCTCTGCACTGTGAACTGTGGGATGATGGAGTGCCCTGCCCTGCCCTGCCCAGAGATCTCACCTCACCTCCCACTCTCAGTCCCAGCTGGAGTACGTGTAGACATAGTATCAGTCAGTGCTACTGCATACGGGTCTTCTTCTCTATTCCAAGAAAGCTACTTGTAAGCAAGAAATACGCTCAGCATTTATCTCACCTCAGTAGCTCACCTGTTCCTGATCGAATTCCTAAACACAGCAGTCCAAGTTCTCCTAGTCATCTTGAGATTGACTGCGCAAGCAAGCACTACTACCAATTATAAGCTTATTACACTCCCATGTACTTAAACTGTCAGTGCATGCACGCGGTTAGAATTACTACTAGAATGAAGGAAAAGCTGCATGTCATCATAACCTAAATACACTTACCCGATACAGACAAGTGGACGGCATCCAGTTGGTCCTTGCATTTGCGAGCTCACCACTAGAGATTACTATATACACATACTAGAGATGCTTCAGTTTGCCATTCTCTATGCCCAAGTGGCAACTTTGGTCGACCTGTATGTAAACTCCCTCTATGAGATGACCGCACCTTTTGAATAATACAGAACGCAATTAATTAAAATACTGGGATCTGCTCAGGATCATCAGATCCTATGGGCCTACTATGTGTTCACAAGATATTGCCACTTGTCCTTGTCTACATGCAATGCAACAGCCTTAAAAACTCATCAGAAACAGGAAAAGGATGACATGCGCACCACTAGCAGCAATACTACAAAGCGGCTAATCATACTATAGAAAAAAATAAATGGCAATCTGGAGCATAATATATGTCAATGCACTTGCTTTTGTTTTGTCATACCTTAGTTCCATGCTGGCAAGCATTTTAGGACTGATAGGACATTTGAACACATTATTATTACTTAAGTGGCCAAACTTGATGCAAGTTGGGATTTGAATGCTGCAAGTTGCAATACTGGGAAGATACCCTCTGTCAAATAGTATAGGAGTATATTTTTCAAGATGTAAAGGATATCCATTGCCAACCATCTCAATTGGATTCAGGTCTGCCGGAATTTTTACTTTTGCGCCACCAGTCCACTGTCCACACATAAGAGCAGTATAAGCTGTCAGCACTCGTCTGATAAGTGCTCTGGAGACAGAACAGAATATGAGAGCAGCTGCATTGTGTCCCGCTCAATTTTTTAGTGTTTTACAGGAAGTTGAGAGAAGCGATGCAAAAGTCATCCACTTTTCTACTGTTTCTTGATGCTACGGCAGCTCTACTGGACAACTCGGCAGATGGAGATTAGACTGCCTTGATATCAAAGGGCATCTTTCAGTTTCCTTTTTATCTCCCCCAGGGCAAGGTAGCCTTGTTTCAAGGATCATGATTCAAGAAAAGAAACAAGTATCCAATGTATATCTATCCCAGTGATGAGTGGGTCTGGCATTTGTCAGTGCTATTGCTGGAGCAAGATGGGCCTTTTGATGCTCCTTTACACGAGCGGGGAACTAGCAAAAGCAATTCAGAGATATGTAAAAGAGTCTTGTGGCTAAACAATTGTGTGCACAGAGAATTGTTTGTTTGATCAACCATCCACTGGGCAAGCAAAAAGGTAGGTAGTACATGCAACAAAAGTGGGTTATTAGTGGTACCAGGAAACAAAGAGTGCATTGGTCTTCGATATTATTTCACACTTTGTTCAGTAGCACTTCACTACAGAGTTCAGATTTTTTTTTAGTCAAGTCGTACCTTTTAAAACATCTCTAGTTCTGTTCTATTGTTGGAACATTTCTCCACCTCCATCCATACCAAAGTCGACCAAAGGACCAGTTGGGCCAGGCCATGGAGGCCCAGGATAGCAGCAAAGATTTGACCTGAAAATAGATAGCAACGAACACTGGTGTTAACCACCAATGATTTCCTGTTCGGCACCAGCAGACTATGGGCCTAGGAGATACCCAGAGGTGACACCTTACCTGCCAATAGATCATACTTGAAACGAGAGGGTCCATCTTTGTACGCTGTATGCTGTAACCGGATGTAGCCGTAGCTTCATCAAAGTTCCCCCACCTTTGGTTGCTTTCATGACCAAGTTTTCAGGGAAGCTACAAGTCCTGGAAACAGTGCAGCTTTGGGCTTTTCTAACTTTGCCCACCGCCTAGGAATGATGATAGAATGAAGAGCTAAGAACAAACAGTTTCTTCATATATAGACAACACTTCCGAGATACTATTATGTCACGAGCTGCTGTCCATAAACTAGTACAGTGTAGCTTGAAACAAAAGAATTGCAGAACAGTTCTACTAAAAAAGTAGCTAGTACCATGAAGAAATGTTTCATACAACATCTTGCTGATGAATGCCACATAAGTAGATTTTAAGAACATAACAGAAAGTAACTCTCGTGAGGAACAAGGATGTCCCTGGTATCAAATGACATGCAGAGCAATTAGAGCCCTACTAAGATCCTGAAAAGATCGTTTGGTTTTACACTACATAATAACTTTGACACAGGACATTGTGAAAGGACATACATACAGAAACAGGACAGCAAAACCTGGCTCACGTCAACCAAGATGAAAATTGGAAGGTGTGAACTAAGCCACCTTGTAACTTATGGGAAAAGCAAGCTGAAAAGACTGGTATCTGCACGCATGTAAGGAAGAATATAATATCTGAGGCTATTTGCAGCCAGGAACCCAGAATTTTCTGGTACAAACAAGACTCTGGTAATGAAGAAGATGAAGAATTTACAAAATTAGCTTCAGTTTTAGGAAAACTGAAAATCTAACACAGGGTGAATGTATCTCTGGTCAGCAATATACTTGGAACATAATACCTTACAAGTAAAATTTTCATTACACATAGCCAGTAAATTTAAATCACGTGTGAATACAATTATTATACATATATAATTGAACCTGAAGCAACATTGCTACAGTACAGAAGTATTCAGTATAGGTTGAGTAACGTCCAAAGTTCCAGAATTGACTAGGTTAGTTTCATCACCCTGCAGGTTACATATACACAACTTTGTTACACAAAGATGAAGGCAAGGAATACTGTAGCACAAAAGAGTAGAAGCATGTAAAATGACAAAAGAATTCCTATATCCTGATTTGATAAAAACAAAAACATAATCCATTGAAATTGCCAAATGAAATCATTCTAACTTTCTTTTGTGCCACCGTCCGGAAGAAAACAGCTATGTTTAAGGTAAAGAAACAATGATCCAATGGAGCACTAAACAATTCTGTATGTGAGTAGTTGTATTGGCAAGCCCAGCAAAAAAGACTCAACCTACAGGGGAAAGACCGCCCCCACGGTATTGCATCAAGAAGAAACTTCTCGCGCGCTCTGAGATGTGCCACCGAGCGCCCAAGATACATGCCTGGGGCCATACGTATCTCGCTGAAATTGACTCAGTGATTAGACATATAACTCAGGAACACAGCTGACGATGGGTGTTTTTATAATCCAAGCTTGTCTAAATTCGCTCCCATGGGGAGTCAAACTCAGGACCTAAGGTGCTACTAAGGCTCATGTGAGGCTGTAACAATAGGCTACAGACCCGTTTGCAACAACTCATGATATCTGGGAGACACAGTATCAAAGTAAAGTAGAACGACTAGGTGCCCATTATATCCAAAGTTAGAGATGGTGGTAGTTCCGTGCTTCTGTCTGGTTAGATGGCAAAATGAAAAGCTTCTGCCATTCCGGACAACCATTTGATTTAGCAAGGAACTTTGTGAGAAATGTGGAGAGCTCTCGTAATGGATATTATGACATTTCGATCTAATGCATTTCAAAATAGAAAACAATTTTCTCTGTTCAGTTTAGCCATCCAAGAAATAAAGTGGCTGACTCTACCAAAAGGTCACCCATCAATCACAAGGAAAAATGGAAAGGATATTATGGCACATCCAGTTCCAGTGTACCACATGGAGCAAATGGTTGGTTTCAGAAAACGGTATGGGCCATTGTATGCTGATCCAGATTCATATAGAAACAAACTGTAGAAAACACACACACATTGTTGTGCATACCAATTTAGCTATCTGATCATTATCTTCAGAAAGCACGTTCCAGTTGCTCTTCCAAATTATACATTTTCATCACCATGAGACTGCTCATAAGATCGTGTTTCTTGAGGATAGAATGGAGACTTAAATAAGCTTGACATATCCCAGCATTCATCAGATGCCAGTGTATGCTGTAAGTAAAGCGATCAAAGAATAATTAGATTTCAAAGACATACGGCATGCAACAATTAACAATTTAAGTGAACATCCAAAAATGGGGAAACCTCGAAAACGTATCAGTAACAACACAGATACGATAGAAATAATGTTTTGATGTGTTAAAAACAGAATGGTTTAAAATGATAGAATACACAAATCACAAAAACTATTGAAAATTCTCTCACAATTAAAACTAGGCATGAAATTCAAACAATATGCATAGCAGGGCAAAACCCATGAAGCTATCAACTTACATTGTCATATTCAGGAGTTATCCCTTCTGTGCAGGCCTGATAGTATCCTGAATTCAGAGACCATGAAGGCCTATAAGGTTCAAGTTGATCATTAGGCATGTGCACATAAGGTTGTATCTCATATGATTGTCTTGAACTCTCCAAATTATCAACATCATTTTGGTTATTGTACGTCGAGAAGTTCTACACCAGGACCAAAATATGACTTAATTCATAATAGTGAGGACAGATAAAAGCAAGATGTGTTACAGATACGTAAGGTTCTCCTGAAGGAGCATGTAATTTATCAATAAAGATAATCCAAATCCCAAATGAAACACAAAAGTAATGGGGCTGCCAGATCAGTAACAAACCTCATAGTACTCCAACTTGTGAGAAGAAACTGTTTCTGGAGGCTCAACATGAATATGCAGCGGTTGTTCACCAAAATGCTGATTGTAGCTAAAAATAGGTTGAGACGAAATTTTACTGTCTTCACCATAAGACAAGAGTTCCTGCATGTAATACGAAACAGATATTAGAAGGATAGAAAACATTCTGCATCAGTCTGAAAGATTCAAAAGTAGTTGGTCATAGAACATAAAGAATGGTTATGTTTATTTTGGCACCTTTTGCTACAGGAAAAAAAATTACGAGGCAAGCCACACTTTCCTATTAAAGATAGTACAAATCACGTGAGGTGGAACAGATGTGTGTGTATAATTTAAAAGTTATTTGTTATAGACAGCACTGGGATTCATATGGCTAATTCGTGCACTGACAGATAAATTAAACAATTGTACTTTCACATAACTAAAAAAGCAAGATTAAATTGACAATGCAGCGACGCATAATTGAGCTAAGTGCCCATGTTAGCAACATATTCATGTGTGATAAGCACCTGGTATTGAGATTCCTCCTCTCTGTAGACCTCCTGGTAGCTCTGATTAGGAAACCAAGTAGTCTCATCTGGAACACGATGAAAACTGTAGGGCTGTTCATTGGACTGGTCATATGAAGTGAATGCAGTCTGTTCATAGGCTCGGTGGTCATATGAAGTGTAGGCAGTCTGTTCATAGGCTCGGTCATATGAAGTGTAGGTAGGCTGTTCATACGATCGTTCATATGAAGAAGTGTAGGTAGGCTGTTTATACGATCGATCATATGAATTAGTGTAGGTAGGCTGTTCATAAGATAGATCATATGAAGAAGTATAGGCAGGCTGTTCATAAGATCGATCATATGAAGTGTAGGTAGTATTCTGCTCACACGAATGTGTCTCCTCTTCTGCATTACCATACCAAGACGATCGCTGTTTCCAAACAACAAAACAGATTATAGAAGGGGAATCCCCCCATCCGTCAGTAAGAATGCAGCAGAGCACTGGAGAGAGCTGAGGAAAATCCAGTATCTGCTCACGTTGCTCTGTAGCTGCTCCTGGCCGGCGTCGTGCCACTGCACAGTCCCGGTGGCCGGTAGCGCCACCTCGACGGCGACGGCGTCCTCGACGCCCCCCTTCCTGTTGGCGTAGACGGGGACACCGAGGGAGTCGACCCCGATGCGGCGCTCCCCGTAGCCGTCGCAGTGGCCGAAGAGGTAGTCCAGCCCCCGCATGCACTGCCTCCAGTAGTCGCGGTGGCGGGCGCGGGCGCACGCGGAGCGGCAGTGCGGCATCGGCGGTAGGAACGGCCACCCGCGGAACACCTCCGGCGTTGGGTACAACGGCTGGTGGCGCGGCGCGTCCCCGTAGTCGTATGGCTTGGGCCAGTAGTACGGCTCCGCCGCGGGCGCGGGGGCCGGCGGCGAGCTCGGCTTAGGGGGCTGTGGCGCCGGGGCGGGCGTGGGCGCGGGCAGCTGAGGGAGCGGAGATCGCGGCACCGGTTGCGGGGCGGTGGGGGCGGGCGTCGCGGCGCGTGAGGCGACGGGGTAGCAGGTGGCCGGGGAGTGCGGGAGAGGCGAGCCGTAGGTGGCGGCGATGTCGTAGCCTCCGGCGTAAGGGTGCGGGTTGTAGTCGTCGAACTCGTCGTCGTCGGCCGCCATTGGGGATGGTGGGGGCTGGTGGATGACGAGGAGGAGGCGAAGTGAAGGAGGTCGTCGGGCTCGAAGTGGGAAGAGTTGGGAGGCCTGGGCAGTGGAGGGGCAGCAGCAGGAGGGGAGGCGGCGGATGGTGGCATGGCATGTGAGGGGCGATAGCGATGTGAGAGCGAGAGGCGTAGGCCAGAAGCGATTGGGGGCGTTGCAGTGACGGGTCATCGCGGGGAAGAGGACGGAGGCCACCGCCACGCCTGCCGATTCCATTATTGCGCCGCACCCGCACCTCGCACCGTGGGATCGGCAATTCAGATGACGATCATCGCGCGGCAGCTGCCGTACTGGAAGGCCATCAAAGTCAAAACCGCACGGTGACCGTTGGCAAGTTGCCATGTGGGGTGCTCGGCTCGGATCGACGAGTCAATGGTGATCCACATCCACGTGGTGAGCCGAAGAGAGAACTACGCTTTGCGTTTGCGCGATGCTACTGATGAGGTCAACGAGAGCAGAGTGAGGCGAGCCGCATCAGCTCCAGGCCTTGGGGACGCTGACGTGACAGATACTACATTTGACCTTTGATTCACCTAAAATCAACGAATCTGTTTAGGGATCGGTGAGAGGTCGCCAGCTCCTGCGTCTAGATTCATCCGCAGGGTAAGCCTATCTCCAAAAGCAGACTTATTTGGACAGCTAGATTGAAAATACTCTTCACCTCAGCAAGATACTTAGGCCCTGTTTAGATTAGAGGGACTAGTGACTAATGACTTCTATGTAGTAGTCCCAAATAGCAGCCCTCTTGAGACTTCTACGTAGTAGTCACTACTAGTCCCTCTAGTAATCCAAGTGTTTAGTAAGATTGAGAATAATTAGTAGTCACTAGTCCCTAGTCCCTCCAATCCAAACAGGACCGATTGTGAGTTTTAGGAGAGGTGTAACACAAAACTGAGTATCTTACTCCCTCTGTCATTCTCGCTTCCTGAGAAGTCAACGTTTTGAAAATGTCGGTAATTATATATTACAATATACAAATAATTATGCTAAGTAATTAGTATCATCGGAAAGATCTTTAAGTCTAGTTTTTTAACAAATTTATTTAGATATATAAATATTGCCTGTATTTTCTACAAACTTAGTTAAAGTTGAGAAAGTTTGATTGACACACATCCCATAACGACCTCCTTTTTGGGACGGAGGGACTATCTTCTGAAGGCCTATTTGTCGAAAGAGTTGTCCTTTGGGTTGTGTTGTTGGAGAAGACAAAAAAAATAAGTATGAAATCAGATTTGGGTCGAATGACTCTTATATTTTGGGTCACGGTTGTTGGAGAGAGCCTACCTGTCTAAATAGTTCTGGTTTGCATCATGGGGTGATTTCAGAAAGTTTGCTATCGTGTCACTAATGCGAATGTGTGGTTATTGTTGCGTGTCTGTTTTTTTTTATTAGTCATATACTTCCTCCGTATCCTAATTAGATGACGTTTTAGACAGTGACACGGTCTCCCAAACACAACTTTGACCTCTTGTTTTTATAAAAATATTTATGAAATAATGATATATGTATACTTTTATGAAAGTAGTTTTCAAGACAAATCTATTCATATAATTTTCACATTTGGAATCTCAACAACTTAAAAGTTATTGATCATTTATATTCTCAATGTTTGACTCAAAGCTTGTCCAAAACGTCATCTAATTATGATACGGAAGGAGTAATACCTAATCACTATTTCGCTAAAACTTAACCCGACAGATCAAACAGAGGGCTAACAGGTTACAGGTGGACTAATTTTAAATCAACTCTCTAGCTAGTTATTGATTAACTATCTAGCAAATCTCAGCTAATTGTTAGCCTAACTAGTAAGGGGGTGTTTAGTTCCCCATGAAATCCAAAATATTTTGGGTTTTGACTCTTCATTTTGCAAAATGGAACTAAACACCACCCAAAATATTTGGCAAAAAGTGGTTCATTCCTCATTTTACATTTTGGACTCAAGAGACTAAAATAAGGGAATCTTTGCATTGGTTTGTGTGTCATCCTCACAATCCCCATCATTGGAAGGCAAATTTTGATGAGAACTAAACACCGTACCAAAATATTTTGCATTTTGGATTTTGGAATCCAAAATAGTTGGGATTTTGAATTTTGGTTGGAACTAAACAGGGCCTGACTCGCTTTTGCTTATCCAACCACAATCTTGCTAGCCTAGTCCAATAAAGCAAAAAATAATATTTTTGGTGGATTCTTGAGATGTGTTGATTTGTTTGCCATGCTACTGAGCAAGTATTAACTTTAGCTTAGGAACAATTATTCCTGTGAGGATTAATTTCTCACATGGGACGGAAAAAAAAGAGAAAATCTCTTCCATAAAGGCTTGTTTAGATGCCAGTGTGTTTGGTTTCCTGGCTTAGCTGTAGCTTGGTTAGGATCCTAGCCTGGCTAGGCAAAACTTGGTTCCAACAAGCCAACATTAGGATGTTTGGTCGTCTGTACTGTCTTAGCCTGGCTAGCCTCGCAACGTGTTTGGTTGTCTGGTTTATTTTGATACAGTCACCTCTTCTTTAGATTGGTAAGTTTACCTCCTTTGAGTAATTTTGTCGAACATGTGGTGGGCATATTCAGCTAGCAGCAGAACACGGCGAGCACACGCAAGCAACACGCAAGCGGCGAGCAACAAACAACATGGCACGGCGAGCAGGAGCACACACAAGCAACATGCAAGCAACAAGCAGCATGGCACGACGAGCAACACACAAACAACACCAGCACATGACAAGCACAACGAGCTTGGACGATGATTGGTGGCTCCCCCGCTCGAGCTGTTCCAGCAGGACTGCACCGACGGCGACGAGGAGCTTGGACGATGCTTGGTGGCTCCCCTGCTCGAGCTCGCGCGTGCCCCTCCACGGCAGCCACGACTTTGGCTCCGGCGAGGCCTCCACGGAGGGACACGGCACGGAGGGATGATGAACGAAGCAGATCTATGCCGCCGGCGATGGAGAGGGAAACAGGGCCTGCGGTGCTGGTGGATGGGAGCAGGGGCCGATGCTAGTGGAGGAGAGCAGGACTGCCAGCGGTGGTGGGAAGCAGGGTCGATGTTGGTGGAGGAGAGCACGACCGGCGTCAATGGAGGGGAGCAGAGCCACAGTCGCTACTGTGTCGCAGGTGAGTGTGAGCGCGGGAGGTGAGGAGAACAAAGACCGGTGCCTGGCCAAGCCTGGCTCCCGAAAAATGACCGAACCTTACGTTTTTTTCCAGGGTCTGGCTAAAGGGTGGTGGGTGGCTTCCTGTAGCCTGGCTTGGGACTCCATAGAGGCAACCAAACAGCACAAATATGGCTTCCTGGGATATAGAATTTTCGTCCCCGTAGAAATAAAGATACATTACATTCTCCGACAATAAACTTCCTGTCCATCTCTAACTGAGGAGTTGGGTTGGGCTGCCTAGCATTATCGCCTCCTGCTGGGGCCCTGCGAGGTACAGAGTCTACGACTACGAGCAGGCAAGCTGCTAGAGGCATAAGTCTACTTTGAGAACTGGGCCTGGTCTTGGCCCAATTCAAGATCTTTGCCAAACCTTGCATACGGCAATGGCAATACTGGCCGTTGGCGTGCCGGTTTTCTACAGTTTCCTAGTCCACCATCTGCCTAACCTTTGCTTGCTTTTCAAAAGAAAGTCGTGAGGAGTACTTGATCAAATGATGTATTGCCGATGCCGTATGCAAGGTTTGGCAAAGATCTTTTAACGTTTTGGCGTAACCGATCCGATAGTCCGCAAGCTTGTGCTACGGTTTTGAGTTTTGCCATCTGAACGAACCTGGTGGAGTTCTCGAGCACTTGATGTAGTTGTCGTCACGGAGGGAGACGCCAGTCATCAACAAAAGGTGCTTGTATACTGTAACAAAGGCCGAAACATTGCGTATGTAGCTGTATAGAAAATCCGTTCACAATCCATCACCAACGTGACAAAGCTGTGAATCGCGTATGCGCGGTGAACCAGTCACAAGTTGACGGAGTCCCCGGGTTCCAATTCGTTCCACGCTGACCGCCACGCCGCCGCAGCCGTTCCCAGCCCGGAAGCTCCGGTGCGGTGCCCGGCCAAACTCTGAAAGCAACCTCAAGCCCCCAACGCGGCGCGCGCGCGCGTGCGTGCGTCTCGGAACTGCCGGAAGATTCCGGCTCCGGCACGGCGAACTCGGGCAGCAGCAGCAGCACAGGCACGCACCGTCGCCGCGTGGCTAGGGCCAAACCCGCCGGTTTCCCACCCTTGGATTCCGCACAGTGCAGTGCACGGGCCCGGGCGGTTCGGCACTTCCCTTTCCCTCCCCGCGCAGCCGCGCTTGCATCTCCCCTGTCCGTCCGCCCGCGGGCCGCGGCAGATCCCGAGGCGGCTCGCATTTCCAACGGCCGCTTGCCCACGCCGCGCCCCGACGACGAACACGCGATCCCAATTCCCAAGCCCGAGCGAGCGAGTCAACTCAAAGTACCCCCCGCGCTCGCCTTTAATTAAACGCAGTCTTCGCTCCCTCCGCCACGACGCAGTCGCAGCAGCAGCAGCAGCAGCAGATCCACCACCGACGCGCGCGCCGGGGCCCCCGACGCGGAGCAGCGCTGGATCCCGCGCAGCAGGAGGCGGCCAACCCGTCGCCGTCGCCGTCGCCGTCGCCGTCGCCCCCGGGCCCGACACCCGCCGCAGCCGGCGTCCGCTACCGCACGCCCTCGTCCCCGGACCTCCTGCTCCTCCCCACCGACGCCGCCGCTAAGATGCGCCGCTACTCCGCGCTGCCCAACGGCGGGCGCCAGGAGACGCTGGCCGACCGCGCGCACCGCTACCGTGGCGTCCTGCTCGTCGTCCTCGCCCCGCTCGCGCTCGTCTCCCTCGTCCTCCTCCTCATGCCGCGCTCGCCCGCCGGCACCACGGGCGTCGCTAGGAGGTCCGGGCCCGCTGGGGCTGACAAGTACGCCGTCATCTTCGACGCCGGAGCTCCGGTAGCCGCGTCCACGTCTTCCGCTTCGATGCCAACCTGGATCTCGTCCACATTGGCAGCGAGATCGAGCTCTTCGTCCAGGTACGCTACCCCCACGGCCGATGATCCGTCCGTTCGCCTATTGGATCTGGATCTGACTCGCGTCTCCTTCCGCCTGCAGAAAAAACCGGGGCTTAGCTACTATGGCAATGATCCCCGGAAGGCTGCCGAGTCGCTCGTCTCTCTCCTTGATGAAGCCAAGCGAGTGGTGCCCGCGGAATTGCGCGACCAAACGCCTGTCAGAGTCGGGGTGGGTGGCACGCCGCACATGTCATGATTGGTGCTCGATGCTGTTCTTACTGATTTAGCTTCACTCTCGATCCATGCACAGGCCACTGCTGGACTGAGAAATTTGGGTGCAGAAAAATCCGACGCGATATTGCAAGCGGTATGTGCTTCTTCTAGTATAACCTTTCAATGATGTCGTCAGTGGATGTAGCATGCTTTAGCTAAGTGATTTCTTTTGTTGTTGTTGTTTGATTATGATCATGAACATAGCTTTTGATTAACCCAATTTGCCTAATGGCATGTCCACAATTGGTGCAGGTTAGGGACCTTCTTCGCGAAAAGAGTTCCTTTAAAAACCAACCGGACTGGGTTACAGTTCTTGATGGAACGCAGGAAGGCGCATACGAGTGGGTATGATTCTGTCCTTATCCGTTTGTTGCTCTAATTTGTAACTTTCCCCAGCTGATTCTCAGAAATGTTTGCCACTATTTGATTTGGCCAAGGTTTTCGATTGACAAGATTAGCTAGTGTACCTGCATTCTTGATTCAGATAAGAGTGTGAGCAATCTATCTGTCAATCTGCATGATATAGTATCATAGAAACGATAGTTCAAGCCAATTCAGATTCATATAATCTAACTAGTTTTAATCCATCCAAATGTATTGCAATAAGTCTGCTTGATAGATGTTTTGTTTTGATATCTTCCCATCAAGCATTCGAATTAGCCAGATCATTGAAGACTCTAGAGATTATTCGTGGGTTATGTGAGAGTGTTCAGGAATTTCTCATGAATCATGCTTCTATTTTCACACTTTAGTCCAGTAACAAGTAACAAGTATTAGTTTTCTCTCTAATTTTAGGTTACCATCAATTATCTGTTGGGAAACTTGGGGAAGACTTATTCAGACACAGTTGGAGTAGTCGATCTTGGTGGTGGATCTGTTCAAATGGCATATGCTATTGCAGAGAAGGATGCAGAAAAGGCTCCTAAACCATCATCCGATGGGGAAGATGCATATGTGAAGAAGCTGTTCCTCAAAGGAACCACATATTATCTTTATGTTCATAGGTTAGTGTTATAAATTATTGACCTTTGAATTGTTTCTACTGTTTTAATAAAGTCCTAATTTTCATCACCTGTGGCAACCCAAGGCATGGTAACATACACAGCAATGTGAAACCAATTTAAGCACCTGGTGGTGGTTACAATCCTGCAAATCCCTTGTTTCTCCTATTTTTATTTATTTATCATAGATCATAATCCCCAACAAAGCTGAAAATTGTTGTAGTTCTGAAAGTAGCAACTTAAGGAAATTGTTATGTAATGAAAAAAAAAACAGAAAGAAAACACTAGTCCTGGGTAGAATAGCCTTAAGTGAGCGACACTAAAGAAAACAGTGTTTAAGTACTATTTCCTGGCGTAAAGTCATGCACTGATCATTGGTATAATTTTTTTTTTTTTGGGGGGGGGGGGGGGGGGGGGGGGGCATTCTGTTGGAAATTACATGATGTAGATTATACCTGCCGATAACATCATAAAATATTTCTGGAAACATTTTTTTTTTGCAGTTATTTGCATTATGGGTTGCTGGCTGCTAGAGCAGAGGTCTTAAAAGCTGGCAATGGCAATGGTTACAGTAACTGTATGTTAGAGGGATTTCAAGGTATGGTTGCTTCTACCCCTGGTCTCTCTACTATGTATGTTTCCTGTCTGTGTATACAGTCTTGAATACCTCCCCGCCATTAAATTGATGTTCTTTTTTAATTAAAAAGATGAACCTTTTCAAGTTGCCACAATGTTTTGTTTGGGAAAGCGTCATTGCTTGATGTCCCACAAATAAATTCTTTCAGGAATCATTCTCTATGATTAATAAAACCTATGTCTATCTTATATTACCTTGATAGTCCAGTTACAGTGCTGGTCATAACTGTGCTTAATAGACACATGATTAATAATACATGGAGAGATAAGAGATTTTAGACCTAGTTGGCTAGCATTTTTTGTAACTTCTACATTCCTCAAGGACCATTTGATGTTTTGCTGATTTGTCTCAGTAGCAGTGTAGCATCTGATATAATATATATATATTGAAGAGCATCTGATATATAATTGTGTGTAATGATTGTAGGGCAATACAAATATGGTGACGATAAATTTGAAGCATCTGCTTCACCTTCTGGTGCTAGTTATTCAAAATGCAAGGATGATGTAGTGAAAGCTCTTAAAGTTGATGAAGCATGCACCCACATGAAGTGTTCTTTTGGTGGCATTTGGAATGGTGGTGGTGGTGGTGGACAAAAGAATCTCTTTGTAGCATCCTTTTTCTTTGATAGGGCTGCTGAGGTAAGGTTATGGAAAAAATGGTTCTAGTAGTTTTGTGGTGTGTCCCATCTGAACTTTGAAATTAATTCTCTTGTTTACCAGCCCTTGTTTTATCCTTGTAACGTTTGTAACCTTTTACTGGTGTTTTTTCAGGCTGGATTTGTGAACGCCAATGCAGCTGTTGCTAAGGTTAAACCCTCGGACTTCAGACAAGCTGCCGAGCATGCTTGCTCATTGAGCGTGAAGAATGCTGAGGCTACCTTCCCTGGTGTCCAAAAGGATAACATTCCATATATCTGCATGGACCTTGTTTATCAGTACACGTTACTTGTGGATGGATTCGGTATGGCCTGATCAAATGATACTAATCAGAATGGCATAAAGGTTGTAAGCGCCTTCTCACTTATTTTGCAAACATTATTGCAGGCGTTGATCCTGACCATGAGATGACCTTGGTAAAGAAGGTCCCTTACAGCGATGCATATGTTGAAGCAGCATGGCCACTTGGCAGTGCGATCGAGGTGGCATCTTCATCATAGGAAGGAAACACAGATTAGCAAGGTAACATCGGGCGGCATTGTTGCCATGAAGTTTTGCGTTGAGAGTTCCCCCCCCCCCCCCCCCCCCCCCCCCCTTGATCGCTTACTGAATCCACACCATTTTGTCACTGAATCCATTCATCCTCCTATACGGTACAGTAGCTGTACACATAATGGAATTCTCTGTTGTAGTGTTGTACTTGGTTCCAGGCCATTGTAAGCCCTATTATTATCATTATTGTTATTGCTATTGTTATTAACATTTGTATACTACTAATGCAAGTAAGATGGGAGCCTAATCATTCTTTTTTTACCTCCGGCTTGTTCGAGAAAAAATGTGTTTACTGGCTGCCCTTTGCATGGTTGCTGTTGGAAAAGAGTAGTAACTGTGTGGGCCTGAGCTGCTTACCTATTGCTGGCCTGTTGTGCCTGTGTAGTTCCTCTACATCCACCAGGTACAGACGATGATGCCGCGGCAAATTTCGTATGGTATATTGGGCCTGGGCCCGGTAAACATGGGCTTTACTGTGCTGCTACTTGCTGTGGCATGCATCCTAATAGTGCACGGTCTACTTTCACTTTCAGAGGTGCAACTCTCTCCTGTGTTGAGGGAATCTGAGAAATGCAGGACCAGGATGCGTCACGAGTGAGGTGAAAACAGGAGTAGGCAGTGCCATCGAGGTTGCATCTTGCTCATAGGCAGCAAGCACACACAGATGACCCTATCAAGCGGTTTTCAACTCTGCCCGGTAAACAAGCGAACAAATCCATAGTGGTGATGGAAGTTTTACGAGCAGGACGGAGGAGGGTCATCTTTGGTTAATCTATCTAAACCCCTCTTAGTCCTTTCGGATCGGAGACTATACGATCCTGATTGTATACAGGCACGAGCCTCGGCGGTAGAAGATAGCATAATTTGATTTTTGTTAGAAGAATACAGTTTTTTTCTTCCCATTATTTTGAGTGCCGCCTGACCGTGTGGAAAAACTTGACATGTGGGTAACTCCGGCGGCCAGGAAAACAAAACATTGTGTCAGCGTCTCCACTCACCTGAAAATTAAATGTAGTGTCAAGTGGAAGCAAAGCTAAATGTCAGTCAGGTGTCACTGGACGTCACACGCATGATTTGTTTCTCTATATATACAGTATATTCATTCCATGCATCGATAGATTTTGGTGGGACGGATCAATGGAGATTAATTATGTGCTGTACTTACTACGAGTGGCTTCGTTGTCTGAAATAACAATAGTTTTTCTAGTACCATTATTACTTTGTACGAGCTCTAACATGCTTCAATGATATGACATTTTTTAATAACTTGAAAACCACTAATAAGTGGCAGAGAATATAGAATATACCCCGTGAAGAGTCCAAATACGCCACTTTGAGAAGCTAACCTGTCTATCTGGAATCCTAATCTCCTGGTCCTGGAGTTCTCACAGAGAGAATCATTTCATTCTATCCATCCTTTTCTGCAGCCTCCAATTTTTTATCCGCCGAATTCATCAGCCAACGGCGGCTAACAATATAGATCGAGTAGTATATTACTGATCTGGAAAGGATGTCATCTCTATGTTACCACTGTAAAAACTAATGCTGAAAGGTCAATATATCCACTCCACCACTCAACTCTAGCTACTGGGTACTGTCACAATCAACAGAAGTGTGTGCAACACATTACCTCATTCGTCCTAAAATGCTAAGAGTTAAACAAATTTAACCAAATTTATATAAAAAAATAATAATATTTATAGTACCAACTAAATATTATTACATTCTTCGTTAGTTATATTTTTATAGTATACTTATTTTATGTTAGAAATATTTATAGTTTTTCTTTAATTTTGATCAAACTTGTGATGTTTTGATTTTTCGAGAAAGTTGAAGTAACTTAATTTGGAATGAACGGAGTATATTTTCCTTCAATAAAACTGCAACAGTTGTATTGTCGTATCTATTTTTCTTCGCAATACATTCTTTTGCTGTATTTAATTTTCGCCAGTAGTTAAAATTACCATTGCAGTATTATTGATCGACCTAGCAAATTAAAGACAATAATATACTCTCTTGAATAAATAAATAAAAGTAGTCTAGTAGTACATGGATCCATCAAGCTCCAGCTACCTTTGCACTGAGCCTGAAATGAATATAGAGTACAGTACTCTACAACTACATAGGAGAAAAAATGGGATACATCATATACCATACGCCTAACGTCGTCGTCTGTTCGTCCAATACTGGTTCCAGTACAACCTACAATTGTTCTTCACCCGCACGACCCATCTTATTAATGGCCTCCAATTAATCCCATCCAATAATCCACGAGCTCATCAATCTCCTTGCTTTCCATGTCGACGCCGCATGTTGCTAGCAATTCCCGTAGATTAATTTGACGATGATCCATCATATCAGTTGTTGATGATGCCCGCAGTCGTATGCCCCCAACAAAGTCAGCTCAGCTACTAGTAGAAAAATAATCTATTTAATTAGAACTGAGGAAGCATGTGATGGTTGAGGCCGGCGTTGAGCTGCCTCTTGGCCGCCGGAGAGTGGTGGTGGAGTCCAGCAGCAGCAGTGACCATCATCCCGGCGGCGCACTCGTCCGCCGGGCTCATGCTCATCATCATCGCCTTGCGCTTCCCGCCGCCAGGCGCGGCGACGGGGGGCGTCGAGTAGATCATGAGGTTGGAACCGTCGCCGCCGCCACCGCCGACGGCCAGGAGCTGGTTGAGGGACGGGTGGACGGCGAGCGGGGCGTGGTCGTCGGCGGCCACGTCGTCGGCCGGGGCGTCGGCCAAGATCTGCGCGAGCATGTACTCGTCCAGCAACAGCTCGGACATGGAGGGTATCTTGGGGAGCCTCATCGGCGGTTGCTGGTGCTGAATGGCACTGATGCTAGTGGTACTAGCAGCAGCAGCAGCAGCAGCGCTGCCGATGCCGATGCCGATGGTGGCCGGCGCGTGTGCGTAGAAGGTGGCGCTGCTGCAGAAGTCGTCGACGCAGGTGGTGCCGGCGGGAGAATAAGTGTCGTCATGGTCCAGGTGCTCGTAGTCCGCGAGCGGCGGCACCATCGGCGACGCCTGGCTGGACTTCTTGTAGATACGGCACAGCACCCAGTCGTCCAGCTGCACGCAACAACGACGCATCAAGCAAAGAGATCAGGGGCAATGTCATCGTCACCGTACGTCGTCATGCCCACAATATATATATATATATATATATATATATATATATATATATATATATATATATATATATCGCTGTCAACGCGTTAATTACTAGTCCTGTGAATGTAGTAATGCATATGCATCTTTTTTTTAAAAAAAAAAATTGCGTGCACCGGCAAGCTGCCATTCGCCGTGACGGCGAGGCGATGCGCGCGAGCTAGTGGCGGTAGATGTGACGCTGGTTTGGATGATGGCTATGATTGATGGCTAGGTAGTGGCTATAGCGCTTTTGGTCAGTTGAGGAATGGAGAATTGGAGAAGAAGGATTCAATATTCAGTCAGTGAGGGCAGTTTGGTCATCCGAAAATTAAAGAGCAGCAGTGGAGTGAGTCTGGAGTGGTAACCAAACCAACGGCGACTGGCGGTGCAACGACATGGATGCCTCCGCGCGCACACAGAGAAGATGGGGATAGGCGGCGTGCATGCATGCGACCGGCATGACCCCACGAATATTGTTGCAGAGTCGTTACGAACGAATCAAATGAAAGCGGCCCATGCATGCCTCACTCTATGCGTGTGTGTGTCGTCGTCCATGGATGGGATGGTGAACGAATGAGGTCGTCGATGAAGAGATGCGTACCCTCATGGAGACGTTCCTGAACTTGGACGGCGGGCGGTAGGCGGCGGCGGCGGCGGCGGCGGCGGCGAGTGGGCTGGTGCAGCCACCACCGGCGGCGGTAGCGAGTCGGTACTCGTGCATGATCCAGTTGGTTTTGGTGCCCCTGGGAGGGCGGCCCTTGTAGAAGACGAGCGCCTTCTTGACGCCGACGGCCTCACCGGTGGCGGCGTCATGGATGGGCTTGTCGGTGCCGGTGGCCTTCCAGTAGCCGGACCCAGCGGCGCGGTTGGGGCGGATGCCGTTGGGGTACTTGCGGTCCCGCGGGCTGAAGAAGTAGTACTCGCCGTCGCCGTAAAGCGCCTTGGCTGCCATCAAAAGATCGAGCTACGTATTAGTATTAGATCTCTCTCCAAGATCTCTGTTCGTCATGAGATGAGATGAGCTTAAATGATCGATTAATACGTACCCGGGAGGTCCCATGGGTCGAACTTGTAGATGTCTACGTCGGCGATGATGGGGACCGGGCACGGCGCCGACGCGGCGCGGTTGCGGAGGTAGTGCAGGATGAGCTCGTCGTCCGTCGGGTGGAACCGGAACCCCGGCGGAAGCTGCGACGCTGCCGACATCGTAATCGGCGGCGGCGGCGTCATCAACGTCGTCGTCTGATGATGATCCATAACTCTATATAATAACCAACCCCCAACCTGATCGATGGACCGATCAATCAACAATCAATGGATCCGACGACCTGGCTAATTAGTAAAATCTGATTGATCGAGTTAGGAGGTAAACTAAGCTAGAGACCTGGATGGATCGAATGGGATCGCTGGAGGACTGCACTGGATTGCACTGACTGAACCTCTCGGGGACGAAGGGGTGGGTCGCTTATATGCTCGCGCGCGCCGCGTGACGTGGCACAAGGCATTCCCGTGGGCGGGCAGAAGCAGAACAGAAGCGGCTGGGCATCCGGGTCGTGCCGGGCTGTCGTCCGATTCGTTATTCCTCGCGTCCGGCGTGACTCCTCCGCCCGGCTAAGCTAGCGTGTGGCGTCACCACGTCATCAGGGGATGGAGGTCGTTGCAGTTGCAGCGGCAGCGGTGCTGACTGGCCGGCTAGCTGCCCGCCCGCCCACCTGCTGTGTGCTGGCCCAGCCCATATCAGCCGCCCTTGCGGCATGCCAGCATATGCATATGCTCATCAATCTCGTTTGATATCTATATAACTGCTTCGTACTGTACCACCCAGCTGTACAGTAGCTTCCGATCCTCGATCAACAACTGTGGCGTCTTCATGTATACTTTGCGACACTATATAGCTGCTATATTTAGCTGGAGATCCCACTACAGGAACAGCAACAGGAATGGTGTACGTGATGATATTAAGGATGGAAGATATCTTATGCATTTAATTACGTAGCTTTTAGTAAGTTTGGGGAAAAAAGAAGAAGATATCTTCTAGACAGGTTACCTAGTGATCATAATCCCCTGATTTTAGAATCTGAAGACAATATCTGTTTTGGTAAGAAAAATTTCCGTTTTGAGAAATGATGGTTAGGAAAAGAGTCTTTTAGGGAAATAGTAGAGAAAGCCTGGGCAACCTCTTGTGATTCATTAAACAGTTTAGATAGATGGTATTTTAAAGTTAGAACTTTGAGAAGGATGATTAGAGGTTGGGCAGCTAATGAAGTGGCTGCCCAAAACAAGTCCAAAGTAGAACTTTCTAAGGAATTCACTAGATTGGAAAGTCTAGCTGAGTTTAGAGATTTAACTAATGAGGAAAGGGAAAGTTAGAAAATATTGAAAGTAGATTAGAACAGATTTGGACCTTAGCAGAAATTAAGAGTAGAGAAAGGTCCAGGGAAAGAGACATTCTTGAGGGAGACAGGAATACTGCCTATTTCCAAGCAGTAGCAAATAGTAGAAGTAGGAAAAAGAGGTTTGAGTATTTAGAGAGCCCTAGTGGTCATGTCTATGACCATAAAGGAATGATGAAAGTTGCAGTTAATTTCTATAAAGACCTCTTTGCTAAAGAGGCAGGAAATAGGGCCAAATTAGACTCAAATTTCTGGGAAGAGGAGGATAAGGTTACTAGAGAGGAAAATTACCTTTTGATAGCACCTTTTACAGAAGATGAAATTAAGGAGGCCATTTTTAGTAGCTATGCTGAAGGGGCCCCTGGACCTGATGGTATTTCTTTTCTATTTTATCAGAAATTCTGGAACCTTATTAAGGAAGATTTAGTTGCTCTGTTTGAGGACTTTCATAATGGTAACCTTGACCTAAGAAGGTTGAATTATGCTCTAGTCACTCTGATTCCAAAAGTAGGGGATGCTTCAAATATGAAGCAATTTAGACCTATTAGTCTTCTAAACTGTAGCTTCAAAATTTTCTCCAAACTGCTGACTATGAGATTGACATCTGTTATTCAGAGGATAGTTAATCCTAACCAATCAGCCTTTATAAAAGGGAGATATATCTTGGAAAGTGTAGTGGTAGCCCATGAACTTGTGCATAGTATACATAGGAGTGGAGAACCAGGGGTGATCATTAAATTGGATTATGAAAAAGCTTATGATAGAGTGTCGTGGAGTTTTCTTTTTGACATGTTAGCCAACCGTGGTTTTGACCCTGTCTGGATTAGTTGGATTAAGAAAATAGTAGTTGGGGGGGGGGTCTGTAGGGATCATGGTTAATGGTGAAGAGAGTGCCTACTTCAAGCCAGGAAAAGGCTTGAGGCAAGGTGACCCTTTGTCTCCTTTTCTGTTTAACCTAGTTGGAGATGGATTGTCTAGAATGCTTAGGAAGGCTGTAGAGAGGGATATGGTTACAGGCCTTCTTACCAATTTTAGAGTAGGAGGTATTGTGGCCCTCCAATATGCTGATGATACCATTTTATTTTCCAAGGCAGAGGACTCTAACTTGGAGAATTTAAAAGGTTTATTGATGTGGTATGAACAACTTTCGGGCATGAGAATTAATTTTCATAAAAGTGAATTGGTTCCTATCAATTTAGATGAAAGTGCAGTACATAGGTTATCTCATATTCTTTCTTGTCCCGTGGGAAGTTTTCCTTTTAAATACTTAGGTATACCTCTACATTTTGACAATTTATCTAGAGATGACATCCAGCCTTTAGTGGATAAAATTATGAACAAAGTTGCAGGTTGGAGAGGTAGGTTGCTGTCTTTAGCTGCTAGAGTGACTTTGATTAAATCTTGTCGTGCTAGTATACCAATTTATTTGTTGTCCTTTATAAAGTTCCCAAAATGGGCTATCAAACTGCTTAACACCCACATGAGCAATTTCCTCTGGAATGATTCAGAAGAGAATCATAAATATCACTTAGCAAATTGGGATTTAGTAACCATGTGTAAAGATTATGGTGGTTTGGGAATTCCTAATCTAAGGGATCTCAATTGGTGTCTCCTAGCATCATGGCTTAAAAGATATAATTCTAACAGCAATAAACTCTGGAAATAGTTAGTTGACTTTAAATACAATACTTCCAACCCTAATATTTTGACCTCAAGAATGTGACAGAACCTTTTAAGAAAGGGCCCACTTGCCAAGATTAATAGTCCATCAGACTTAATCCCAAACAAATGATTCAATTCTTAATTAGTCCGCCAGGTGTCACCACTTTGCAACGGGTCATTCACCTCTTTCCGAATAGGATCTCCTCATTATATACATTGCAGAAGTAATACGAGAAATTTATATTACATCAAAGTAGCGGAAATTTAGAGTCATATTACAAACCATAAGTTTTGAAACATAACTTTAGTGTCATACAATAACATAGTATCAAGCTGCTGATGGAGTATAAACAAACAACCGAGGTACTCTTGCCCAAGAGTCAAGCAATGACAACTAATCTTCCTCATCCTCAACTGAAACAATGGTCATGCAACACGAGGCCACACAGACCGGATTGGGACCCTCACCTGCAATAGGGGTTAACAAACCCTGAGTACGGGGTACTCAACAAGACTTATCCGACGAAAGAAAATATTTGCTGGACAAAAGATATGCAAGTCATAGGATTCAAGGTGTGGTTTACAAGAATCAAGTATTTTGCATAAATGAACATTTATAAAAGAATTAAAAGTCATTTAATTCGTTCAAAATATTACTCAAGTACCAATCTAAATTTATGATTGATGACAAGGTAATAAACCATCCATGAAAGGAACCACAAGTATCCGATTTAAGTTTCATTAACTACGATGTAAAAGGGAGGGTCATGTTTTCATATCCGAGGAACACGACGATTCGAACCGGTTTATCCCAGCTGGGGCTTCCCAATCATACGACATATACAACCCTAAAGCACGCATATGACTACTTTTCCCTGGATCCTCTCGCCAAAACCAGGGTTCCGCCACCCGAGAGTACAGTACACCTCCATCCAGTTTCGCAAACTTGGAGGGTACACACTACTCTCGCTATCTCTCCACTCCCAGTGCGGTTTGACCGTTTTTAAGACGAGAATAGCCAGAGTCCAGCTTCCCCAAGGTATGTGATAAGTACTCCAAAGTCACAACCCTCTAACTTTTTACAACGGCAAGGCCCTAACGACACAGGCGGAAAGAACCCGCTCACTAGACACCGCTGATGGCTCTCCAACACCGTGTCCGTCTGGTCACGAATTATTACTTCCAACAACACACCTTTCTCAAAGGATCATAACCATTTTCCGAAGCAATACACTATGTGTAAGTGACAGGAAATCACCTACTAGAAAACTCTAAGCATACTAAGCATTTTAGCCAAAGGTTTTCATCTTAAAAAAGTGTCAAGGTAGAAGGTACAAGTGACCAAGGATAAGGCTATGCATCAAATAGGAATTTAATTAAGTAGTAACAATGCAATAATAACCATAAGTGTATTTAAAGAAAACATTTTAAATACAAGGTAGGGTTTGAATACACCGGGGTTTGCCTTGGTTGGAGGGATACACAAACTCGGGCTCTGATTCAACAAGAGAGAAATCTCCTTCACAAGAGGGATTATCCAACCCAACCAACGAATAATCTATACGATAAAATATCATGCTTTAGATGATGCTTGAATAGTAAACATGATGCTTAACACATACAAGCATGAACTTAAGAGATGATTAAAACAGATTACAACCTTGAGTACAACTTTCCTTCATGAGGAAAAGTTAAACTATATCATAAAGCAATTACTTAACATGATTAAACTAATTACTGAGTTTAATAATTATATCCAAAAGCACTGAGCAAACAACACTATCATCAAACATGTCCATACTGTGATTGTCACTGGACAAATGACCATTAGCATCAAACAACCCAAAATCACTCAAAACCTATATTCATTAGGGTTTCTAATCTTTTTATAATTAATTAAACAAATAGCCATACATAAAAGTTCATCCAAATAATCCCAAAAATTTTGTACAACAAGATATAAGTGTATAAAGATTACACAAAAATTTCCAAAATTTTTGGAGCATTTCACACAGCATGAAAAATCATGGAAAAGTGATTTTTCAATTAATTTGAGCATTTTTACAGGATTAAAAATGTACTGAACAAGGGCATGGTATATTTTTCTTAAATACTACACATCACAGAGAGCATACAAATTTTTTTACAGAATTTAATTATACACAGAAATAAATATACAAAAATAGCAAAAGCCATTATTGTTCAAACAGGAAAAAGGGAAAAACCCTTCGTTTAACTCACTGACGGCTGGGTCCCGCCCGTCAATGACACAGATGCAGAGCAGCGTCACTGACGACCTAAAAACACGGCGGCGCGTCGCCGACGGTGAACCAAACGGCAAACCAACTCCCGCGTTGGAAGCTACACCTCACCCCGAACCCAACGAGGTGCGACACAACCAAAACTATCCCTCAGAAACACCTCACTGGCGGCGATGGCGGCGACCCGCACTCGGTCGTGCATGCACCGGTGAGTTCAGACATGTGCCAGAGAAACTAAGCACACCAACGGACTCAGCGGCCCCCAAACAACGCGAAGCAAGCGAAAAACGAGCCAAAACCCTAACGAAACTACCTCGCCGTCGAACATGGCGCACGACTGAGATCCACGCGATGTACGCCGGCCAAACAAACGCACGCTCTCAAACAACCAACACCGCAGACGGACTCACAACGGCTAGGCGAAGCTAGCGCAAGACTCAGACTCGAAAAGATCAACTAACGAGCTCTCACGGCGGTGAACACCGACGCGACGGCGCTGACACGCCGGAGCGAACACGAACCATGACCACGGCTCGGAATTAGCTACAACCAGCTACTCTACGAGCACCAGGAGCTTACCCTGAACACGAAGCGCTCGCTAACTTGACCGGAGAGGAAGCAGAATGAGCTGGCGACGGAGACCGTGCCGACGGAGATGGTGAGCAGAATGGCAACGACGGTGTTCCCGGAGGTACGGTCCACCATTTGCAAAACGGAGAAGAGCGGCGGAGTCAGCGAGGAACAAAGAGTAAGAAACACGAGACCAAAGAACAAAGAGGCTCCTGTGTAGCCTGGCCGATAGCTGACCAGAGTGGCGGCGCTCTTGCCGGAGCCGAGGAAGAAGAGGTTACGCCGGGCGAATGATGGCTCTGCTGCTTCAACCAACTCACGCAGGAGATACGTGAGGTTATTGCGAAGTCAATGGCAGTGGATTGGAGACTTGGCAGAGGCTAACGAGCTCGGGCGAACTCGTCGACGCGAAGAGCTCACGCGGCGGAGCAGAGCAGAGCGATGGCGCGGCGTGGAAAGGGAGGCAGGGGTGGACGACGTCCCGTTTTGAGGACGACAATGGAGCCGTGGCGTTGCCACGCACTCGACAGGACGTGCGTCGAGGCCAGAAGTCGCATGGTGAACTCGGCAGGTGGCCGGCTAGGTGTCGGCGTTGAGTTCATCGTCGCCATGCAAGTGTTCGATGAAATGCCTGAACTGCCCTTGGTACTAAATTGCAATTTGCTCAAGCTTCCAAGGGTTTTCATGCAAAAGTTTGAATACCAAAGTTGCCCAAAATTTCATGATCTACACTTTTGTCCACAAGCACATTTTCAAATTCGGCCTCGAAATGAAAATGCATTTTTGGAAATTTTTAAAAAACTTTTTAAAAAGGATTTACCCCTTTTCAATTACTCTAAAAACTTGAACAACACTTGAAAAACTCAAAACACAACAAATACAATTCAAACGGAGATCTATCACATTGCTTAAACAACCATATGCAAATTCTTTATAGATTTTGAAAATCATGTTTAGGGTTTAATCCACCCCCTCTGGGAATTAGGGTTTTGATTCAAATTTAAATTTTTGGAATTTGAAAAGATGACCCTGCAATCACACCATGGATCAAACATAAGCAAATAAACTCATTTTAGTTCAATGCATATCGAGGTTTTCAAACAAATGAATGATGCTTAATGCATATGATGACATGATCAAGTTTTAATTAAGTGATTAACACCAGAGGTTTATGAGGGCTGTTCAAGCTGCTAATATGGGGTACTCTTGGAAGGTTGGCAATGGTAGAAAAGTGAGATTTTGGAAAGACAACTGGTTAGGATCTTCTAGTTTAGCTATTCAGTTCTGGCCCATCTATAGGATTAATAATGAACATAGGAAAACTATAGCTGACCTGTGGGATGGTTCAAATCTGAAATGCACATTTAGGAGAAATTTTACTGAATGGCTCTATCAGGCTTGGTTAGAGATAGTTGAGCTAGTTTCCATAGTCCAGTTTTCTGAGGATGCAGATGAAATGATTTGGTCGTTTTCCACTAATGGTAGATATTCTTCCCAGTCTCTTTATAAAGTGATTAATTTTCGTGGCATTAAGCAAGTTCATGTTTCAGCTATTTGGAGTTTAAAAATCCCCCCTAGAGTCCACATGTTTCTTTGGCTACTGATCAATAATAGAGTGTTGACTAGGGATAACCTAGCTAAAAGGAAAAAAGTTAAAGATGAGACTTGTTTGTTTTGTTCAGAAAAAGAAAGCTGCCACCATTTATTCTTTGAGTGTGTTGTTGCTAGTAGAATTTGGGCTATAGTTTCAGATATGCTTGGTATTCAAATGGGGGGGGGGGGGGTGATATAATCAATATAGGCAAATTGTGGCTAAGTCAAAAGAAAAACAGTTTAGTTAATATGATAAGTTCTGCTGTTATTTGGTCTCTTTGGAAACTCAGGAATGAGTTGTGTTTTCAGAGATCTTCATGGACAAGCATGGAAGTGCTTATCTACAAGGTGCATGGTTTACTTCGGAACTGGACGATTCTGTGCCCTGCGGACAAGAAGGAGATGCTAGTTGGTTCTCTTAAGTCTCTCAAGTCTGCAGCAACCATGATTCTGTGGCTTCCGGATGCAACCTGAACCGCTCCCTGAAAGTTCCCAGAGGAGCACTGTCTGAGATCCAGTTAAATGATGGCCTAACGTTTGGAGATCTGAAGCTTGGCCGCTGATTGTCCCTGTCTGATGTTGCAGTTCTCCTTGAATTCTCGTTTTGTAATAGGCTATGTCGGTGGTAGCCGTAAGGACTAAGTGGTTGTCTCTGTTAGATTTTATTCGGCTTGAGAACTGTTGGTTTAGTTTCTTGCCTGCTGCCGGTTGGAGCTAGGCTCTCCTGGGTTAAACATGCTGTAAACGTTGATTTGGTCTCTCGATTCTAATTGAAAGGCCGGGGTGCCAAGGCCCTTGAACTCTAAAAAAAGAAGAAGGGGAAAGATACTCAGCTAAATATGCATACATGATCATGTTTGGCTTTTCTAGCTAGCTACGGTTCCCTCAGTGCTAAAAATATACGCTGTCTTTATTTTCGACTAGCCAAACTATTTTAAATTGAACTAAACACATGCAAATTTAGATCAATTTATGATATCAAATTAAATTAATCGTGGAGAAAACACTACTATATGAACTTTTATTCGTGGTGGGCAAAATAGATTAACCGAGGCAGGAATCCCAACCGGCTTGGTTGAAAGGTCATGATAATTCAACCTTTCGCGAGGCGGTTCAAATGCTTGACTTTGTAAATTAAATAAAAACATAAAGAAAAGAAAAATCTCCTCTAAGGTAACGGGGCATGGATCGGGGCCTTCCTATGCGCCACTGCCGCCGGATCCACCCACGTCGGGGCCTGATCCGGCCTAGCTCGAGGTATAGGGAGAGGGAGAGGGATGCGGCGATATCTAGCTTGAGTTTGAGGGAGAAGGAGAGGGATGCTGGATGCGCCACCACCACCTAATCCGCCTGCGTCGGTGCCGGATCTTGCCACCCTATGTGTCGGACGAGCCTGATGGAGAGGGAGAGGGATGCATCACCGTCGTCGGAGATCGAGAGGGGATGGAGGTGCGCGCACGGCTGTGGGGGAGTGGGGAAAGGAGAGGGAGGAGTTGCCGCAGGGGCTGCCATGGGGGTGAGGTGGAGGAAGAGATGAGTGAGGGAGAGGGGGGGGGGCGTTGTGTGCGCTGTTGGAGGGAGAGGGTCGTAGGGAGGAGGTGAGAGAAAGCATAGCCGGTTGTGGAGGACAGAGAGAGAGAGAGAGAGAGAGAGAGAGAGAGAGAGAGAGAGAGAGTAAAGGAGAGTTGAGAAGAAACCCTAAGTCCGGTATGTATGTAAGCTCGATAAGGGTAGTATGGGCCGCGGTTATCATGGGTTTGCTGGCCCTCAGCCTATTAAGGTAGACGGGCCTTTTAGAATGTCTGCCTCCTTAAATGGAGGCATTTTCGGAGGCGAGCCTTTCGTTAATAGATTCTAAATATCGCCTCCGTAAATCATTTGCGAGACAATTAATGGTGACCAATTCGATTAATGAAAATGATTGTCTTTGTTAATTGCCAAGATTAACCAAGGCAGTTGGATTTTGAAACCCGCCTCGGTTATTAAAAAAGTATTTGTAGAGTAGTGAAAAATTGACTTGTGGTTCAAATCTAAAATTGCAATTTTTTTAAGGGAGAAGGGAGCATATATACTATATATGGGAGTGTACATATATAGATATAGCTATAAGTCTCTGTACACTCATGTGTACTACGTGCTGGGTGATCGATATTTCATCGGACTTATTGATGAGCCAAAGAATTGCATGTTCGTGCACACACAAGAGCTATCATTCATTGGAAGTACGTGGTTTCGCTAATAGTAATAAATTTGTGCCCATGCGAAAACCGAACCAGATCAGTACAGTACTAAGCTAGTATAGTAAAGCAACGAATTCTCAACGCTAGGCTGCACGCGTTGTTCTTCGACTGATAATTAACAAAATTGATGTCATTTTCAGAGGAATTTCGGCATCTAGTCTTCGCTGTCTAGAAAGTTTCAAAACTATCTTCAAGCAGCTCCTTTGGAGAGCCAAGAAAAAATATTTTCCTTCTATTGAATCATGGATAGATCAAGTGTAGAACTTTCTTTAATTTTCTTTCTCAGTTTTTTTGTCTCTTGAGCCCCTCTCTTGGTCTTTTTTGTATTTTTTTAGTCGTTGCTGTAAACTCTTGTGGTGTGTTGTAACTTCTTTGGTTTTGGCTTTTTAATAAATTTTCAGTAGAGGCTCCTTGAGCCTCTCCTGTTCCCTCAAAAAAATAATTAACAAAATATACTATACTAACATCAAGGAAGACCGGTCATATATACGTCAAATCTCATCTAGTAGTGGCAGTGGAGCTTGTTGCTAGGTACTCTCTCCGTATCCTCGGAAGACATTACGAGAAAGTGTGAATAAATTCTTAACTTTAACTAGGCCTATAAAAATAAAAACAACATTTGTATCTCAAAAAATTATTATAAAAATATATTTTAAAATCTATCTAATGATATTAATTATATATTATAAATATTAATATTTTTTAAAATTTAATGAGTTAAAGTTTTAAAAAATAACTTATCAGAAAGAGGGAACGTCTATTATTTTGAGAATTTTGTAATAGAGTGAGTACGAGTATAATTTAGATAGCTAGCGCTGGGTGTACCTGTACCGGAAATCACTATTAGCTGAGATATGAATTCATCGGCGATTTCACATGGACGTGGATGGTCCTTTTCCATCGAAAGGCCAAACTCTTGACTTCTAACTAAAGTGGGCACATATACCCACACGTATTATATATGCAACTCACTTGGAACTTAGCTGCTGACGTGTGGGACAGGCTGTTCATTGGTTGATACAACTGACGTTTTTTCGACACGTACAGTAACACAACAACCCTGATCCACTTCAGAGGGTATTTTGGGGCCATGGGTAAAAATATTATCCCATCTAATAATAATAATAATGGGCAGGACAGGCCAAGAGAAAAATAATAACTCAAGGCACACTACATAATTATTAAATCAGCCTTATATGTGGTGGTATGTAAGCCTTGTGATCTATGGTGAACAATTGTCACCATTATCTATGGAGAAAACTCTTAGAGATGCTCACCATACTTGTGATCTAAGAGCATCTCCAACAACTTCTTAAAATTTATTTGCCAAATCCTATGGTTTACCAAGTTGCTAAAATATTTGGCAAGTGAAAAAAATGTCCATCTCCAACAAGTTGATATTTTAATGAAAAAAATATACCAAGTGCGGAGATTTACCAAGTCTGGGATGATATTTACCAAGTTGGTAAATATACCAAGTGAATTTAAGAAGTTGTTGGAGAGGTGTTTTCGTGTTTTTTTCAAAAAAAAAAGAATACCAAGTGAATTTGAGGAGTTGTTGGAGATGCTCTAAGAGTTTGTCAAACCTACTTACTATTCTTTTAAATCACCCCTGACATCCAACTTGGTAATTCCCCTCCCCCCCCCCCCCCCCCCCCCCCCCCCCCCCCCCACGTTGGGTCTCCAGCCCCTTTCCTTACTGATCTTGCGCCGCCTTATCATCCTGATTGAGCTTCAGACGCTTCTGGTCCCCTTCCAGATCCTTGTTGGCAAGCAGCCTTGTGGCCTTGTTGGCAAGTCGAGATTAGCTACGGTACGTCATATGAATCGGAGAGAACAACACACACCAAACATCTGTCTGCTGGCAACTAGCAAACTGAACACAACGATATGATCGATAGCCACTCGATCGATATCTCTGAAAATTATATATACATGCATGTTTAATTTAGCTAGCAAGTGCTCTGCTAGCTGCTGCTGAACTTACCAAACAACAGTTGCTGAATGCCATTGCCAAGAGATTCGCATGACAACGAAAGGCTCGCTCTCACTGCTCGGTAGCACACGAATCCCATCTAGCTAGCTAGCAGATGATGAGATGATCGATCGATGGAGACTGGAGTGAGGACTAGAGGACGCATATATGCATGCACCTATCTATCGTCTTATCAAGACCCTGTGTTAGCTAGCCAGCCAGCTTATTCTTGGCAAGCAGTGTGTTAATGTTAAAGGCATGGTATCTTTTTAACCAAAAGCTTTGCAGTTTCTTAGCCTTTAATTAGATAGATAGATATAGATCCGTGCACAAGCTATCTATTCCACTGCAGCACGTACACGACAGTAGCCTTTATATAGCTTGTCCGCAACAGTGTACCGATCGATCAAATAGCGACACGTACTGGCGAGCCGGCGAAGTGCTGCGCGCGCTCGCGTCGGCGTCGACGGCATCGCCGTCACCGCAGTAACTTGGGTGTGGCGGGCTGCGCTGGCGGGCGGGTGCGGTTATTAGTCATCGCTGTCGCCGGCGGCGGCACGTGTCGCCGTGCGCGAGCGCCGCCGCCACCTGTGGATACTGCGCGCGCGCGCGGGGAGATAGATAGATTGGCCACGTACTACTGGTGGCCGGTGTTACGATTCAAGGATAGCCAGGAGGTAGATCCATTAGGGAAAAATAGCAGTTCGCGTAGGTAATAGATGCAGTTCGTATGATGCAAAGGGATAGAGAGAGAGGAGAGGTAGTGCACCGACCGGAATTGTCGACGGGAGGTGCGGTCGCAGTGGCGGCTCCGGTAGGGTTCGGGTTGGTGCTGGTGGAGCCGTTGCCCGTCATGGTCACCGTCGGCGTAGCGTCGGTCCTCGCGTCAGTCGTCATCTTGGTGCTCGCCGGCGTCGGTGGTGCTTCCCGTCGCTGGCAGCGCCCCTCAGATCGGATTAGGGTTTAGATGTCCGTGGGGTGACTGGCGGTTAGGTCAACTTCGGGACTCGTGTCACGTCTCGTACCTAGCGCCCCGGCCCCCACTTGTCTTTATAACGCTGTGCGACGGGGTCCCACCAACCACAAGGTTGGGTGCCCCCGATCAGGGCGCAGATCTAAGGTCCGTTAAGCCGTTGGGCCTAAACGGTGGGAGATCAACTTCTAACATTCTCCCCCTTGATCTCACACAATTTTTATTCATACTTCAATTCTCATTCGAGTTCAATATTTCAATCATTCAATTCCATCACAGATCAGTATATAGAGCATGCTTCATCGTCACAGTCATTCATGCCGTTAGACTGATAGCTACTACACACCTTTTTATTTTGGAACAAACTTTCATTATTCTGGGCCCTTCTTGTTCGGGAATCATAGGCTCTCCCTTAAACTCATGCCGGCTATGTGTCCTCTGAACACACTGGGTGGAAGGTCTTTTGTGAGCGGATCCGCTAGCATCTTTTCTGTTCGTATATGCTCAAGATTTATAATATGATCCCGAAGTTTATCTTTCACAACATAATACTTTATGTCAATGTGTTTGGCAGCACCACTTGACCTATTGTTGTGAGCATATTCTACCGCTGGGTTGTTATCACAATACAACCGCATCGGTCTTTCTATACTTTCAATTATTTTCAATCCGGGTACAAATTTTTTCAACCAATTTACCTGCCCCGAGGCCTCATAACAAGCTACAAACTCGGCATATATTGTCGAGGATGTAGTCACTGTTTGTTTCGAACTTTTCCATGATATCGCTCCTTTAGCGAGAGTAAAGATATATCCCGATGTGGATTTTCTTTCATCTCCAGCATAATCGGAGTCTGAATACCCCTCTATGTGCAGGGAATCAGATTTTTCATATGTCAACATGAGACCTTTCGTACCTTGCAAATAACGTAAGACTTTCTTCACTAATTTCCAATGTTCAATTCCTGGATTCTTTTGATATCTGCCAAGTAACCCGGTAACAAAAGCTATGTCAGGGCGCGTACACGTTTGAGCATATTGCAAACTTCCAATTGCCGAAGCATATGGTACCGCTTTCATTTGATCAATTTGATATTGGTTCTTGGGACACTGATGTTCCCCATATTTATCGCCCTTGACAATCGGAGCAAGAGATGGACTACACGCATGCATACTAAATTTCTTCAAAACTTTTTCTATGTATGCCTTCTGCGACAATCCCAATACCCCTTTTCTTCTATCTCGATGAATCTCAATTCCCAAGACAAACAAAGCTTCACCGAGATCTTTCATATCAAAGTTCGAGGACAAGAATTTCTTCGTTTCCGATAGCAGATTGACATCACTACTAGCAAGTAAGATATCATCTACATATAGGATCGTGAATATGTATTTATTATTCTTAAATTTCACATAGACACAATTGTCCTCGACATTTTCTTTAAACCCAAAACCTTTTATAGTTTTATCAAACTTCAAGTACCACTGTCTCGAAGCTTGTTTCAAACCATAAATGGATCTTTTCAGACGACATCCCATATTTTCTTTTCCTTTTATGACAAAACCTTTCGGTTGTGCCATATAGACATTTTCATCCAAATCCCATGCGGTCTTTACATCTATCTG
Organism: Microstegium vimineum; assembly: GCA_022036555.1. Taxonomy (NCBI): domain Eukaryota; kingdom Viridiplantae; phylum Streptophyta; class Magnoliopsida; order Poales; family Poaceae; genus Microstegium; species Microstegium vimineum. The sequence goes on from CM039141.1 coordinate 8,348,114, forward strand.
ATGTAATTCTAGATCATAGTGAGCCACAAGTGCCATAATAATTCTAAAATAATCTTTACAAGAAACTGGGGAAAAAGTTTCATTGTAATCGATCCCTTCTCTTTGGGTAAAACCCTTAGCCACAAGTCACGCTTTGTGTCTTTCAATATTCCCTTAGGAGTCATATTTCGTCTTATAGACCCATTTAGAGCCTACTTTCTTAGCTCCTTTAGGAATATTTTCTAGAACCCAAACCTTGTTGGTATTCATAGATTTCATCTCATCTTCCATGGCCTGAAACCACTTTGATGAGAGTTCGCTTCTCATGGCTTCTTCAAAAGTTATAGGGTCATCTTCCATATGGAATTCTTCAGTTTCATAAATTTCATAATTATCTAGGATAGCTGACCTTCTAGTTCTTTGAGACCTTCTAGGGGTCTCTGGCACTTGGTCCACTATGGGCGGTTGTTGTTCTTCCTCATAGGCGACATTTGATTCTATAGGCTCCTGATGGACAAGTTCCTCTTGTTTATTTGTTGTCATTATGGGAGAACTCACAATAGGCGTTGTCACCACAGCGTCCTGTACTGCTGGTGCAACATCGGTAGCAGGTAACGTAAAGAATGGTTCTTCTACCATCGGAGTAGGTACATGTACCCGCTTCTCCTCAAGTCTAATTTCACGTGTTACCTTGCTCCCCCTAATCATGTCATCCTCCAAGAACACAACATGTCTTGTTTCAACAAATTTCGTATATCTATCAGGACAATAGAATCGATATCCTTTCGATCTTTCTGGATAGCCAATGAAATGACAACTGACAGTTTTGGAGTCTAACTTTCCAATATTTGGGTTAAAAACCTTTGCCTCAGCTGGACAGCCCCACACACGTAAGTGCTTAAGTGAGGGTTCTCTTCCTGTCGATAATTCATATGGTGTTTTCTGCACCGACTTGCTTGGTACTCGATTAAGTATATGAATGGCGGTTTTCAATGCCTCCATCCATAAACCAACCGGTAGTGTGGAATAACTCATCATGCTTCTCACCATATCTATTAGGGTACGGTTTCTTCTTTCAGCCACTCCATTCTGCTGAGGCTCCCCCGGTGTGGAGTATTGAGCGACTATGCCATTTTCCTGTAGGAACCTTGCAAAAGGACCTGGAATTTGGCCATACGGGGTATGTCGCCCAGAATACTCTCCACCACGGTCTGATCGAACTATCTTTATTTTCAAGTTGTGTTGATTTTCAATTTCGACTTTAAATATCTTAAATTTATTCAATGCTTCTGTTCTTTCTTTAATTGGATAAATATAGCCATAACGAGAGTAATCATCTGTGAATGTTATGAACGAATCATAACCATCCACGCTTTTTATTGGAAATGGACTGCAAATGTCCGTGTGGATTATTTCTAATACTCTCGTGCTTCGTTTAGCATCTTTCTTTATTTTCTTAACATATTTTCCTTTGATGCAATCAACACATTGTTCTAAATCGGAGAATTCTAAGTGCGGAAGAATCGATTGTTTCACTAAGCGTTCTATTCTCCCCTCGAAATATGGCCCAAACGACAATGCCATAGTTTCGAACAGACACTTTCATTTCTCTTCCGCTTCTTGTTCTCATTTGTAGATTGGGAGACATTCACAACATCACATTCATGATTCACATTCTCAGCAAGAGATAATAAATAAAGCTTGTCTTGTCGGAAGGCAAGACCAACACACTTATCATTATTATCAAATATTTCACATCTGCCATTACCAAAATGACAGTCAAATCCATCATCATCGAGTTTCGAAACACTTATTAAATTCCTACACAAAGAGGGAACATAGAGTACATTTCTAAGCTTAAGTACAAAGCCATCTTTTAATTCTAAAGCTAGATCGACAATGGCTTCAACTCCAGCTTGTACTCCATTCGCAACTTTAATCGTTCTTTCTCCTCTTTGCAGAGTTCTCCCACTTAACCCCTGTAAAGAATTCGAAACATGAATTGGTGCTCCTGAATCAATCCACCAAGTGGTGTTCAAATAACATAAAAACAGGGATTCATCTACAAATGTGATAGTATCATCACCTTTCTTCAGTAGCTTTTTCAGGTAGATTGGACAATCTCTCTTGTAATGCCCTCTTTTGAATCATTCCTTGCACTGGTCTTTTTCAGCATTGTCATATTTTCTGAAGTCCTCATCCTGAGAGTCCTTTTCTTTTCCCTTTTCAATTGACTTTTCTTGTGGCTTGGAGGGAGAGCCTTTATTCCATTGGGGTTTCCCCTATGGTTTCTTGTAATAATTCTTTCTTTTATTGTCCTTCACAAGATGAGCTGAGTCACCCTGTGAGGACTTAAGTCTCTCTTCCTCCTGAACACACATTGCAATGAGTTTTTCAATGTCCCAGTTTTCAGGCAACATATTATAGTTCACAACAAAGGTTTCGAATTCTTTTGGTAGAGAAAGAAAGACCAAGTGAATAAGAAACTTATCATTGATCCCCAAATCCATTGTCTTTAATTTTGCTGCCATTGTGTTCATTTTCAATATGTGCTGACGCACACCACCACCATTGTATTTTTCAGATACAAGTTTATGTATTATGGTGCTTGCTGTGGCCTTGGAAGACCCAGTAAACTGACTCTTTACCCTTTCGAGGTAGTCAATGGCGGTGATGCATTCTGGGATGGACCCTCGGATTTGGTCTTCAATAGTGGCTTTCGCCACCAACAGGCATTTTCGATTGGATTGAATCCAAAGCCTGTGTTCAATATCATATTTCATTCTGACCTCAGCATGATCACGCTTTCGGGCGTTGAATGTTTCGTCAGTTTCATCGGTTTTCTGTTCCGGTTCCTCTGGAATAGTAGGACACGTGGAAGTAATGGCAAGATCAATCTCTGCCAATGCAAGTTCCAGCTCGTACTTCTCCCGCCACACCCGGTAGTTGGTACCGTTGAGTGGTAGAATGTTGTTTATATTCATCATTCCTTTAACTCCTGAAATTTGTCCAAAGAAAAGTGAAACATTCTTCATAAAATTGCATGCCTTAACTCAAACGTTGGTCAAATTTAAAACATACAATTCTTCTATGCAAAAATTATACATCACAGTTGGGCACAAGTAAAATAAATGCATAGCTCTTCATTATAATAATGTTATTAACAACGTTGGTCAGAAAATAATTGTACTATAATTTCATCAAAATTTCTAGAGATTTCATAATTCGCTCAAAAATTAAATTATCCCGATGGTTCAAATTTAATTAAGAGAGAAATTCAATATTTTCTTCGCAGCAGAAACAGTAATAAAATTGTTCAACATCTTATTTTACAGAAGAAATTAATTCATATTATTATTCTCTGAATGAAAATTATCGTTGGATAAAATTTGTGCAGAGAAAATTTCATCAAAATTTCAATTCAAATATGTTCAAATTCAAAGGGATTCATTTTTCTGGAAAATAAAAAATGAAAACTTTACTTTTCTTGTCGCGGGCTGGGGCAAACCAACCGGCCCAGTGGCCGATTTAGCCCAGCCAGCCACGCGCAGGGCTCCCCCTTCCCGCCCAGGCCGCAATGTGGGCCTGGGCAGGGATTCCATCTGCCCGCCTGGGCTCAATCCGGCCCAGCCGACCAGGAGTCAGCTACGGCCGTCGGATCTAGGGATTTTCGATCGGACGGCTGCGCACGCTTTTCGCGTGATCAAAACCAGCGACCGACTGCTGGCCCCCGAACCCTAATTTCATTTGCTCATTCCCCTCCCCTTTCCCCTCTGCGCGCAGCAGCGGCGGCGGTCCGGCTGTTCTGGCCGGGAGAAGCCCACCGATGGCTCTCCCTTTCGCGCGCGCTGGCACCGAGGACAACCGACTGGAGCAACGCTGCCGTGGACCCCCTTGCCGGCGCGCGTGCTCGCCCTCGGCTGAGCACGCCGCCGCCAAGTGGCTCGGCGGTGGTGCTCGGTCTGTCCGCCAGGGGGTTTCGGCCCCTCCCTGCGGAGACAGAGACGGAGATGGTGCCGCCGCACCGACGGTGACCATGACGGGCAACGGCTCCACCAGCACCAACCCGAACCCTACCGGAGCCGCCACTGCGACTGCACCTCCCGTCGACAATTCCGGTCGGTGCACTACCTCTCCTCTCTCTCTGTCTATCCCTTTGCATCATACGAACTGCATCTATTACCTACGCGAACTGCTGTTTTTCCCTAATGGATCTACCTCCTAGCACTACTACAGAATCGTCAATCACTGCCGGCCCATCACTGCCGGTTTTGTTTGGGCCGGCAGTGATGCCCCTTCACTGCCGGTTCTTCCTCTGACAGGCCCCCAATTATTGGGGGCAGAGGCTGAACTGGCAGTGAAACACCACATCACTGCCGGTTGGTGGCTTGAACCGGCAGTGATGCCTCTCGGCCCTATCACTGCCGGTTCAAGCCACCAACCGGCAGTGATGTGGAGTTTCACTGCCGGTTCGTGGCTGGAACCGGCAGTGAAGTTGTGTACACTATAAAGCTTCGATCTCCTCTCCCTCCTCTGCTCCAACGGTGCAGAACAGTGCGTGAGGAGCTCCATCTCTCCATTGTTGCGGCTGGTGGATTTCTTGATCTCCATTGTTGGCTCCTCTTCACTCTTGGATCATCATATCTTCTTGCTCTTGGTTAGTAACAAGCATAATTCTTTAGAATTGTTGGTTTACATTGTGTCAATTTGTGTTAGAGCTATGCTAGTTTTCATGATCAAGAACATGGATGTTGCAATTTGTGTCAATTTTTTGTAGCTTTTAGATCGAAAATTATTTAGAAAAATTGTAGCACTTTGTTTTTATTGGGTAATTATTGTATAATCATTGAGTAGCTAGGTTCGAAAGATTCGTCTCGAAAATTATGGATAAAAATTGTAATTAGTTATATTTATTATTTACATTTAATACTCAATACATGCATGAAAGATTTGATGGGATGTGGAATAGATTCGGTATTTATTACTTAGATTTAATACTCCATGCATGCATTTAATACTTATATTTAATACTCCATGCTTCCATTGTTATCTATTTGTTCTCTTTATTTTTATAGCGCGACCAAATTCAAATTATATCGAAGAATATTGTTCAAAAATGCTTCTATTAATATGTTCCTATGTGTCCTCTGCTTTGCCCATCTTATTTTATCAGTGCAAACATGGATCGAGGGTGGATGTACGATCTGTCACATACAGACCCACGGTACTTGACGGGCATCGACGATTTCATCAAGCGAGCTAGAGTCAATGATGGAGACTCACATCTTGTATTCTGTCCATGCAAAGACTGCAAGAATACGAGAAAATGGGGCGACATGGAGCATATACGTTTGCACTTGATCACAAGGGGGTTCATGAGAAACTACACGATTTGGACTTTGCATGGGGAGGTTGGTCAAAATGTTAATGATGATGTGCTCATGCCTAGTGTAGCATTATTGCATGTTCATGATTACACAGAAGATGTGTCTACCAATGATGATGTGTTTGTGAATACATTAGCTGACGACACTGAGGAAAATGATGGTATTTCACAGCTTCTACATGATGTGCATGGGGGATTCCTTAGTGCTTCACAGTTGAAAAAACTGGATATGATGAGAAAGGATGCAAAAACACCATTGTTTCTGGGCTGCCCAATAAGCAAACTGGAAGCCAACATCATGCTATTGGAGTTCAAATCAACGAATGGGTTGAGTGATAAAGGTTTCGATAACTTGTTAGTTATACTACATAAACTGTTCCCGGAGGCCGAGTTAGCAGAAAAGACTTACCTTGCGAAGCAAATGATTTTCCCAATTGGCCTCGAGGTTGAGAAAATCCACGCGTGTTCCAACGACTGCATATTGTACCGTGGAGAGAAATACAAAGACTTGGATGCGTGTCCCAAGTGTAAAACTCCCCGATACAAGCAAGGGCCATCAAATGATGGAAGCAAGACCAGAGGAGGGCCAGTAAAGTCCGTGTGGTATTTTCCTATAGCTCCACGAGTGCATAGGTTGTTTACAAATGAGAAGTCAGCCAAGCTGTTGCGTTGGCACGACGAAGAGTGAAAGAAAGATTCAATGATGAGACACCCCGCCGATGGGTCGGACTGGAGGACTATCAACACTATATTCTATAAGAACATTGGTGGAGAGGTAAGACATCTGTGGTTTGCTTTGAGCACGGATGGGATGAACCCGTTTGACCAGGTGAGAACCAATCATAGCACTTGGCCAGTGACGCTATGTATATACAACCTTCCACCCTGGCTTTGTATGAAACGGTCATACGTCCAGATGCCATTACTAATCCAAGGATCAAAACAACCTGGTAATGATATTGATGTGCTTCTAGAACCAGTGATCGATGAACTACTACAGATGTGGGAGACGGGTGTGAAGGATATTTGGGATGAGTACAAGAAAGAACATGTCACGGTAAACGTTGTACTTATCGCTACAATCACCGACCTACCAGGGCGAGGTTCCTTGTCTGGAGAGAAGACAAAAGGATACACTGGGTGTGTCGAGTGCTTGGACGAGACTGATGCTACACATCTACCAGAAAACAGGAAGATGGTCTACATGGGACACCGTAGGTTCCTACGTCGTGATCACCCTTACCGTAGGAATACAAAAGATTTTAATGGGACTACTGAGAAACGTGGACCTCCAAAGTATCGAGACGGGAAACAGATGCTTCAACAATTAAGCAAACTCACAAATGTTGTCCTTGGGAAGGGGGACGGGGCAGTAGCAGCGCCAACCGATAGCATCTGGAAGAAAAAATCAATCTTCTGGAAACTACCTTATTGGCCACTTTTGAGTGTACATCACTGTCTTGATCCAATGCACATAACTAAAAACGTGTGCGGTAACACACTTAACACGTTGATGAACACCGGGGGAACAAGCAAGGATTCTCTCGCGACACGCTTGGACATGCAACACCTGGGCCTCAGGAAGGAGTTACACCCAGTAATTCTTGAGAATGGCCACTTGAAACTTCCGGTGGCATCATGGACACTGAAAAAGGAGGAAAAAGAAATGCTTATTTCTCTCTTCAATGATCTCAAAGTTCCGAGTGGCTACTGTGGGAACCCGAAGAGGCTAGTTAACATGAGAGAACTTAAGTTTAACTATGGTTCTATGAAGGCCCATGACTGTCATGTCATAATGACTCAGCTGCTCCCAGTTGCCCTGCGAGGTATCCTCCCTGACAAGGTCCGCGCTCCAATCATAAAGTTGTGTTTGTTCTTCAACGCGATCTCTGAAAAGGTCATTGAAGTGGGCAGGTTAGACCACCTGAAGCAGGAGATAGCCGAGATTATATGCAGGCTTGAGATGCATTTCCCACCGACTTACTTTGACATTTCAGTGCATCTACTTGTTCATCTTGTGGATCAAATAAAAGCCCTTGGCTCAATGTACCTACACCAGATGTTTCCTTTCGAGAGGCTGATGAAAGTTTTCAGGCGGTATGTTAGGAATAAATTCAGACCAGAAGGGAGCATGGTAGAAGGATGGTCAACAGAAGAGGCTATTGAGTTCTCCACATATTATCTGGACATCAAGCGGGTTGGAGTTCCAGTATCTCATCACGATGGAAGACTAGGGGGCAAAGGAACAATAGGTGAGAAAGCTGTCAAAATGGACGAAGTCGTCTCCTTCAGACAAGCACACTTCGCTGTTCTCCAGCAGGCCGACGGTGTGATGGCATACATTAATGAGCACAAGCAGTTTCTGCAAATTAAGCACATAGGGAGGTCACAGGCTTGGCTTGAGAAAAAACATAAGGAGGAATTCGGTGACTGGTTTCGACGCCAAAGGCTAGGAAAGGTGACGGGATGTCAGCTAGATCTCTTAGCCCCCGGACCTTCGACTACACTAATGAAGTACCAAGGATATCAAATAAATGGTTTTACATTTAACACAAAAAAACAGGACGGAAAGAGCACGAACCAAAACAGTGGTGTTCGTTTTGACGCCCACGATGAGTACGGCACGGTGGTGGCAACATACTATGGTTTCATAGATGAGATATGGGAGCTAGACTATGGACATCAGTTGAAAGTTGCTCTTTTCCATTGTCTGTGGGTCCGGCTGAATGAAATCAACACCGACAAGGATGGGTTCACTACCGTTGATCTATCCAAGACCGCATACAGAGATGACCCCTTCGTCCTTGCAAAGGATGTTTTGCAAATCTTCTATGCAAGGGATAACAATACAAATGGAAGACGACATGTAGTATTGCAAGGCAAAAGGAAGATTGTAGGTGTCGACGGAGTGACAGACGAAGAAGAGTACAAAGGTTATGAAGAAATGACTCCTTTTGGGGCGGACGTTACCCTACATGTCCTTGAAGAGGGTGACGAACCTGCTTACCTCCGGAGTGATCATGATGAGGCCATCATCGTGCCTGCACCGCGAATTGTTAGAGTATCATAAACTATGTAATCCTTAATGAAATGTTGTTTTAGTAATTTGCATCGAACTTGAGACATATGGAGTTGTAGATTGATGAGTTGTACCACGTTGTTGATTGATGTATGCCATGTCAAAAGGAATTCAAAAACTATGAAGAATTAGACCTTGAGTGTATAAGGATTAATGTAGAGCTCCTCAGAACTAGCAAAAGCTATGTTGGAAGATTTTCAACTTCTATTCAAATTTTTGGAGTAATTACAAAGGGGTAATTGAATTTTAAACCCTTATTCAAATTCAAAATGGAATTAAAAAACTATGAAGAATTAGACCTTGAGTGTATAAGAAATAATGTAGAGCTCCTCAAAACTAGCAAAAGCTATGTTGGAAGATTTTCAACTTCTATTCAATTTTTTGGAGTAATTACAAAGGGGGTAATTGAATTTTAAACTCTTATTCAAATTCAAAATGGAATTAAAAAACTATAAATAATTTGAATATGCTACTTCAGCAAAAGATGTAGAGAATTAAAAATTATGCAACTTCTATGTTTGGAGTTTTTCAAGTTCTAGTAAAAAATCAGGAGTAATTTGAATTCTAAAGCAAAAGACAGATTTAAAAAAATACACACATCACTGTCGGTTATTGAGGAACCGGCAGTGATGTGCCTCTATCACTGCCGATTCTAATAACCAACCGGCAGTGATGCGCCATCATCACTGCCGGTTCAAAAGAACCGGCACTGATGAGCCCTCATCACTGCCGGTTTCTATTACAAACCGACAGTGATAGGGGACATCACTGCCGGTTTATAATAGGAACCGGCAGTGATGAGGCGGACTATATAAGGAAAGGGTGCGGTCTAAAATTTTCAGACTCGCGCCCATTCCACACTTAGCCGCAGCAGGAGCCCAACGCCGCAGCAGGAAGCTCTGTGCCGACGCCGCCGCCGCTCGACGCCGCAGCAGGACCTTCCCGCCGACGCTCGAGCTCGCCGCACTCCAGCCCGACGCCGCAGCAGGAAGCTCTCTGCCGACGCCGCTGCCGCTCGACGCCGCAGCAGGACCCTCCCGTCGACGCTCGAGCTCGCCGCGCTCCAGCCCGACGCCCGCCGCTGGACTTCACGACGCCGCGAGCTTCAGTGCTTCAGTGTTGCTTCGGCGCCGCCACTCCTCCCTCCACGACACCGCTCGGTGGTCCACGACACTGCTAGGAGAGCTACATCCCGCCAGGAGTTTCCACGGTGAGCTCTCCCCTCCATGCAGCCAAGGTGTTCGACAAAATGTGGCAGAGAGAGAAAGATAGATAGAGATAGAGAGGTAGGTAGAGATTAGAGATAGATTCATATTGATGGTAGCATGATCCATATTAATTCATATATATTTGAAGATTCAAGTTTTGTATATATATATCATGATTCATTTTTTAATGGAGCGAACGATATTGTACCATATCATGATAAAGAGAGAGAGAGAGAGAAAGAGTCCCTTCATCCTTACATGTCATATCATATATACATGACAAAGATAGAGATAAAGATAGATAGATAGATGGAGATATAAAGATAGAGAGAAAGATAGAGAAAGAGATATAGATTTTGGCTATGGCTTTATATTGTGACTAATCTCTATATACTTGTCTATGGCTTTATATTGTGACTAATCTCTATATATTTGTCTATATACTTGTCTATGGCTTTATATTGTGACTAATCTCTATATACTTGTCTATGGCTTTATATTGTGACTAATCTCTATATACTAATCTCTATATAAAGATAGAGAGAAAGATAGAGAGAAAGATAGAGATAGAGAGAGATATAGAGAGATAGAGAGATAGAGAGATAGAGATAGAGAGATATAGAGAGATAGAGATAATACCTATGTATGGCTTATGTATGGCTTTTGAGTCTATCTATCTACCTATGAGCTAATACCAATAATCGAAATTCATGTCCAGAAACATGACAATTGAGCGCCGATTCACCACCCGTCGCCCTGCGACCGAAGCCGATGACCAAGGAACTAGTGGTGGCGGTGCTGAACGTGACCAAGGAGCCGATGACAACCAGCAAGGGGATCAAAGATCTTGGAGCCCTAGCCATATGCTAAACCTAGAAGAGGGCCAAGGAGACGAGGTAATAACTTAGGTCATACCTAAAACACGGTAGATATAGCCATAAAAGTTTGATGGGGACTTATTTATAAATTTTGAAGCAGGTTCCGCCGAAAGGTCCAAGTACTGGTGAGAGTTCCAGAAGGACTAAGCGTGGTGCAACAAAGCTCCCTCAGACAACTAGACACTAGCACATCTCTCAGTTCGATCAACTAGGGGAGCCGGTGGAGCCACTTAAAGCATTGAGCCCATACAAGAGTACCATCGGGGCACTTGTAAGGGACTTCATCCCGATCAAATACAGGAAGTGGAATGGAAGTGAGCAAGACCCGTGGAGGGTTCCAGAAGTTGAGAAGGAACTAGTTTGGAACAAGCTCAGAGGGTATTTCACTTTCCCTAATGATTGTGATGAAGCGACAGTCAAGAAGAGTGCCAAGGAAATCATGGGTCACTCCTTCAAGAATTTCAAGGGAAAGTTGCACAAGCTCATCAAGGAGGAAAAAGAACCAAATTTTGCGGGAGGTGAATTCAGTGAGCAGAGGGACTTCTGGGAGGAGTTCAAGGCTTACAAGCTATCCGATGAGGCCAAGGCATCAAGCGAAAGAAACAAAGCAAACTCGCTTAGGTCAAATAATCCTCACCGCCTAGGATCGCGTGGGTACGTAAGGAAGATTCCGGATTGGGATGCCCAAGTTGAAGCACTAGAGCAGAGCGGCGTTACGCCTCAGACAAGCGATTGGCAGCCCAGATCAGTGAACTACCTACTCGCAAGGGGGGCACAATACAATCCTGACGGGAGCCTTTCCGCCAGGGCTAAACCCGTCACCGATCTCCTCCAGAAGATTTCCACGATCACTGAGGAAGTGCATAGAGGGGCCCGTAGGTCGGATAGAGAAAATGACGTGCTCACGCAAGCACTTGGAAACAAGGAGCACCCCGGTCGCACTAGAGGAGCCGGGGTAATTCCTTGGGAGAAAGCATTTGAAAGTGAATCCGCTTCCTATAGGGGCCGGGCAAGGGCTAGAACGCAAAGAGAAGAGGAGTTCCAAAGGATGCGACAAGAGCTAGAACAGAGCATTGAAGCACGGATAGCTGCTCAAGTGGCGAGCGCTATGCAATCCATGTGTTCGAGTCAAGGGCCGCAGTAGCTGTGGCTCAACCCCTATGCCTGACGAAGAAGAGGTCAATGCTCCTCATCCGGTGGACGATATCACAGAACCTGTGAATGTCAGGTTGTACATCCGCCAGCAGTGGACCAAAGACAAGGTGGCGGTCGGACAAGCATTTCCTATAGGAGAGAACATCATTCATGGCAAGCCAGTGCCACTCGGGTATGCCAGGGTCAGCATTGATAAGATATTGGACAAGAACTACAATAAGATACATATTGATTTCCCAGTGGAGGAAGATAGGCCGCGTCTAGTTCACAACTTGGGCACTCATGTCGCCTGGCGCAAACGCTTCATCAAGCTAGATGACCAGCCATCTTCGGATGATGATGATGACAGTGAATCATCCCGGTCGCCTCCGCCAAGAGGTTTCTCTCCTCGTCAAGATCCACCGACACCTCCTCCACCGCCAAAGGAGAAGACTCCTCCTCCTCCACCAGCTTCAAAGTCCTCAGGACTGGGATCTCGACGGCCTAGCTCCAGATCAGGTTCGACTTCGCAACAGAGGAGGTCATCAGCTTCAGTTGGTAAAGATCCCAAGATGACTAGTAAAAGGCGGCAGCCAGTGCTGACTAAGGACGATAATCTGCGAGCTCAGATTGCAGAAAAGGCCGCCAAACTTGCCTTGTATAAACGATTGACTTATATACCTGAGAAACAGAGCCAATTTGAAAGGCAAAGCAAAAATCCGGGTAACCAAGAAAGAGATAGAGAATTACACACCTTTCAGCAGCTAGAGATACAAAACTTGGCCGCGGGCCTGAATATAAGCATGGAGGATGCCGAGAATCTCTATTTTAAAAAAACCGAATTTGAAAAGGCCGAAGTTGCATACAAGTTTGAACTAGGCAAGCCTATGGTCGTCAGCCAAGAAGAGTATAGAAATTTACCAACAAACATGCGACAGTTGCATGATTACTACATCATAGATAGTAACAGCAGCAAAGACAAGAATGCAAACTTTGAAGTATGCATCCCTCCATGTTTTATTTTTAATCATCCTGAAGAAGTTGTGCATACTATTCATTATGAAGACCTCTTTCAACTCTTTCAACGACGCTCGCTGGATGTGCAGATTATGATGTTATGGACTATGTAAGTACCATACCCTGACAACGTTATAATAAACTACGTGATCTGCATTTGAATATATCCATGCATGTTTATTTTACAGGTCTGTAGCAAAATTTTGCCTTCAAAAACGAATAAGCAATTTTGACTTCTTGGACCCCATCTATGTAAATGAGACAACATGCAAAGCCGGTCTCCAAGATCCGTATGTCTCAACGAGTTTGAAGATAGAGTTTGAAAGAATGTTCTCAGTCGGCAAAACAAACGCACTGCTAACCTACAATTGCGAGTATGTGTTCTCGACCCTTACTTAAGTGTTTTTTTCTTGATATATCATTTAATAACATGAACCTTGTGATTGCAGCAACCATTACGTCCTCGTAGATATAAGTCTTAAAAATTCAACTATCGAGGTGTGGGACTCAAAAAAGAAGTCACTTAAACTTATCGAACCTCTAGTCAAAGTGCTAAATATGTAAGTGAACCCAATATCACCACACTTTTCAATCACATATGATATTGTAATTAATAATGTCCTCAGCCTTCACACTTCATTTACATTGTCACATAGAATGAAGGCGTTACCTGATTGGAGAAATGTGGAGCCTAAGATGCAAAAGAAATGGAGAGAACCATTCAGAGCGGAGTATATGAAGAAGGTCAAGACCCTAGATCAACCAAGGGGGAACAACGAGTGCGGGTTCTATGTGATGTGGGCAATGCTTACCTACTTTGGCGCAAAACTAGGAATAGGAGATGGCATGGTACGTACGTGTCGCATTTTAATTCTATTGTTTTATCTTACGTATGTGCATCTCAATATCATCTTGTATCAATTTACAGCGCAAAGAACAGGGCCACAATAGGTTGGTGGATTTTGAGATAAAAAGATTTTAAGAGGAGATAGCAGCTCTTATTCTGAACCATATAGTGTATAGAAAAGGATGTCTATCCATTGTGAAGAGTAAGGACTTCAAGAAGAACTATGGAAAAGACGGCCTCGAAAGGCTATTGTAATGCGACAATTAATTCGATACTTTAAGTTTTGTTTGGATGTTTTGTAATAATTATTATAAATGTGTGATGAGTTTGTATTGTCGCTAGTCCACAACCACCTTCAATTCACATCGATATCAAATGGTTCGATAGCAAATACCTCCACGATCTTCCACCCCACCACCTCTACCATAAACCCTAAGCTAGAAACCCCAAATGAAAATAAAACAATTAAAAAATGCAATTTTAAAAAATAATATCACTGTCGGTTGGGGTTCCAAACCGACAATGATGGCTCCAGCATCACTGCCGGTTGGTAACACGAACCGGCAGTGATGCTTGAGCTATCACTGTCGGTTTGGCATAACCGACAGTGATGGCTTGGGCTCATCACTGCCGATTCGCCAATGCCGGTTCAAAAACCGTCACTGTAGGAGGTTTTGAACCGGCACTGATTGCCGTTTCTATAGTAGTGTAGCGATCCTTGAATCTTAACAGCCGGTAGTCCTTGAATTCTTGCGAGAGGCATCGTCGATTGGGGAAGGCGATGGCGATCGACGACGACGCGGACTACTGGATCGCATCGCACATGCACAGCTAGAAGAAGAGCTCTTCTCCAGTACTCCACTTGCCAAAATTGACATCCATTCATATGCCACCACCAGTACGTGTGCATCTCCGTCGTGACGTACGACGATCGGAAATACAATGCAACGATAGATAGATCGAGCTCCCTGTGTCCTAGTGTCATGTACTTCATTTCCGTGTGCCTGGAAATAAAAAGATCGATGGACTTTTCCAAATTCCTTGTCAGAATTATTAAGAAGATAACGAAAAATAAACAAAGAACAACTTGGTACACAAAATGATGGGAGGAGATAACAGATAACGACTGAACTTTTTTTTAGCAATGTAACTGAACTTTTTTCAGCATGTCTGGTAGAGCCGCCCATGCTGCAGGTGGATGCATATGTATATAAAATCTCGAGTATATCATATTTAATTATATATAATGCCCGGGGCATGCAGGGAAAAAGGAAATGGATAAACACTGCAGGCGTGGGAATAATAAATTAATAAAGTGATTTGGGCGCGCGACCCAGATCCAGACCAGGCAAGGACGAATGCTAGCTAGGAGTACCAAATTTTCCTGCATCTGTCATGTCGATCTTGACCATTCCCTTCTCGTTACATGCAGCAGCGTTGCCAGTCATTCAGCCGCCACACCCACACAAGTTGGAACTAAAATACTACTCGATGCGTGCGTCTCGAGTGGATTCAAAGCAGTGACTGGTCCTGCTGCAATACCATACCATCACAGGAACCTTCAAGATTATGGAAGGCAGCATATGCAGTAGAATAACTGCTGATGGGCATAGGACGACCGAACTTGAGCAGTGAAGAAGCTGATTATTCAGATCGTGCAGCAGATAGATAGCTTCGATTCGTCCCTCTCCATCTCTAGCTGCTCAAGTTCTGGACAGCGACCAAACACATGCATGCATCTCCAGCGTCGTCCGGCCGGGTCAAAATCAAAATTCAAGGAGGAGCAGCTAGCATAGCAACAAGGTTGCTGGAGCCAATGGGGTGAGCTAGCTTGGAGGACGAGGAGAGTATGCATGTTTTGCTTATTACTGCAGCAGGTATAGTAGTGGACAAACAACTGAAACAAAGCCTGCAAGCTAGGGTAATCCATCGTCGACGAGGACTACTACTACTATCGGTGCGTGGTCACTGCATGCGTGCATTCGATTCGAATTCGCTTTCAGATTTATACGTTTACATTATTGGGAATATATATATATGGTTTTCACCCCCTAAACTAAGGACGAGGGTCGATGGTAAAAAGTCTTTGCGTGATTATCCGGAGTACTACGTGTTGTAGTACCCCACACGTGCAAGTGCAAGCAAGACCGGCAGGCAGGCATATCCCACTGCACATCCTCCTGTTTGCCTCTTGGCACACGGGTCTATCGGACTGGGATCGGTCATCTGGCTGCGGGCAGCAGATACTGTCATGCTACTGTCGTGGAACAAGTGTACTACTAGTAGTATGCTGCTCTCTCTATCTGACGTGTGTACGTTCATGCATGTGTGTGTGGCCACAACTGGCCGGTGATGAAGAACTGACAGGCCGATCGAGATGACGATATGCATTCATGCATGCGCGATCGAGAGGCCAGTCGATGACGTCGACGCCACCGGCCGGTATGTGTGGATCGTTCTGATGAGCAATAAAGAAACTAGAATGAAACGAATGACAGTTGCTGTGTATATCGGATATCTAGATATTAATTAGAAGTATTAAATATATAGACTATTTATAAAACTAATTTGTGAGTCGAAGACTATTTTGCAAAACAAATCTATTGATATAAAATAGTCTATGATTTGACAATTTATATGATGATACAGTAAACATATATTAATGATGGATTAATTAGGTTTAAAAGATTCGTCTCGTGAAGGACTACGTGCATGACGCTATAATTAGTTTTATAATATAAATTATATTTAATTAATTTAATTAATACCAAACATCCGATATGACAATGGACTAAAAATAAGTCAGTCAACCAAACACCCCGCTATACAGTAGTTAGGCCGGTTTATATGCATGACGCTCTCGCCAGTGCTTCTCGGTGGCGATGCGGTGTACAGACTAGTAGACTATACTGTGACTTTGTGAGCCTGCCTATGTAAGATTGACAGGTATTAGCTAGTATGGCACTGCAATCTGCAGGGCATGCATGCCTGTATAGGCTGCCTAGCTGCCCCTTTTGACTGAAACGCATGCAACACTGGTGTGGCGGCATGGCAATGACATGGTAGCTTCACAGGACACGCACACGCTCTCAGTGGACGACGCATGCAGACATGCAGTGCTGTTGCACTCAACGGAAAAGGTTGTGATAGCTTCGTCGTCCATTTCTCCAGCTCCCCACCTCGATCAAGAGCTATCAGAGATTTATGAGAGCACGCACATCGTCATCAGCTCAAGCTGCTGCACATTGAACGGTCTGGCCAGCAGGCCTTAGCCACAAGCTCATCGCCTCTCTAGCTTTTCAATATTTTTTTCCTCATAATCCAGCAGATCGACCCCCTCTGGTCTGCGCACCATATTATTGCTTCGTCTCTTTTCTAGCTATCAGCAGCTTCAGCTAGAAAAATAAGCTAGCTACCTGGCTGCTTCCTGCTGGGCAATTAAAGTAGAGGTTGACAGACAAATTAGTTAGTCTATATATGTGGCAATCTCCGCAACAATAGAATATGATTTAAATTGTCAATTCAATATGTTTCGGAATTGGAAAGTCAAGAATGTCACTTGAGGGAGTATATTATATTCTAATTCTAACTGATATTTATTTATATATAAAGAGAGAAAACCAAATGATTGTGTTCCACTAGTCTGCAGGTTGTTTGTGATGTATGAATACACGCAATCAATAAGCCTCTCTTGCGCATGCAGTAGTTGTACGCCTAATTAGCTGATCTTCTGGCTGCGCGCACTATCAAGATATTAAACTTCTTCTAGTGAGGTAGGCTTCTTCTAATGTTTTGGTAATTAAAATTTAGTACAAACTTTCCTTAGTAAATGTCTCCTAGTGAAATTCCCATGTGCTATAACTAATAGTAGTGTTTTATTACTACTTGAAACACTAGGAGAACTCCACTCTTTTGGTAGTGGCGGCTCAGTCCACACAAATGAAAAGCAAGTAAAATCCACAAATAAATAAATAAGAGTATGCATTTAGTAAGAAGAAACAAAAGGGTTTACGGCCGACAATACCCATGATAAATCCACAATTTAACTGCTCCACTCTCATTTTATTAAGTGTTTGTTACTTGACCCATGATATGTCCATTACGTGACTTGACTAGCTACTAGCTAGTGACTGCCGTAAAAGGATAGGCTTCTGATTCCTGCAGGTTAGACGATAAGCACGAACTGAACTGACCAGTAAAAACTGGCATGTGCGTGAAACATAAACCCTGCATTATTCAACACCACGACCACGACCACGTACGTATGAAGCAGCGTCGTGGCCGGCAGTGGCGGCAGGCATATACCGGCAGGTCAAGGCATAAAAATTAAACTCCATGGAAAGAATAAGCAGCCCATCATATCTTTTTTCTTTAGCTTGATTGCCACTTACTATTGTGTATGCACGGCATGGTGCGCTTTGAAAACCTAGCTAGCTAGCTAGCTTTTAATTTGTTAACTCTTTTTTGCAACTGAAAATTAGTAAAGAGGTATGCTAGCTGCTAACAGTAGTAGTAGCTGTGAAGAGCTTGGACACACTCTCTGCGTTCCAAAATAAATATCGCTATGGTAATTATATTGATTTTTTTAAAGTTTAATTATAGATTTGTAGAAAACATCAGCAACATTTGTATATCAAAATAAGTTTAGTATAAAATAGACCTAATGATGTACATACTGATATTTATTATGTACTATAAATAATAATATTTTTTCTGTATATATATTTGATCAAAGTTAAAAAAAAATAGTTGACTCTTTATAGAAAAAAAAATGATATTTATTTTGGGACAGGGAGAGATCGAGTAAATGAATGCAAGACGAAGAACATTACTGGTTAAGTATATATATGAGGTAGGAGATAATTAGGAGTAATATATAGCATGATGTTGTTTTATCCTTGATGAGAAGGATGTGTCAGTATATATGTGCCCTGCATATTATTGATCCTTAGCTGCCAAGCAAAGGTACGAACGTAGGGTGGCCGCAACGCGCACAATGCAAATCTTAGAACGAAATCTATCCAGTTCCAGGGTGATTTGGACAGTGTCGTCCACCTCGCTCTATCTAGCTCGACCTACCATCTGGGCCTTTTTTCTTTCTTTTTTCTTTTTTTTTTTTGAGGAGGAGGACTGGACTGGAGGAGGGAATGCTCTACCACCAGCTGGCTGGCCGGGTCTCCTGAATTGGTTGTCCACGTATGTTCCGTCGGAGCTTCGGCAACGTAATGCATGCATTGTGCGAGTTGTCAAGGTCGTGAGCTGCTGTCTACTCTTGTCCCTAAATATCTATGATGCTAATTATTTTTAATTAATAAAATAATAATAATAATAATAATTAAGATATATAATTAGTATCATTGAAAAAATCTTTAAATCTAGTTTTTTTTAATAAATTTGTTTAGAGATATAAATTATATTACACATAATTTTTATAAATTAAGTTAAATGTTTCACACGTACACCAACAATAATAGTCAGCATCTCCAACAGTTTGCCAAACCCACTTGCTATCTTTTATTTTTTGGCAAAACTAGAAAAATCACCCCTCTAACAGTTTGTCATTCAACTTGGCAAATTTTAGCAACTTGGTAAATCTCTCCCCTCCACGCGCATATATGCGCGCGTGTAAACCAACGCGCATCGATGACATACGTAGAGGTGGAAGGGCACAGATTAGTTTTTTTTTTTCTCAGGATTTTTGATGCAAATTTGCTAGAGGTGGAAGCGTATAAAACTATTTTTGTTTTACTTTTACAGTTCCTGATGCAAGTTTGCCAAAGATTTAGCAAACAATCATGCCAAACTGTTAGAGAGACTCTATTTTTTCACTTGTCATATATTTTAGTAAGTTATCAAATCACGATTTTTATCAAGTAAATTTTGGTAAACTGTTAGAGATGCTCGAGTAAAACAGGTGTAAAAGGATACATGTAATAGCTAAGCTAGAAGAGTACTAGAAGGAAACTTCATAGGAATGCTCAGTAAATGCACATGTGTCTGTACGTGACGATTGATACGTACAGCACCAATATGCATGGATGTTTTTTAAACTATATATCGATCAACTAATTAATTAATTAATTAATATGCAGCTGAACTCAGATGCCTAGAAATAATAAAATAAATACACCCTCCGACCTCCGTCCCGAAAGAGTGTACCTACCATTTTCGATGAGTCCATCGAGGTTAAATTCAACCAAATACTCATATGTACGAATATCTCTTTTTTTAGCAAAAAAAAAAAAGGTATCCGAATATCTATATGGTGTAGTGGTGCAAGGCAGTGCAGCGTAGGAAACAAGACAACGACGGCAGGCCGGATCCACCTCTCTCTCTCTACCAGCCCAGCCCAGCTCATGTGGCTGGCCTACGTGATGATGCTGTTTGCTGTGAGTGTGATGCATGTGGTGGCCGGTGGGAACTGAGAATGATGGGCCGGCAGGAGAAAAACATGCCCAGTCCCGGTCCACACAGGAATGAGGCAGACTGATGAGCAGGCCCTCCCCTACGCCAGCCGCATGGGCTGTAACTTGGGCTTCCTCATCGTGGGCTTCCAACGGTGCCATTTTTTAACTTCGGCTTCCAACATGCCCAGTCCCGGTCCACCAATGGCTTCCAACAATATTGGCCTGTTTTTATTGGAGGCAAAGTCTAAATTTCCTCCTTAACTTTGCACTGCGTTTGAAACTAGAAATGTTTTCCCTTCAACTTTGAAAACCGTATATTTTACCTTCTTGACTGGTTTTGCACAGTGACAGTGGTTGTATATTTTGCCTTTATTTATTTATTTATTTATTTATTTATTTTCGGTTAAATCTTTAAAAAATCATAGCAAATCATAAAATAGAAAATCCAATTTTGTTGGACTCCACGTGAGTAGATCTATATAGTATATAAATATATAATATGGTATATTCCATTGCTGCGCACAGCCATCAACGCGCGCACGATCTCTGGTCTTGATCGCCCACACGGTACCGTCCGAACGAACCAACCCTCATCACTCATCAGGGTCCAAACTGTTAAGTAACGGAGCTGATGCGGATCCCTGATCCGGTTCCATTCCCTACCCGCAGCAGATGAGACGTGAAGAAGTTGTAGATGATCTCCCATCTCCCTTCCCAATAGCACAATAGATGAACACACGAGAGCCAATATTGTGGAACTTGTATTCTCTCTTATCCATTATAGACGGGTACATGTTCCTTTATATAGTTTTAACCCTTCAGGGGTATATTTGGTATGAGCCCACAATTATGTCTAGAGTTATTGTTTCCCAACACTCCCCCTTGGGCGAATACCGCGATCAACTTATGTCTCATTAAAACTCCTAAAAACCCAGTGGGAAAAATATGGAGAAAGAGTACATAGTGCCGCTAGATGTATTGCACTTGTTGCCTCATTAAAAACCATTATGAGAAACTTCTGAAAAACTCATTTATGGAAAAAAGAGTATAACAGTTGTCTTCAAGACATTTTATAACCTTCAGGATTATAAATTTCAGGATCTTCTGGACCCAGTTTCAAGGGCAATTCAGGGGTGATCTCCCCCTGAACTTTGCAAGTCTCTTAGTCGTCTAATACCAATATCATGGATACATTTTCTGAATGAAGTGGCTGGTAAAGACTTAGTGAACAAATCTGCTAGATTGTCACATGACTGGACTTTCAAGATATTTATCTCACCCTGCTTCTGGAGTTCGTGAGTATAGAAAAATTTAGGAGATATATGCTTAGTCATATTACTCTTAATATAGCCCGTTTGCATTTGTGCAACACATGCTGCATTATCCTCATAAATAATGGTGGGGGTATCAACGGTACTAAGACCACATGACTTCTGGATATGTTTAGTCATCCGCCGCAGCCAAACACACTCACGTGCGGCTTCATATAGCGCAATAACCTCTTAGTGGTTTGTAGACGTTGCTACCAAGGTTTGTTTGCAAGATGTCCACGATATAGCGGTACCACCACAGAGAAACACAAAACCCGTTTGAGATCTTGCATTATGTGGATCGGACAAATATCCAGCATCTGCATAGCCAACCAATCTTAGGTCCTTATTCTTCGGGAAATATAGACCGAGATCTTGGGTGCCATTCAGATATCTAAGTATTGTCTTAACGCCTACCCAATGCCTTTTGGTCGGGTTTGCACTTTGACGAGCTAACAAATTAACTGCAAATGCAATATCAGGCCTGGTGCAATTTGCAAGATACATTAGTGCTCCAATAGCACTCAAATATGGAACTTCAGGTCCTAACGTCTTCTCATCATCAGTTTTCGGTCTAAATGGGTCTTTGTCCTCCTCAAGTGATCTGACAACCATCGGGATTTTCACGGGATGAGCCTTTGACATATTAAATCTTTCTAAAACCTTTTTCGCATAGGTAGATTGATGTACAAAAATTCCTCCAGGGAGATGCTCGATCTGCAGGCCTAAACAAAACTTGGTTCTACCCAAGTCTTTCATTTCAAACTCCGCCTTAAGGTAGATGCTTGCCTCCTCAATATCATCTTCACAGCCGATGATATTTAAGTCATCAACATAGACTGAGATTATACAAAAACTCTTCTGGGACTTTCTAATAAATACACAAGGTGAATCAGTATCATTAACATATCCCTTCTTCAGGAGGAATTCACTTAGCCGATTGTACCACATCCGGCCAGACTGTTTAAGCCCATATAGTGCCCTCTGCAACTTGACACTATACATATTGCGATTTGTTTTAGATTCCGGAATTTTCAGTCCATCTGGGACTTTCATATATATATATCCGAATCCAGCGACCCATAAAGATATGCGGTCACAACATCCATCATCTGCATTTTCAAGTTTAAACCTGCTACCATAGATATTAAATATCGGAACGTTATGTCACTCATAACTGGAGAATAAGTTTCATCATAATCGATGCCGGGTCTCTACGTGAACCCTTGTGCTACAAGCCTCGCTTTGTATCTCACCACCACATTGTTCTCATCTCTCTTTCGAACAAATACCCATTTGTATCCTACATGGAATACTTTGGGGGGCGTGCGGGCGACTGGCCCGAATACTTGCCTCTTAGAAAGCGAGCACAATTCGGTCTCTATTGCTTCTTTCCATTTGACCTAATCTGAACGCTTCCTGCACTCTGCCATGGACTTTGGTTCAGGATCCTCATTAATCGCGTCCGTGATCTTAGAGATGAAATTAATGTCGACATCTGTAGTCTTTCTGTTATACAGTTCTCCAGATTCAATATAATTTATGGCAATTTCTTCAATTGAATCATTCAGCTCGTCGTGATTTCCCAAATGACTCGAGCCTGGTTGTTCCGTTGTCCTTGTGCTATTATTTGTATTTGTGCGCACATTTACACTAGGACTCTCATCTTCAGGATGTGTCACTGCTGGGACGACTGAATGGGAGCGTAATGTGTTCTCTCTAACACCTTGCTTTTGCGAGCGTCCCCGCTTAGCTCGTGCCAAGTCATCCGGATCTCTCCCCCTTTTCCTATGATTGGGGATTTGAGAAGAGTTCATGCCCTCCAGGGTATTTCCACTCTTTCCGGTGCATTAGCCGCAGAAATATACGATTTTGACACTCCTCTTATATCAGTAAAAGCATCTGGTAGATTATTTGCTAATTGTTGCAGGTTTACTATTCTTTGAACTTCAAGTTCAGTATCTTTAGTGCGTGGATCAAGTGATTGAATGCTACTGGCAGTCCAATCTATTTCCCGGCATTCTTTATTATTAAGGTATAATCCTCTCCCTAATGCCGGAAAATACTCTTCATCGAAGATGCTATTAGTGTACCGAGTTGTAAACAAATCCCCAGTTTTAGGCTCTAAATATTTGATTATGGACGGAGAGTCATAACCTACATATATCCCCAACTTCCGGTGAGGTCCCATAGTTGTACGCTGGGGTGGTGATATCGGCACATATACAGCACAACCGAATTTTCGCAGATGGGAAATCATTGGTTGTTGTCCACGCGCTAATTGATGGGGAGAAGCAGAGTGATATGCAGATGGCCTATATTGGATTAAGGCAGCAGCGTGTAGCACTGCGTGTCCCCAACAACTGGTTGGGAGTCTGCTATCTTGTAGAAGAGGTCTGGCAATTAATTTTATTCTTTTTATTAACGATTCAGCAAGCCTATTTTATGTGTGCACATGGGAAACAGAATGCTCTACATTTATGCCCAAAGCAAGACAATAATCATTAAATGCTTTTGAGGTAAACTCTCCAGCATTATCCATTCTGATTGCTTTTATGCGATTCTCCGGGAAACTAGCACGCAATCGAATGATTTGGGCAATAAGTTTTGCAAAAGCGTGGTTCCGCGTAGACAATAGGCATACATGGCTCCACCGAGTAGAAGCATCTATAAGCACCATGAAGTACCTAAAAGGCCCCCACAAATGTCACCTTGGATTCTCTCTAGAAAGCCAAGAGACTCGACATTTATCTTCAGGTAAGAGGGCTTAGTGATTAATTTTCCTTTAGCACAAGACACGCATAGAAAGTCTTTAGGAATTTGTGTGGTTTTAATGCCATGACCAACAGATCCATTTATGATGTTCCGCATCATCCTTAATCCAGGGTGTCCGAGTCTTTCATGCCAGATCGTAAAAGACTCAGGATTTTTAAATATAGTTGACATCGCAATATATTCTTGAGGTGACTTAATTTTTGTGTAGTATATTTCAGAGGAGGTGTCTGGCGCTTTCTTTACCACTTTTGTCTCACATTCATCTGTCGCCGTGATGTTGAGGTATTCAGCACCATTTTCACAAGCAGTTGAAATGTGGTAGCCATTACGACGAATGTCTTTGAATGTGAGGAGAGTACGTACAGCTCCCGGGTACAAGAATGCTTCTTCTATAAAGATGCTAGTATTATTAGGGAGTACGGCCACGGCTCTACCGGAGCCTACAACGTGGCCGTTGCGACCAACAATCGTGGTAATATTTTCAGTCTTTTTCTGCAGTGTCTGAAAATATTTTGTCTCTCGAAGTATTGAATTTGTGGCAGCGCTATCAACCAGGCAATATTCTTCTTCAGGCTCCATGGAAAATACGACTCTTGTTCTATTATTAAATAGAGTACTAATTTAATCCCTCATGCATTTAACTAATATAGCAATCAGATTGAAATAGCAGGTAATAGAACAAGAGGAAACACTTAAAATAATGTAAATTAACTTCCGGTAAATAACCATGAAATAGCATGAATAGCCATGAATGAATTATAAACACACAAAAAAAACATGCAAGGCGTACAATAGTGGTGCATTCACCGATTTTGCAAGATGGCCATCTGGACCATAATAATGTTGCAAGATGAAGTAGCCAACAGGGCCACGACGCGTGCATATAAGTTTACTTCTAGTAAACATGTAGAATACAAAAGTAACATGGATATAATTTATAGCATCTTCAGAAAACAAATATAATTTTCAGAATTATCCACTAATTTTAAAAAAAAAGTTATATATGAGTCTCCTAGGGGTTTCAAAAGAGAACTCATATAGGTAAAACGATAATCTGTATAACTGCCCACGGTAACATAAAGCAAAACAAATAGATGGGCTAGACTATGCGGCTCAATATTTTTCACATAAATGTCGTGAGGGCTTTCAGAACCCTAGCACTTTTCCACATTCTCCCCTTTCCTTCTATCTATCCGATAGCGGCAAAGCTTCTAGGCCGAGGGGTAGCTCATCTGCAGGTGAGCGAGATTCCAAGCGCATTCAAGCGTCATAAAGTGAAACGTGTGTGAGCAGCCTGGGGAAGAGTCACGTACGCGCAACTATGACGCATTCAGGCGATGCTAGTCGCATGCGTTCAGGCAACGGCACGGTGGAGACTGCGCGCGTTCAGGCGACGGCAGTTACGCATGTCCAGGCTGCAACAGCTCACATGCAAGCGAACAGACCATCAGAGCCATGATGGTGTCGCAAGTTGTAGTAGCCAACAGGGCCACTACACATGCACGTGTGTCTACAATAGGTGGATAGATAAAAATGTGCGACTTCGGGTAACACAATGTGCAACTTCAGGCAGCACAACTCATGGAAATTTGTTGGCTTACGCGTTAAACGCGATGGTGTTGGCCGGCGATCCAAACAAAATAAAATAAATACGCCGCAAGCATGCATGAAAGGCTTGAGACGTTTGCCTACGTCCATGCATGACATGGGTAAGATGCATCGACGTACATGATAAGCATGATGGGTGGCCGACGTGAGGTGCCGAACCGAGTGTATAAAAAAAATAACATTAGTTGAATATAAGATCCAATCTATTACGCAAAACCAATCTACTGGTACTCACGTTGTAACGGCTGCCGTCAGGGCTGTAACAACAAGAATTACGTGAGCTAGATCAATCTCGAACTCGTAAACAGCAAACTAGACGGAAAAAAAAACTCTACGGATCGCATGCTAGTACCGTACACATAATCGTGTAACTGATATATATTGAAAACAAAAACTAATCTGCAAGCAGATAGATCCAAACAGGGATCAAGAACAACATACCGTCGTTGATGAGTAGCGGTAGAGCGTGCTGATAACGTGTTAAGTAACGGAGCTGATGCGGATCCCTGATCCGGTTCCTTTCCCTACCCGCAGCAGATGAGACGTGAAGAAGTTGTAGATGATCTCCCGTCTCCCTTCCCAATAGCACAATAGATGAACACACGAGAGCCAATATTATGGAACTTGTATTCTCTCTTATCCATTATAGACGGATACATGTTCCTTTATATAGTTTTAACCCTTCAGGGGTATATTTGGTATAAGCTCACAATTATGTCTAGGGTTATTGTTTCCCAACACAAACGAATCCCGAGAGTGCCAAATGGCTTTGGACCCGGTTCGGTTTAGACATACATACAAAGCATCATGGTCTGGATCCCCTCCGTTAGTTCTCACGCTGCCACGTGGCCAAAAGATTTGATATACCAAATGTTACAACCCTTGAAAACATTTGTAGAGATAAAGATTAGATTTGATATACTAAATGTTGTCCCTTAATTTTTGCATCCTCGCAAAAAGATTTGGAATCCTTGACAAGAAGATTTCGATTTATGCTTATTTAATATAAGAAAAATGAAACAACAAATGCTTTGGGATACAAAAAAATCTAAATAAAATATTTAGAGATAGTGAAAATGTTTCTAAAGATCGATAGAGGTTAGATTTGGGCTAATAAATGGCGTCTCTTAATATTTGCATCCAGGCAAAAAAAAAATCTGGAATCCTTCGTAAGAAGATTTTGATATATATTTATTTAATATAATGAAATGGATCAATAAATATTAGGGATAGATTAGGATATGAGAAAATCTAAATAAAATATGAAGAGACCATGTAAACATTTCTAGAGATAGAGATTAGATTTGATAGATCAATACTGAATGATCCATCCTTCCATTCCATATACGTTCGCCACTTGGCAAAAACTTAAAACTTTATCGTACCGTGTTTCCTTAGCATCGAAGAAAAATGTTTGGTGCCTACTGGCTGTGGGCCGGGTCACGGCAGCACGCATCCTTCCTCTCTCAAAAAAAAAATTAAACAAGCGTGTCAGTCCCACCGACAGGTGGGCCATGCCTGCAGCGGCGACAAGACCAAGAGCGTGACGCGGGTCGTCGGAGGCGCGCGCGCGCACGCGTCCAAACAATGGTCCGATCCGGCGCTCGTCCTCCTCCTCGGTCGTAACGCACGCAGGCCGTCGAGCACCGCCGTGCCACGTCACCACCCATGGGCTGCTGCTGATAGAGAGAGATAGAGCTAGACGCTGGAGGCCGGCCCGCGCTGGTGTCGTGCGGGTAGGTATGTTGTGCGGACTGAGAGAGCAGACGTCCGTCCGTCTCCGTGGTGCATCAGATGCTGGCGGCCGGCCTGCTGCTGATAGGTAGAGATAGAGACGCTGCAGGGCAGGGCAGGGCAGGGCTGCAGACTGCTGCTGCTGATAGAGAGTGAGTGAGTAGCCGGTGCAGGCTACGCACGCACCACGCTGAGCGCCTATAAAACCCGAGGCAGTGGGCGAGGCAAGTCACATCCTCGGATCTGATCGGTCCATCATCAGGCAGTGGAAATGTTCGGGCACCACCACCACCACGCCCACGGCGGGCACCCGGCCCCGCCGCCGCCGCCGCCGCATGAGCAGACGCTGTACAGGATCTTCTGCCGCGCCGACGAGGCGTACTGTCTCACGGTGCGCCACGACACCGTCGTCCTGGCGCCCACCAACCCGCGCGACGAGTCCCAGGTACCCATGGCTTAATTATTTGATTGATTGATGTTTTAATTCTCGATCGAACTGCTGCTGCTCATGGTGGTCATGGATCTGGCATATATGTGCATCATCGATCGATCAGCACTGGTACAAGGACATGAGGCACAGCACCAAGGTGAAGGACGCGGAAGGGCAGCCAGCGTTCGCGCTCGTCAACAGGGCAACCGGACTCGCCATCAAGCACTCGCTGGGGCAGTCCCATCCAGTGAAGCTGGTGCCCTACAACCCGGAGTACCTGGACGAGTCGGTGCTGTGGACGGAGAGCCACGACGTCGGCAAGGGCTTCCGCTGCATCCGCATGGTCAACAACATCCACCTCAACTTCGACGCCTTCCACGGCGACAAGGACCACGGCGGCGTCCACGACGGCACCGCCGTCGTGCTCTGGGAGTGGGCCAAGGGACCTAACCAGAGCTGGAAGGTGCTGCCCTGGGGCGACGAGGCCTACGCCTTGCCAGCACCACCAGCAGGAGGGCCCTACTACCCACCGCCGACGGAGCCATCCTACGGCGGCGGTGGGTACCGCCCCCAGGCGCCGGGCGGCCCTTCTGCCGGGGGCTACGCGCCGCCCCCACCTGCAGGGCCATACCCGCCGCCAGGCTACGGCGGCGGCCCAGCTGCTGCCGGGGGCTACGCGCCGCCCCCACCGCCTGTGCACGAGCAGCCTGGCTACGGCGGCTACCCGCCGGTTCCGGCTAACCCCGCCGCCCCGGGGTACGGCAACCTGCCTCGCGTGCTCGCGTCTGAACCCACCGTGCGCGTCTTCTCCAAGGCTGGCGAGGGGTACAGCCTCACCGTCAGGAACGGCACCGTGTGCCTCGCACCAACCAACCCCAGGGACGACCTCCAGGTACGTACGACTGCTGCAAGCTATAGTAGGCCGGATGATCTTGATCTGATTGATGACTAAAATGTGATCTGAATTGGTTTACCTACTATATATAGCACTGGGTGAAGGACATGAGGCACAGCACTCGCATCAAGGACGAGGAAGGGTACCCGGCGTTCGCGCTGGTGAACAAGGTCACCGGAGAAGCCATCAAGCACTCCCTGGGACAGAGCCACCCGGTACGTACGACGAACGATCCCCTCTCAGTTTTCAGTTTTCAGTTTTTTTTCTTCTTCTTCTTGTTGTTGAAAGAATCAATCACCTCTTCAACTAGCCATGCATATGTATGCATACAAACAATCTTGCGTGCGTGTGCATTGTGGATTTGTGCAATGCAAACTTCTTTTCCTTTTCCCCTTCTTCTTCTGTCGATCTGTTAAGTCAGTCAGTCAATGTAGTTGTTGCCACGTACCTGTCTACTACGCACTACTCCTACATATGTCTACACGATTTCCTGATCGATCGATGGGCGTCGTCACACGGCCGGTGTTGTACGAACTTTGCTTGTAAATGGTAGTAGGAGTACAGTACGTACATAGTAACGACATTACTGATTATTGAAAGCAATAATGCTATATATTATTAGTAGCTACTATACATATGTGTATTTTCAACTGCTCCTGATGACATTGGCCGGCATATATGCATTATTGACATGAATAACATCCATAAATGTATCATATATGTCGGTCTGCGCGCAGGTTCGCCTGCTGCCCTACAACCCTGAGTACGTGGACGAGTCGGTGCTGTGGACCGAGAGCCGCGACGTCGGGCATGGCTTCCGCTGCGTGCGCATGGTGAACAACATCTACCTCAACTTCGACGCCTTCCACGGCGACAAGGACCACGGCGGCGTCCACGACGGCACCACCGTCGTCCTCTGGGAGTGGGCCAAGGGCGACAACCAGCGCTGGAAGATCCTGCCCTGGTGTAAGTACATACTGTTCCAATAACCATCCGTCTTGGGATGCTCCGCCGATCCGTTGGCAGTTTATGTCCTCGGATGGTCCGATCTGTAGATTATTATTGACTAGTTTTTGTCTTGTGTATATATGTGCAGAGATGATGCAGCCATGCATCCAACAAGCACCCGGCCGGCGTTGAGAGGATCGACCGGATCGGGGGAACCTTACCTTGCTGCTGTCACCGTCCTCCGCTCCATGTCGATGATCGAGTCGTTCTAGTGTCTTTCTGTTTTCGTGTCGGTTCCTGAATGAATGAATGAATGAACAATAATAATAATATAAACAAACTTGTCGTTCGTTGTACATCAGCTAGCGTCGATCGATGACCATGTGTCCCGTCCGGTCATCTTGCTGGTTTCTGGTTGCTCCTGCTACTTCTGTTTGGTGTTCTGAAAGAAATTCCAGGATGTTGATGCTGAGTTTGATTCACTGACGATCTATCTATCTATCCTTTAATTTGCCGTTCGCCCGTGGAATTGTGGGCCGAAGATCGATGGACGATGCCGCCGATGCGTGAGTTTCATTCGGTCTATTTGGAACGCAGGAATCAGTTCATTTTCACAGGAAAAATGTAGAAATGGGGAATTTTTTCCGCGTTCCAAACAGGCCTACGTGGTTCTGAATTCCTGATGAGAAATCTACCGCACTTTTTTTTTTCCTGCATTTTAACATTTATTTGCTGTTGTGCAATGTACCGTGCCAGGTCCCTACAGCAGCAAGCACTAGTAGTACTTGCAATCTTTATTTGCGCCAGGTCGGTCAATTACGACGACGACTACTAACGCCAACGTACTATGCGATGAGCATATGCTGTTGGTACTTGGTACATGCGTGTTGTCAGTTTCTATGCCTCCGGACGCGTACGTCGCTGTATTGTTCTAGGACATCGTCCAGCCAATTCTTAACGCCGAAGCCTACCAAGCCCGTCTGTCTTCGCAGGTGGAACTAACAATGCAGATGCATTGTTTCCAGGTCAACAAACAATCAAGAAAGAAAGAAAGAAAGAAAGAGGGCGTGCATGGTAAAACATAAGAAGAGTTGGTGAACGATCCACGCTGAAAAGCATTTTATTGCGCTGTCAAATGAACTGGACGCGGTTGATTCAAGATTGTGATCTCGAGTACGTCTCGAGTCTCGACAGGAGAGCAGATGATGAGATCATCAGCCTTTGTCTCTCTTTTCCCAGGTAAGCAGAGTTGTTGGTGCCAGAGTCAAAACAGACTAATTCACCACCTAATCTAATCACACCTGCAGCTGGAAAACATTAAACGTTACTAGCTGTGATCTCGTCTCATTTACAGGTTACACGACAGATTTCACCCACCGTATGCCCACTGAACAAGTATGAGAGGAAACTGCCTGCACCAAACGCCGGTGTGCCATTGCAGTGCTCGGCTGACGACCTGTACGTTCAGATTTCACGCGTCAAACGACTTCAAAACTTCACCCGTTTCTGTTGAAGAATTAATACGTACTACTAGTCTGTAATAGTTTCAGAGTTCATGTTGTGTAAAATCAGTTGAGAGCCAGACAGAGATGGTGTCCCTTTCCACTTTGATATATAGCTGCACCTAGACTAGACAGGCGCAGGTGGTGCCCGGATGAGAACTTGAGATGCACACGTTCTACATCGGGTTGGGGACTTCCAGATTTTTCACAGGGAGAAGGCATTTGACTGGACAAGGCCTTGTCTGACGGACGCAATCGGCAAACCTACCTGACCTGCATACCACCGTCCTGCCTTTGCAAACTGACAAGAGCAAAGCTCTTCCAGAGAGTTGTTGTTCCATAGGATTGCTAACTGAAACCTAACCACTCCGGCCACTGCCTTAACAACCTTTCCCGACGTTCACAGGACACATGGCACGAGCAGTGAGTCAGTGACCAGCCAGGACTTGACCTGTTCGTTTGGCAGGATTATACACTGTTCTTACAGGATTATGCACTGTTGGCTGATTTCTTGTGAGAGAAAAACACTGTACTGGCTGAATTTAAGTCGGCTGAAAAGCCAAGCGAACAGGCTCATTTACATTTACAGGTTACACGACAAATTTCTCCTAGTCACACCCCGCTACGGATTGCATAAATGCCGCAAGGACTTTGCTGCATAAGAAGATCATAACGGCAAACAGTGTAACGAAGACGGGGTCGACAGTTGATACAAATTGCAGATTTTACCATTAATTCTGGTACAAAATTTTATTCTCCAAATCTTTCATCCTGAAGAGGGCATTGTGTTCACTGTATGGGTTTCTGTTTGAAGAGGGTCACGATTTATCTCAGAGTTTTTTTGCAGGGAGAGATCGGAGGCATTTAGCACCGTCACCGTACGTCCAGACGAAGCCTGCCAAAGCATTGGAAACAGGCATCAAGCTAGAGAGTTGTTGTTGGCCCATGCCCAACTAGATTGCTAACCAAAGCTAGCCTTCACCTAATCACACGGAGACAGTCAGTCAGGTTTACCATTACAGCGCGTCGTGTCGTACTCGTACCTTTCCCAACGTTCAAGCACAGGAGGACACATAGCAGGAGCAGTGAGTCAGTCAGTGACCAGCCATCGAGACCTCATTTACAGGCTACTGTAGTAGACTAGTAGTACAAGACAAATTTCACCTACTCCCACTGATAAAAACTAGCTGGAACAGTAATGGCAGAGCAAGCAGAAACAACGGCTCACTCTCACCCTCCTCAGACCTCATCGTTGTGGAGAACGAGGTGATGAAAATGAAACTGCTTGCGCCACCAACGTTACTCCAGAGGTTTTTGTTGGACGCAATGGTTGAGAGTTGAGACTATACTTGAGACCAAGATTGTTCTCCAGACTTCACTTGAAACGGTTCAGAGTTGGCAATTGCAGAGCTTTGGACATTCCAAACGGTTCAGAAGATGATCGATGCATATGATCGGCAGGAACATTCTTATCAGGATGTGCTCACATCGGAATCGATCCATTGAATGGAGAGAAATACAGTACCAGAAAGTGCAGAAGATTACAAGGCCGGCCATCACTCATCTCAGCAGGAGTGCAGGACAGGACAGGAATCCCCAGCGGCCAGCGTACCAGAAATTTGCGCGGGAATCATGCAGGGCAGCAGGCAGAGTCGCGTCGGGCTCACGCGTCTGTCTACGCCCACTGGTCTGGTGGGTGAATCCGTGGATGGATGTGAAACGAGAACATCTAGAAATTATGCAGAGAAAAGAATCAAATTTCCTCATATTGAAAAGACGCATAAAAAAAGAAAAGACGCATAATGAAGGAAATTTGTCATTCGTGTCGGCAAAAGGAAATTGTACAGGTTCTCTTGGTCTGGTCCGGTCCGGTGACTCAGCATGCAGGGTGGTCTCTGGTTCTCTAAAAACAAGGAAAGAAAAAAAAAGAAAGAAAGAGCTCTGACGCTGTCGTTCTCTGAATTTTTCCAGCAGGAGACGGATTGACAAATGACAAGCAACAGTAATATCCTCTCCTAGATACTGAAACTACAATTCAGTAACCCTTCACAAGTTCACATTTGGTTGGAGTGTCCTCCATTGAGTAGTACACAGCTAATCATTCAGAAAGACGTTGGGGGGTAATGACACCATCATGAACTGTGCTCCACCACTAATCCTTCTCCATCTCACTGGACCAATTCTGCCAGTACACTCATACCCAGATACTGTAGTATCAAACGGCTATATTATCAAAACCTGCCAAAGTTTGTTTTCTCCACCACAAGATCATACTTACGGTAGGTAAACACGGTCTTCACGAGGGGGTGAGGGGATCCAACGCAGAGAACCAGCTGGGTCCCACTTTTCAGTGAGAAAGGGAAGCCAGGCAGGCATTTACTACTAGTTGCCAAATTACAGCTACAGGAGATGAGGGAAGCGTTTCAGTTCAGCAGCAGTACAGTACACCGGGTGAGTCATCACCTGGTCATCCAGCGAGCCGTTGGGGACTCTCTGGTGCTGGACTGGTTGTGTCCTATAAAACGCGGCGGCGGGGCAGCGCCTCTCCTCGCATCACCACCGTCACTTGCTCACAATCACAACACAGGCAGCTCAACCAGTACCGGAGAGCAAGATGTCGTGGTTCGGTCACCACCACAGCAACCAGGCGGCTCCCCCGGCGTCGGGGCCGAACCAGGTGTTCAAGATCTTCTGCCGCGCCAACGAGAACTACTGCCTGGCGGTCCGCGACGGCGGCGTGGTGCTGGCTCCGACCAACCCCAAGGACGAGCACCAGCACTGGTACAAGGACATGCGCTTCAGCACCGGGTGAAGGACGAGGAGGGCATGCCGGCGTTCGCGCTCGTCAACAAGGCCACGGGGCTCGCCATCAAGCACTCCCTCGGCCAGTCCCACCCGGTGAGTTTTCTACTAGCTGTGTCTGTGTGTGCTGCGTTCGTCAATGATCGATCATCCATGGCTAGGCTAGCTGATGAATCGATCGATCGATCCATGGCATACGCAGGTGAAGCTGGCTCCTTTCCACCCGGAGCAGGAGGACGCGTCGGTGCTGTGGACGGAGAGCAAGGACGTGGGCAAGGGTTTCCGCTGCATCCGCATGGTGAACAACACCCGCCTCAACTTCGACGCCTTCCACGGCGACAAGGACCACGGCGGCGTGCACGACGGCACGGGAGTCGTCCTCTGGGAGTGGGCCAAGGGCGAGAACCAGAGCTGGAAGATCCTGCCGTGGGGCCCCGAGGCGAACGTCGGGGCCCACGCCGGCGTCCACCCCGTGCGCGTCTTCTGCAAGGCCGGCGGCCAGGACTACTGCCTCACGGTGCGCAACGGGACGGCGTGCCTGGCGCCCACCAACCCGCGGGACGAGTACCAGCACTGGATCAAGGACATGCGGCACAGCAACCGGGTCAAGGACGAGGAAGGATACCCGGCCTTCGCGCTCGTCAACAAGGTCACCGGCGAGGCGCTCAAGCACTCCACCGGGCAGGGACACCCCGTGAAGCTTGTGCCCTACAACCCCGAGTACCAGGACGAGTCGGTGCTCTGGACCGAGAGCCGCGACGTCGGCGATGGATTCCGCTGCGTCCGCATGGTCAACAACATCTACCTCAACTTCGACGCCTTCCATGGCGACAAGGCCCGCGGCGGCGTCCATGATGGCACCGAGATCGTGCTCTGGGAGTGGGCTAAGGGAGACAACCAGCGCTGGAAGATCCTCCCATGGTGTAAGTAGTACCGTGCAGTGTCTCCCTCTTCCTGATCTTCCACGGGAAGTACTGTACAAGTGCAACCACGCACCATTGATGGCGGCCTGCCCTTACATCCTTTGAAATTGTCGTTGCTTGCGTTTGCAGAGACCAAGGACACCACCTCAGGAACCAACTACTGTAGCTGCTACTCCTACCTAATAATAATCCTACTGGCTGCGGCGATCCCCAAATAAAAGAGACCGGGTGCGATAGCGATGCATCGCGGACTTTCCGTTCCGAGTGGGGTTTGCGTCAGACAGTCAGTCACCGTGTGGCTAGTAGTGTTCCAACCAACCATTGTCAGCCTGCTTGCATTGCGAGGAAGGGGAGTGACAGAGTCGATCAGGAGAAGGGCCGGGCCATCAGCTGCTGCGTTCTGAATTTCTGATGTACGAGTACTCATTATGTCGATCTGTACTCTGAATGAACTCTGTATGACATGAGATTTCATCTCCTTTCTTCTACTGAATGAATGAATCATTGCCTTGCTTTGCTTCACCTGCATTCTGTTTTACTGCTGTGTGATCTGGACATAATTGCCTACTCTGTCTTTTATCCGGACTACCATTAGTATAGTACCAAAAAAACAAAAAGGCAAATCTTGTGCTGTTTCTTGAAATTAATCGATTTAGATTTCACAAGTTTTAGATTACCAAAAAGGAAAAAACATGGACTACAAGGATATGCTACTGATCTACATATTAGTGTATATCCTATATAGTCTTTCGTTCTTTTCTTTTCTGGTTATTTGTATTTTTTTCATTGCGGAAGAAAAAAATAGTAGCGTTGTTACTCAGTGACGAAATTACAGGATGCGTTTGTCCTGTACAACTGGGCCTTGGTGTTCTTCTTAGATTATTATAAAGCTGGCCTTTCATGTCTGGCAAGGTTCTGTCCTTCACTTCATCACCTGGAGGCCTGATCTGAACACCAGTCAGACCCAGCCGAATGGACTTGTGAATCGAATCGAACAAACTTTTTCCTGTGCTCCCTGAATGATACAGTACTCCCTAGTCCCTAAATAGAGTAAATTACATGATCGATCTTTAAATTATTATTGAGGTTTCATCCTAGTCCTTAAACTATTAAAATAGTTATTTAGGTCTCT
The DNA here is from genome assembly GCA_022036555.1 of Microstegium vimineum. Lineage (NCBI taxonomy): Eukaryota > Viridiplantae > Streptophyta > Magnoliopsida > Poales > Poaceae > Microstegium > Microstegium vimineum. The sequence continues at coordinate 8,384,108 of CM039141.1, forward strand.
AAATTATTGTTGAGATTTCATCCGGTCCGAAACTTTCAAAACGGTCATTTAGGTCCCTAAACTATTATTGAGGTTTCATCCCGGGATCAGCTATAGTGACGACGATAACAATTACTTTGTTTTTTTATTTATTTGGACTGAATATTTAAAAGATAATGTTGAATCACAGAAAATTTATAGAATGGTAAATCCAATTTTGTTGAACTCCACATGAGTAGATCTATATAGTGAACATATAATATGGTATGTTTTAGTATAAAATTTTATTGTACCTTTAGATCAATGCTTTTATGTAATTAATTGAAATAATTCATAACTACTGCTTCTATAATTATTTTGTTGGACTAAAACATATCATATTATATGTTCACTGTATAGATATACTCGTATGGAGTCCAACAAAATTAGATTTTCATTTTATGTTTTTTTATCGTTTATTATAATTTTTTTAAAGATTCATCCCAAATAGATAAAAAAAAAGAAAAAGACAAAATCTTTATAGCAAAAACTCACCATTCATACTCAACCAAATAAACCAAAATATTGCACTTGCTCCCACATGATAAAACAATCCAAAATGCCATAAAGGAATGCTACTCCCTTCATCTCAAATTATATGTTTTTATTTTATTTTTCTAGATAGATAGTTTTTGTTGTGCATCTATATACTACGTATAAATACATGGTCTTTACTAGTCTAGAAAAATCGAACGACTTAGAATTTGAAACGAGTAGAGAGTAGATTTTAGAGCATTTTAATACAAAGAGTCTTGTAGTCCCATAATCCAATGAACACATGGATAGTATGGGATAATGGAATCTGCAAATTTTAATCGCATCCAAACGGTATATGCAATCCTTTAAATTTGCACCTAAGTTATTGATTATTTGCACGCCAAATACCTTAATAAAATGTTTCTATGTTTGTTTCTAAATTACCTACTTATATTTCTATATTACTAATATGGGATTTGCTAAATTTCAGGTGCCTGAATTTTAGTTTTATTTCAGGCGATAGTTATTGCATATATTTTCTACTAAAATTGCAGTTTTAGTTCGTTGCAATTTATGTAGACACAGTCTGTAATTTTTGGTTTTAGAAATAAAAAATCTATTAGACAAAATCTTATATATGTTGGCACAAAGGCAATTTAACAATTACAATTATTTTGATAGGAGGATAAGGACAAAAAAATTAATATGTTATAATACAAAGACAGATAACAAAATATAAAATTAACAACTAACTTATACTAGTCGGTGGTATATTAGCGTTGTCTGAAATCATCTTAAATTTCAGACACTTGAACTATAGAAAAAATGTACTAATATATATAAAAACTAATCTAAAGTATGATTTTAAAATATCCACTAAGAGCATCTCCAAGAGTTACGAAGAGAAATTGCTATGAGGTAGGGATGAAAACCAGACTCATTCTACTCTCCTTTACTCTCTTGAGAGGATTGACTTGAGCCATCATCCATGCATGAGCGACAAAAAATAGACTTTATTACTTTATAAGTCATAATCGTGAGACCTTGTTGGATGCCGATGCATTAACCTCAAATCACGTGCAAAAGTCCTGAACTGGAAACTAGGTTTTCATACTGGTCCAAATTTTCTGCTGTGCGACGAATTGAACCCAAGAGGGCCTTCTTACTCTGATATAGGCCCTATAGCGCAACACAATAATAGAATTGCAACTTTGCCAGCAGCCAAACATGATAAGCACGAAGAATTGAAGGAATTAGGAAGAGCATCCAGAAGGCACGTAAACACTAAACACGCACAGCTTCGATATAAGACCAAGCGTCGCAATTCCATGTTCCAATTCGATGCCTCCGATCCCGCCCCTTTTTTATTGTCGTCCGTCCATTTTTTCCTTGTATTTTTAGGAAGAGAAATATATGCTGCCATGCATTTTCCTTTCTGTGATTCGTTTTTTATTTTCTGCTTACGCGCGACGCAGTAGATCGGCCAGCTATACACTCTGCTTCCGACGAATGCTCATCTTCAAAAAAAAAAAAAAGAATACAATTCTAGGTAGATTCACTATAAAAAAAATCATAATAATCCATATGAATCATAAATATTTGTAAACTTTCACATAGATGATCAAACCTGAAATTGTTTGGCTCCTAGAGAAGAGAGATGAGATTTTTTTTAAAAAAAATGGAGAAATTAAATGTTTTATATACTGTACAACAATAGCTGCATGATTCTTCTTCCCAAAACGACTAGAAACCGAATCACTTTTCCCCTCGGTTAGTGTCGCATGGCATCGTCCTTCTCCTTCCTGCCCTGCCCGCTGCCCATATGCGATGCGATGCGATGCGATCCACCACCACCACCATGCGCAGCGTGATAGATGCTCACGCCACATATCATGCACCACTAGTACGTAGTGGGGCCGCCGGGAGCATCCGGCACCGGCAGTGGCGCAGTGCCCTATAAATCCGGCGGCCCGGCCGTGGCCATGCATTGTCGATCTGTGTCGTCAGCGCCACATCGATCAGAGAAGCAGTCATCAGGCATCATCATCGATCATGGACGGCGGATACTACGGCGGCCGTGATCACCAGCGCTACGGCGGGTACGGCGGCGGCGGCATCGTCGCGACGCCGGGGTACGCTCCGGCGGTGCCGTACGGGATGTCGCAGGTGAACATCGAGGGCAAGGGGTGCGGGCGGCCGCTACCACCGCAGCCGACGGTGAAGGTGTACTGCCGCGCCAACCCGAACTACGCCATGACGGTGCGCGACGGGAAGGTGGTGCTGGCGCCGGCGAACCCCAAGGACGAGTACCAGCACTGGATCAAGGACATGCGGTGGAGCACGAGCATCAAGGACGAGGAAGGTTACCCGGCGTTCGCGCTGGTGAACAAGGCGACCGGGGAGGCCATCAAGCACTCGCTGGGGCAGTCCCACCCCGTGCGCCTGGTGCCCTACAACCCGGACTTCCTGGACGAGTCCGTGCTCTGGACCGAGAGCCGCGACGTCGGCAACGGATTCCGATGCGTCCGCATGGTCAACAACATCTACCTCAACTTCGACGCCCTCAACGGCGATAAGTGGCACGGCGGCGTCCGCGATGGCACCGACGTCGTGCTCTGGAAGTGGTCCGAGGGCGACAACCAGCGCTGGAAGATCCAGCCCTACTACTGAACGAACGAATTAACTGATCGGCAGAGATCATCCATGGCGTCCATCGATCGTCCGCAGCTACCGCGCTCGCAACTCGCATACATACATACATATACTAGCAGAATAACTGAGCTTTGTCTCCTGTGCCGTCTTTCTGCATCATGCATGTATGGATAGATAATCAAGCAGCAGCGAGACAAATAAAGGGCGCTACTCATGGTCATGTATACGTACGTTTGCAGCTGTATGTATGTACCTTGTAATAAGTTGCAATACATATATATATATATATATATATATATATATATATATATATATATATATATATATATATATATATATATATATATATATATATATATATGCTTGTACAATAAAGTTTCTCGGGTGTGTATTAACATACGTATCTGTATCCCTATTATAATTAAGAGTAATTGATTTTTTTTAAAAAAAATATACATAACCAAATGCTTAATATGCACGCACGCTAATTATTCCATATAAACACACGTACACAAACTCTATTCCTATGGCACCTCTTTTTGAATCGGATGTGTCGGGTTTTTGTTTAACTTTTTCGACCCACCTAATTAAATAAACGGGTCAGATATTACTACCAAAATAGTGGAGTTTTTCTAGTATTTGTAAGTAATAATAAAATATTAACATTAGTCATAACATATGAGAATCCTCAATAGAATGCTAAACCACGCATTAGCTAAAATGTTAAATAACAAAACACTAGCAAAACTCATAAATTATAGTTGTTAGAGATATTGTGACTTAAAGGCCTGAAGTATTTTGGGTCGGGCCGCAAGCGTGTAAAACAGGGAAAAAAGTTAGATGATGACCATCCTTACCAGGACGTGGTGAGGTGGGTCCTCGTGTTCTTTTGTTGTTTGTACGTGCACACGTATGCAGCGCTCACGACTGATACATGGTCACAGAGTGACAGTGGAGGCACACGGAAGAGATGGATCGCCCAACCTTTTGTACTCCCTCCATTTTAAATTATAATGTATTTTAAAAAAATTAAAATGGTAAAGCATCGCAATTTTAATTAAAATTATAGAAAAAAAATTAGGTTCGTCCAAATGGGATCGAGCTGAAGCCTGGACGATCCTGGGCGATGTGTGGAACTGAAGTACTGAACTGTCAGTATTGATCTGATCTGATCTGATCTGAGAAGCGGTTGAATGTACACATATTCTGAAAAATATATATGTACGTACATACATACAATAATGTAAGTGTCCACGCTTTAAATTTGGCAGACTCAACGCTATTAACAATATTTTCCCACAAAGTTTAGCGTGCCCGGCGGTGGTCAACGCTTCATCAGCACATTTGTGTAATTCCCTTTTAGGCTCTGTTTGGAACAAAGGAATGAAAAACATAGGAAAGGAAGAAAGTACAGAAAACTTGTAGGAGTGAAATGGCGAAACATAGGAATAGAAAAATACAGGAAACAATTAAAAGAGGTGTTTGGAACGCAGGAATGAAAAATAGAGGAATCAAAGTAACACATACATAAGATATAGATAGATTATCTAGTAAGAAGCACATGCAATTTAATGTTCTCCTAATATACGTAGGGTGCTCGCAGCCGACAGAACTCATGCTTAATACATTGATTAGCTTGATGTCTTTTTGCGTTTATCGTAATTAAGTTATATAAGGTGTGGCTGATAAAAAAATTACAAATATATGGACTTGTTTATTAATTTACTACAACCTTATCCATTCGTCCAACTCGTATCGTTGTTGGCCTTCCACTCACCAGTGCACTCTTGCTCTGCCTCCGCCACGCAGCTTGCTGCATGCGCTGCCAGTGCCACCCACCGCAAGCGAGAATCAGTCCTGCTAATTTCGCACACCACCGCCGCTCATGCTTATATGCAGCGTCATGAAGAGAAATAATGCTGTAAAAATATTGGTTTGGTGTGCTAAGCGTGTCCGCGAGCGCCACAGGAATTTTTCCCTTGGGTCTGAGCTCATTTTTCCAATCCTCCAAAAGTACAGCTTCAGTGGCCGTTCCTCCAGAAAGGTCTGTCCACATTCCTTCGTTCCAAACGGTCATATAAGATTCCTTTCCTCTGGAACTCAATCCTTCATTTTTCCTCCGTTTTTCCTCCATTCCAAACGAGGCCTTACCGTATCCCTTATAGAATTTAGAATAAGTTGCTTTGATTTTTTTGGTTCATCCATATAGAATCTAGATACATTATAAAATCTATATACATAGCAAAATAAATGTACCAACAAAACTTAGAAGGAAGTGCTTGGAATTCGATAAGAAAGAGGTCGAACGGGCGGGTCAATTGGCCAAATCACACGATATACAATTCTGTTTGATTTGGGTGGGCTGGTATCCAGTTCAAATCGAGGCCTGCGTCCACCCAATGAACGGGCCACAGATATGGCCTGGCCTAAAGAAGGAAGGAAACCGTAGTTCGTTCTGATGAAGGTTTATTTGGGCTGGGCTGCAATTGCGTTATATATCCTGGTTTCGTCGTTGGGCTTTGAGGAGCCATGTAGTAATAGGCCGGTGGCGGTTGCTGAGTTGGGTGCTCGCTCCTGTTGGTTCCACCATCCAAGAGTCAAAGCATCCCTTATAGTGTGTCCTAAGACCATGCTACAAAACTCTCTTTACTTTAAATAAACTTTTATTATCATTCTTCATAAATATAGTATCATATCAGTATATTTAATGTTGATAAAACTCTATAAAATCTCATCGAAATTGGTCTAAAAATGTTATAGTTTTAATCAAAGTCGTTTTATTCGATCAGATGTTATCAGATTCACTTTGTGGTAGCGTCATCTGATTATCGTCAATTTACGTGTGTGTGGATTGAGGCTAATCTGATAGCATCCAACGGGGCTAGGAATAGAATCCCGTGCTGCTGCTGGGTCTGGTCACAGGTCATAGGCCGGCCGGAAACACGGAGCAATCTGTGATACGCCGGCGCACGGGCTATCATATATATCAACCTAAGCTAGCCGTCCAAACGAAACGACCAAACCGATGATCCTGCTGCTCCTACAAGATGGATGTTGTTGTCTCGACATGACGACATGGTCAGAGGCAGAAGCCACGGTTTTACGGGCCGTTGCTAGCTTTTTGCGTGTACCGCTTAATTTCCAGCATACGCACGCGCCCGGGCATGTGTATTCCCCTGGCTACATAGCCTTTTCTTCTCATTTCCCTTTTTTTTTAAAAAAAAAGAAACGGTTATTCCACCTGCCTCTACAGTTTTTTTTTTTTGATGACATGAGCCTCTGCAGTTATTACAACATTTCCAGCTCAACGATTGAATACAAATATGGTCAGAGGTCACCGTACAATATACGAGTACATTGCCCACGTAAGAGCTGAGCTAGCTGCAACCACCACAAAAATCAAGTTTTTTTTTACCCCGTTATTGCAAAATGCCCTCCCTACTTAGGTCCAAAAAATGGATCGACTACGTTTGACATTTACTTGCATGATTGCACTACCCTGCTTTCTTTGCTTCTGTGAATTGCTTAAAGACCTTGTTTAAATATTATCGAATTCACCTAAATCTATGTGTGTTTAGGTGAATTATAATGTAATTTAGTTAAAATTTTACCCTAATTCACCTCAATTAATACATCCACATGGATCCAAACAAGGTATTACGAGTATTATGCCTTCTTCTTTAATTTCGTACAGTGCACGAAAACAGTTGGTCAGGTGACTAGGTCCAGCCTCCGGTGCTACGCTAGTTCAAATCCATCACATATATCAAAACCATTGGCAAATATATATGTAAAATGTAGTAATACATATAGTCAAGGAGATGGGAATAATTCCATTGTTTTTTTTAAAAAGGAATCCAATGTATAGGCCGGCCACCAACTGCTAGGTTAGCAGTGTACTAAAGTCAAGGAGAAATAATCCTGCATCTCCTACAGAAAAAAAAAATATATAAAAAAACTCATGAACAATCTAATCACACCACCGTGGCACCAGTGTACCGGTAAGACGGTGACTAACTGACCTTTGGCATCATCATTGTTATTAAAGTTATTTTTATTAGAATTGTCAAGTTAGGCTGCCTGCATTGTTGAATGGACAGACATTTTTTCTTTCTTTCAACTAAATCGTATAGGTACTTCTTCTGGTGCAGTACGGCGTATTAATTGCGCGGATACAACAATGACATTTTTGGAATTAATGTAATATAGGAGTACATGTTGTCTTGAAAATGGATACGTGCACGCAAATTTATTTCGCTCCATTGTCGAACTACATAAAGTTTGATGTGATATATAGAAAATTTAACAATCTTTATGATATCAAAACATATATACTATTAAAATATATTCTTTTTTTTTAGATTCAGTATAAAAATCCAACACTACTTATTCGTTATTATAAACGTGGATAATTTTCTTATATAGAAACCTCTGATAAAATTGAAAATATTTAACTTGGTATTGCTTGTCCCTCCGTTTTTTAAAAAATCAAAAATGTAATTTTCAAGGATTGAAATGTTTTAAAATTTGATCAACGTTAAATAAAAAATAATAATATTTATAATATAAAATAAGTATCAGTAAATTAGTTATGAAATATATTATCAGATTTAGTTGGAGCCATAAATGTTAGTACTATTTATATAAATTTAATCAATATATATTAAGTTACTTTGACTTACACAAAATCACATATAGTTACATCTTTTTTTTTAAAAAAAAAGAGACAGTATATTAGGTTTTTTTTTTTGAAAAGATCAGTCGGAGATGTGCGGAACTTGTACTGACATCGGAGGAAAAAACATTAATATATTAGAATTGCATTCATACGAACAGAGGGACATGGTATGAACAACACGTAATGCTGCAACGAAAGTTAAAACATGCACGGATTAATATATAAAGTCAGATTATGAGCAAAACACGGTTGTGAACAAGTAAGAGATGGGATCGTTCGCTGAGCGATCGCAGGTGTACAACCAACCTACCAGTACGTACAAAACATTGACCTTATATGTACATTTATATATATCACATGAATCAAAGGTGGGGACAAAAAGAAAACCGGGATGGCAAAAAATCCAACATCACATTATATTGCCACGGTGCCACCTTGCACTGCTGAAACCTAAAGAAAAGGAAAAGCGTTGCATTATGGGCAACCTAGCTAGAAAGCAAAATAATGTTATACAGTACCATTTTGGAAGAAAGAGCTAGCCCGCACACACACTAGTTCTTTTCCTAGCATCCTGTGTTTAATCTTGTGGTGGGAACATGCTTTTAGCTCTATTTGTTTGAATTTAATCTTTGTTTTTTTCGAAGGGCAGCAAAAGCTTTGCCGGATTTTTATTAGACGAGGAAAAAGAAAAAAACAACGAATGTACAAAGACCCCAAAAGGGGGGGGGGGGACAAAACCAAAGAAAAAGAAAAAACAGGAGGGGAAATCATGCCTGCAAACTCAACACCACTCGACTCTTACTAAAAACAGAGAAAAGAAACCGGTCTTCAAAGACCAGCCAAAGCTGCCCTAACTAGGCACGGGCTCTAAAAAGAAGATGGACTCGATTCAAACTGGTAGAGTTGAATCTCCTCTTTACACAAGTGAGCAACTTGTTGTGGTTGTAAGCTTTTATTCTGAAAAATTCTTCTATTCCGTTCCTTCCAAATGTTCCACCAAAAATATATCATGACTCCATCAAAAGTTTTCCTCTGATTTTTTTCAATCTGCCGACGACATTTCCACCAGTAGTTGTGCAATGATCCATTTGTTGTGAGGGGATCAAGCACGGGGATTCCAAGTCATTGCTTGATGAGGGTCCAGACTTGTTTCGAGAAAACGCAGTTTTTGCATAAGTGGGTTGGCGTCTCCGGTTCTACTCCACATAGCTTGCAAATTGGGTCATTCGGCCACTGTCGTTTCATTAGGTTATTGGCGGTGAGAAATTTTTTATGTAATAGAGTCCAGGCAAAAAACCTACATTTTGGCTCGGCCTTTGCTTTCCAAATCGGCATGATTCTCAATTTACTATAGGCTCCTTGAAACTGGATATTGTAAGCGCTTTTAGTCGTGTACTCTCCATCTGAAGTCCATCGCCAATAGATATTGTCCTCCCTATTCTCAGCCAGTGTGGTCTGATTGGTAGCTTCCCATAGCTTCACATATTCGTTTAACTCTTGCAAATTCTGGATTGGTAGGATGTGCGCGATCCAGCGTTTGTGCAGTAGGGCTTTTTGGACCGTGATGTTTTTTCTTTTTGCTTTCATGAACAATGATGGGGCAATTGTTTTGGGAGCTCGCCCATCTAACCATGAAGATGTCCAAAGTTTGGCAACCTGTCCATTTCCAATTGTAACCACTATTGATGCTGTGAATAGTTCTTTGTCTTTGGCGTCGCAGGGCATTTCTAGCTTGTTCCATGGTCTGTCTTTCTCCTTCCATTGAAACCAAAGTCATCTTAGCCGTAGGGCCCTTGCAAATCTTTCGAGGTCAAGAATCCCAAGCCCTCCTTTTGCCTTGGGTCTGCAGGTTGTTGCCCAGTTGATGATAGAGTGCCCCCCATATACTTTGTCCGGTGTCTCCCCCCGCCATAAAAAACAACTTCTTAGTTTGTCTATCCTTTGGATGAGCCATTTTTGTTCTTCAAAAATCGTCATGTGATATATTGGCTGTGAAGATAAAACTGTTTTGATCAATGTTTCACGACCGGCTGTGGAGAGTAGGCGTCCTTTCCACCCTGGGATCTTGGCGCCTATCTTATCTATGAGGGGTTGAACTTCTATTCTTCTTAACTTCCTTACATGAAGTGGTAGGCCGAGGTATTTACCTGGAAATTTTCCTATCTTTCCTAGGAAGTTTTGGAGGAGTTGATGGACCGACGGTTCGTCCATCCTTATGGGAAAAATTTCTGTTTTAGAGATATTCACTTGGAGCCCTGAGCATTCTCCAAAAAATGTAGAAGCTTCTGTAGATTGTCAAGTTCTATTGCTTTTGGTGGTGCGAAGATTGCGGCATCATCTGCATATAGCGAACATCTCAAGTTGGCAGTCCTCGGTAGAACTGGCTGTAAGATACCGTTCCTAGCTGCTGCCTGGATGATGCGTTGTAACGGGTCTATGGCCAATATGAATAATAGCGGTGACAACAGGTCACCCTGCCTTAATCCTCTAGCATGCCTGATTTCCCTTGTTGGTTGTCCGTTGATTAGAATTTTTGATGAGGTCGTTCCCAGTAAAATTGCTATCCAATCTCTCCATTTAGTGTTGAATCCCATGGATTCGAGCACTTCTAACAAAAAACTCCAATTCAGAGAGTCGAAGTCCTTGGATATGTCGAGTTTTATGAAGAGGGCCAGAGTTTTCTTTTTGTGTAGCTGCTGGATGACCCTTTGGGAATAGATGAAATTGTCATGTATGCACCTCTTTTTGATGAAGGCATTTTGAGCATTTGAGACTAATTAATTCATATGTGGTTGTAGCCTATTTACCAAGACTTTTGTGATGATTTTTACTACACTATTGATTAGATTTATGGGTCTGTAGTCTGATAAAGAGCTCGCATCCTGTGATTTGGGGAGTAGCACAATGTTTGCATCATTTATTTTGCTCAAATTTGAGGTTCGGTGGTTGTAGAAAGACATGATCGCCTGGATCAGATCCTCTTTGATGATGGCCCAACATTTTTTGTAGAAGACTCCTATGTAGCCGTCAGGACCAGGTGCCTTTTCCCTTGGCATGTTTTTGACGACGCCTTCGATTTCTTGTTCAGTGACGTCCAGGATGTCCAGGTTGAGTCTGGTGTACTCAAGTGCCTCCCAATTTATGGCTTTGGTCCTTTCATTGACAGTTCCCATAAGTTTTCTGAAATGATCATATGGCAGATTCGACTTGTTTTCCTGTGTTATCACTACACCTTGGTCGCCGTTGAGGGTGCTAATGAAGGCTTTTTTCTTACGTATATTGGCATGTATCTGGAAGAAATGTGTGTTGGTGTCCCCTTTACGTATCCATGTAAGGCGAGAGTGTTGCCTTGCTCTCGCTTTTTGAATGACAGCAATACCTAGGGCTTTAAGCTTGAGATACTTTTTGAACTCTAATTCTTCCGTTGTAAGAAGCCTGGCTTCTTGTGTTTTTTCCAGATTTGACAAGACAATGTTTATGATGGCCCAGATTAGCTTCCATTTGCCCATGGATTGGCGCCTCCAGTTACGTAATGCCTTGGCCGATCGTAGAAGCTTGACATGAATGCACATGATGGTGTCCTGGGTGTTTACCGGTTCCATCCAAGTTGTTTGCACCGTCTCCAGGAAGCCAACCATCTGTGCCCAATAGGCTTCAAACCGAAAGCCTCTGTAGAAATTTATACCAGTTTCCCCCTGTAGGAACAGGGGGCAGTGATTGGAGCCTAGGGACGCCATGGCTTGTAACTCTGTTCGTGGGAACAACACGAGCCATTCAGTTGAAGCTAGCAAATGGTCGATCCTTGTCATTGTGGGTACTTGCTGGTCATTACACCAAGTGAAGCGTTTCCCCTTAGTTCAATTGGTACCACTTCTATATTGTCGATCGTGGATTTGAACCTATTGATCATTGGGATATCTATGCGTGAGTTGTTCTTGTCTTGGGCTCGGAGAATGAGGTTAAAATCCCCTAGGATCAGCCATGCCGGGAGAGCAAATTGTTTGAGATTTTCAATTTCATGCATGAATTGTATTTTATCTGCATCAGCTTGGGGCCCGTAGACACCCGTTATTGTCCACTCAGAATTATCCGCCAACATGGTGATTCTTGTTGGTACTGTGTTTGCCGCCAAGTGTGGTTGGCCTGACTGAAATAACGGTCTGAAGCGGCCACTAGGATACCCCCACTCGTTCCTACAGCCGGTAAGGAGACTGTACTGCACGCCAGGATGGGACCGACTGTTTCCGTTAGCAGGTTTTGGTTCCAATTAGCAATCTTGGTTTCCTGTAGACATACAATTGTTGCCCCTGAGGACAGTATTTGGTTTTGTACAGAGGCACGCTTTGGCCCATCATTTAAGCCTCTGACATTCCAACACAAAATGCTGCAATTTTTTGTTGTCATAGAGGAAACCAACATCTACTAACAGCTGGTTGGAGTTCGGCCGAGGGCAACAGAGCCAGCAGACCAAGGTTTTCCAACCAAAAAGTAATTAAAACAGCCCGAACGCCGAAGGCAACAAAGCCAGCAGACGCCTAACTGGGAGGTTCTGGGTTGAGTCAGGTAGGTGGTTATAAATCTTGAGATGCTATAAATCTTTATAGTTTTGTCTATAATTCTTGGTCAAACTTGAGATGTTTTGACTCTCCAAGATTCTTGGAATGACTTATAATTTGGGATAGAGGGAGTATGTAGTAGTCATGCATATATATATATATATATATATATATATATATATATATATATATATATATATATATATGCAAACGTACGTAGTAATAATACGATATATATTTGGATCCTCGCTCGTCGTCCATGCATGGATAATATAAACTCCGGCCTCTCCCCTTTTTTGGTTTATGATATGTGTGGTCTAGCTTTATTAGCTTATACGACCGATCTGATAGATGTACCTATATATCTTCTGCAGGTTCCGTTCCGTTACGTTAAATTAATAAATGGGTGGTTAAGTTGTACGAACGAACGTACGTACGTACATACACATCTCCATCTGACTGATCGATCTGCCTAAGAAATATATATATAACCGAAAGTCATGGTACGTACATATTGCTAATAAGGACTGATCGATCGAGTTGAACTAAGGTAGAGTACGTACGTAGCAGGTGTTGCTGTGCTACGTGTACCTAGCCATGCGCATGCGGACTGGCTTAGTCGTACGTTGACAGCTGCTAGCTGGCAGCTGGCTCGAGCTAGGTACGGTGGTCTACGTACGACCACGTCGCTGGCCGGCCTAGCTAGACATATGCTCGATCGGGTCGGTCGGCGGCCGGTTTCGTTTGGCATGATTATATATGTACTTTTCTTGGCTGGATTTAAACCGTCTGAAAAGCCAAGCAGCGATGAGAGCCGTGGCGGCCTCCCTCTCCCTCCCACGGCCTCTTAGCTCCTCCCGGCCTCAGCAGCGATGAGAGCCGTGGCGCAGTGGCGGCGCGACGCATGGGAGGCCGGGAGCCACGGCGCGGCGGTGGTGCGACAGCGGGCTGGCAGGGGCACGCGCGGGCTGTCGTGCCTAGCAACACGACACGGCACGACTCCGGCACCTTAGTGTCGTGCCTGGGTCAGGGCGGCAGCACGGTGACACGTCCAGCCACGGCACGCGTGCCTACCGTGCTCTGCTCGTGCCCGTACGGCCCGTTTGGAAAACTATAGACTGGAATGGACATGCACGCATGCATGCATGTCATCCGATCGACGAAACGAAACAGAACGAAACGATCGAAGAAATGAAATGTTGTTGGCATCCAGCGGACGTTGGACGGATTCCGACGCCACCACCTCTGCCTGCTGTACGTCCTCGTAATATATACTAGCACGATGGGCGCGCTAGGGAAAGTTAAATGAGGGCAATGCTCTTGCTACATGTGCCCTTGAATGAGTGTTGTGTCCTCAAGGGCAAAAAAAAAAAAAAAAACCCGTCTCCGAGCGCGCTACGGCTGCGCCGGTCATACTAAAGCACATAGAAGCATGTTTATTTATCTATTATTGGAACAAACGAAGAAAGCAAACAACGGTCACAAAAGAGAAGCCGAGAAACAACATTAGTTCGCATTGCACATAGCTCCATCTTCTCCTAGAATAGTTAATTCTATTTTATTCTGACGATCATCTTTCTTGTTGCATACATATGAAAGAGAGGTAATGGTCCAAGCCGCTCTGCTTGATGACCCTCTTGCATTTTACCAGATGATGGTGCATGTCCTTCTGCCTCGGGATCCTTCTGGAATATTTCACTTCTAATATCATCTACGTCGAGCAAAGAAACAGCAAAGTGATAGATTCTTTGAGTCAGGCCTAAGCACAACACGAAGCCCTAGTACACAACCTGAAAAAATGGGAAGAACAATCACAATAGAGAAGCATAAGGTGGTATATAATGTACACCTATCAGGCTAGGGGCTAGGATTAATAACATTAGTTCTGCATCTTTTTATTATAAATTTCTGTTGGGAGTACACCAAATAGTGATTACCTGATGGCTCCTAGTCTGATCCATAATGTTAGCTGGATCTTTTTTCTACAGAGAGCGTGCATCAAAGAGATAATATCATGTTGTTGTTAGTCACCTAACTGAACATTCTTCATCACCACATTGTGCTGTCCTATAGGTATAATATTCAGAGCATTAATGTAAATTCAAAGAAATACATCATTAAGCACAAAGTAAATTCAGATATATGTAAATACATGATGAGATCAATCTGAACATTGTCACCTATATATATAGTATCCGAAAGGCATAATACTGAGGACATTCATGTAAATTCAGAGCATGGAAAATAATATAGGGCTTTTGCTTACTGCCTAATGGCACTACACACATGAAAGTCATATGTTGATCTAATTCCAATTACAATCTCGGTAACTTTGGATATCGAAAGCTCCTTTTTAGCCCTACATGGTCAAAGCACACCATAGGCATGTAACTGAATTGCACCTACACAAGAACCACTACAAAGCAGTACCAAAATGACTGCCTTTAAAGTATCTGTTGTAATACCGGTAGTTCAGTAACCAAACCATTTGTTAGCACTCCAAACAAATATATTGAGGTATTCTTTGGCAACCAGATTACAGGAGGAAAGGCAATGGTACTGGGGAATCTAACCAAAATAATGAGGCACCAAGAAATTTTTTCCCTAAACGCCCGAGGGCACAATAAAGCAAGTCTGATAGAAGCATAACATGATTAAAAAAAACTGACATATTAATGGCAAAAAGATGGTTACATGGATGTAAGATTTGTGATCACACATATTGAAAGTAATAGTTGCACTCATGATAAAAGAAAACAAAATGCAATGATGACAGTCTACTTGTATTGCTACGTTTGTAAAATTAACAATACTTGCACCTCTTTCTGTGAAACCCAACAACAATCAGGAACGCAGGATGTTCCATTTTGGCATAGAAGAAGCGGGTTACGTAGAGGATATGCAAAGTAAAAATAGGAGGTAAAGAAAAATATTTGAGCGATTTATAGGAAAATATTTTGCTCAAATAGTGAAATGTTAGGGAAGTGTGGGTGGTGACACAAGTGTTATAAGACATTCATTTGCAAAAAGAGCTGTACATGGTTTCCTCTTAGTTTCAGTCTAAGCAGCTGCATATCAGAAATAATGAATTAACAACCTGTTGTCCCCATTTGAATGTCTAATGTGTCCAGATAGGGTGCAATAGAAGAGTGACCGTTGGAAGCCGTTGGAGCTTGTCTGATGCAGCAAGCAATGTAAGGAAAAATATTTTGTCTCTTGTTTAGTGTATAAATCATTGAAATGTTATAGTTAGGGAAATGAATGACCTTCAATTATAAAGAGGTTAGACATGGTAAGCAGTTAGTTCATTTTGTCTGTTGTTTTATACTATTAATAAGTCTATAGCAGGAAGCCTTACTATGCATTCTCATTGCGAAAAAAAACCAAATAGTTTTTTTTATGTATCTGCACAAACAAACTTCAGCACCGTGAAACCCACATAGAAGGAAGTGCGAACATTTTTTTGCCTACATCTGATCAGAAGGCAAAAAAAAGGGTATTTCCATTCAATCTAAGGTTTGCGGCAAGGTTTTTCTATGGTAATGTGCAAACTTCTCTCTATGGAGAATTTTATAAGGCACTTTGGAATACCAGGTTGCAGTAAGGGAAGTGGCATCCAATGCAGACTGAAAGTGGATGTTTTTTTGTAAAATAATGGTTGGCTTATGTACATATATATAGTACACCTCTGAACAATATATAATACTAATTAGGCCACTCAAAGATTGCGCCATAGGATAATTTTGTTGAAGATTTGTTGAACTTGTAAAATAGAGTGAAATTGGTGACATCACAGGATCATGTCACTTCAGTTTAGTAGGCCTACCTTTTTAAGAGCACGCATTGTGGTGGTACAATTCCATGTTCTTCAAATTTGAGAGAGAAGCCTTCCTACTACAAACTAAAAGTAGAAGTCATCATATTTCTCTAGTCACTGAGTTTGAATAGTTCAAATCTGGTACATGCCTCTACATATCAAATTAAAACAATCAGAATGTACTATACAAATTTCTATTTTGTGATTCTAAGAAGCAGGGGAAATTATATATTGTTCCTAAATATCATGGAAACAGGAAACTGCAGCTAGTGACAGAAGCATTATTACCAAATCGTAGGCATATGACAATCTCCTCTGGCACTAATAGAGTAAGGGGAAAGTTATCTAGCACACCTACTAAATCATAAAAAATAACCATCAATATAAGTATTGCCTTGTGTTGACCTCTTAACCACATAGACAGTGAAATTTGATCACTGAAGCCAAGCAACAGAGGTGCACTATTTAAATTGTAGAAGGAAATAACTGCTGGTCTGCCATCTGTCAGGCAATGAGGATGTAGAATGGAGCAATAGAACTGTTATAATAAAAGGGAGGCCATTTGGTAACAATTAGTGATAGGAATAGCAATACAAATGCAGTAGTTACGCAAGGAAAACACCATTTGTCAAACTCTGCATAGGTATATAAAACAACAACAAATGATTTAGAGAAAATAACAATCGACACCCTTAGTTTATCACTGAAAACTGAAAAGAAAAAAAGGAATTGATTTGGTGAACAATCCTAACCTTCTTGAATGGAAAGGGTGAACCTAGCAGGTTTGTTATCAGGCAATTTGACATCATCATATCTGTTGCCATAAGGATAACTAACAACAGTCCATATCCCATCTTGAACATCACAGTGGCATAAATCAATTGAGGCATTCCTTGAAACATAAACTGCCTCAATTTTCGAAAGAGTAAGAATGGCTACATCTACATGAAACAGAGAACATGAAAACATGAAGCTCGACTATTAAGCAAATTCTACATCTGATTAGGATCACCTTGTTGAGTCAAGTGAGCACATAGGGCTGCAACTCCTCTGTCCTGTAGGCTCGATTCAGCTCCAGGTCATTTTGATATCCCAACTAAAGGCATCTGGAACCCCAAGAACTGTGCTGGAGGAGCCATCGTCACTCTTTGAAATCGAGGAATAGGTTCCAAACTGTCAGGAATCGATTCATTACAGTATGAAAAAAAAATCGAAAAAATCTCTAGGAGGAGAGGGAGAGGAAAGGGAGTCGGGCAGAGGGGACAAAAGCGAGGGGAGGCACATCATCTGGCGGTGCTGGCAGTCGACACCACCTGGGGGCTAGCCGCCGGCAAGGCCGCCCGCGAAGCGGATCCGCGAGTACTGGAGAGGGAGAGGCAGCGCGCCGAAGACGAACGGGGGAGATGAAGGAGCGACGAAGCAGTTTGACCCGCACGCGTAGACTCTGCGTGCGCCGCTCCCGGGAAGAAGAAAAAGCGAGGAAGAGGCGGAAGCGGAGGCAGCGAGGCGTGGTGTTCCTTTGCGGAGGCTTCAAGGTCTGTTATGCTGAGAGTTCATTTTTTTTTTTTTTGAGAAAAGCAGTCATTTTGTTTTGACGCGAGACTGGGACTGGGGGACCAGATGACCGCCGAATACCAGAGCTCCATGTGTCGCGTCGGCATACGCCAACGGTAGCCAAATCGCTGGGAGGTCTTCAATTTATTCGTGCTCTTATACGGAGCACGTACTATAGGATAGTAGCAGTACGAGTAGTACTCCTCTATCCATCGCTTCTCTGCTCGATCACTTGCTTGCTTGTAATATACTACCTCCCTCCTTAAAAGAATGTAATTATGAAAACCGTTTAAATCAAAGTTGTTCATGTTTGACTAGTTTTAAAAATATATTCTATAACTAATCTAATGATGATACCAGTTTTTCATATCACGAATCTTAGTACATTTTTATATAAATTCAATCAAAGTTCAAACTATTTGACTTCTCGCAAAGTAAGTGAGAATTGCATTCTTTTGGGGACGGATGTAGTATAATATATAGACCTGCTCATCTCATAATAAATTAGCATGAATTAAATTCGCTAAATTCAGCGAAACAAAAACTGTGCCAGTGTGCTACCGGTCTCAATTGCCACATACTGAAATACATATATGATGCTTTGGTGAATTATTATTGCAACGCAAGATCTAGCCTCACACACACGCTGACAGTTTTATTACATTATACATAGTTAGGCAGCGAGATATGCATATGGCTTGCATTGGCTTCCAAGTTTGTTCACCACCACCGTCCAAGAGCGCTAACTGTACGTGCCCCTGCCCAATTAAAGCCCAATGCAAGTTGCATATTGGCGCGTGCCGAGCATCCCGGCACGTACGTACGGTCGATCGAGCGCGGCCGGCCGGGCGGCTACTTTTCTCTCTATCTACTCGGCGTGAGAAGAGTGCCTCAACAAACACCAAGATCAACTGCATCGATCTGCATGGGTAGTGGGAGTATATAAAAACAACAAGTTGGCACACATAGCAGCATGCATGATGCATATCCCAAAAGATACAAAGTATATGGGTTCCCTATCTTTGTATTGAAAAAAGATACAAAGTATATGGGTTCCCTAGCAGAATACCGGTGTAAGGTACATCTCGGTGGTCAAGCGGAGCGAACACCTCGTCTTGAAGCGTCTGAGAGTGACGACGATGCCGACTCCGTCTACATCAGCCTTGAAGGCGTACGAAGAAATCTATGGCGGTGACCCCGGATCACATCGAGGCGTTTCGTGAGTTGATTCCACCGGTTAGCGACGTGGGGGCGCGCAAACGGCATCGCCGCTCGGCTGCGTGGATATATGCCTCTTAGCCGGCCTCTTTTTTCGGGTTAATAAGTTTCTAATGTAAGACCATAGTTTTTAGTAGACTAGGCTTGATCGGAGCGTATACATATAATTCTTCTAAACCCTCCTAGAGCACCGTGAAGATATGTTGTATTAAAATTTTTTCTTTTCTACCTTAATATAAAGACGCGTAAATCATTTGCGAGATCTAAAAAAAAAAACAGGCAGAATCCACGTCAGCTAGCGCACACCATCGTTATCACGGCGCCTACCTACTAATTAATCCTATCTCAATTAGTGGAGTAGCATATTAATTATATATAATATTATAGGATAGCATGAACGAGTCCCGAGACGGCCTACTATAAACATCATATCACGTACGTACTTGTATATAGGAGTACTGATCTGTATATCCTGTCCGGCTGTCCCTTTGATCCCATCATATCATTGGTATGTACGTAGTAGTGGTCAACAGTATCGTCATCCATTCTACACTGACTGGTAGTACACGTAGTATAGTAATTTTTATCCCCTCGATCATCCGCGGAACGATCGACCGCTTTTTGTAAATTATACTCATCTCTTCCAAGAACGATGCTGATTCACCTAATCGGATTCACCTTAGGTTAGTTTCAATGGGGTTTCATGAAGGGTTTCATACACATTAAATGAGGTGCCACATCAGATTTACACTTTTTACATAAAACGACGAGAAGAGAGAGGGAGAAAGTTTTATGGTGATAAAACTATATAGCGTTGTTTCCAAAACGTTGGAAACCATGTGAAATCCCCGTTGAGAGTATTTTCTAGTTTCATGGGATGCACGCAAAGATAATGTATGGTGGAGAGGAGAGAGAAAAGAAAAAGAAAGGCATAGGTAACCGCATAAAACTATCCAATGAAACTATGCATTGAGAGAGACTCGTTTCATGGTAAGTTTCATATAACTAGAAAAGCGTACGATGAAACAATGACCATGCATGCATGCATGTTGAGTTATTTGTGGACTGTGGCGATCGATGAGTGGATCATGGGTGGCGATCGAGAGGTAGTATTCTGTTCGTACAGGCCGGCAATCGACATCGTCGTCGTCTCCTCGAGATCGGCACACGCACGCGGTGGCGGCGGCCGCCGGGTATCGCGAGACCGCCGCACCCCACCCCCCGACCGCGCGCCGTCCGGCCGTTTCGTTCTGACGACGGCTATATTATTATTCATTCCTAGAAGAAGATGAAGAAGAAGAAGAAGTTACGTACCGGCCGCGCGAGCGTGCGGATTAAATAATAGGCCGGCCGGGTACATCTCGGTATACGTATGATATGGGAGGAGTAGGTTGTTGAAAAACCAGCTGCTGCTAACACGTTTCAAAGGACGGCGGTGAAAATAAGTTACTGCAACGACGACGGCCGGGCCGTATAATTGGCCGGCGCGCGCGCGAGAGAGAGGCGTACGTGGTCGAACTGGATCCTTATTTGAACACGAGAGAGTTGGGACTTGCACTACGCATGCATGCTAGCTGCTGAATTGTTAAGATCGATACGTTTTCTTTTCTTTTCTTTTTTACAAGTACAAAGCTAATTAGTGTCAGCGTCTCAGCGAGATCGATTCTCACTAATAAACATTTTAGTTTAATATATGTTGATAAGTACATACTCCTCCTACTACTACTACTTTGACAGTTAGGCTAGCTTGTTAATTTGGCTGGTCGATAAAGGTCGGTCGATCGTCTGCATATATATGCTCCTACATACTCACTGTACGTGTCATATATGCATTTTCTCAGCTGTACGGTACATACGTGGTGGGAATAAGTCTGATATATGATAGACATAGACGATCGATGATTATTGCAGGCTGCTTACCTAAACCAATGCCATCGCTTTGACTGATCGTCGATGGAACCAAAGGCAAGCCGGCCTGCAGGGCCCTGCTGGCTGGCTGGGAAGAGAGAGAGAGAGAGAGAGAGAGAGAGAGAGAGAAAGAAATGGTCAGAACTTAAGATGAGATCGAGAGTTGAGTCATCAGCGAGGCTCAGACATCACAACTTGTGCCATCGTACGTCGACTTTTAATTAAGAGAAAATGAAAATGAGATGAGATACAAAATGGCAGGCAGCTAGGCAGATGAGATCAGCATCGATCGGAAAGGAAAAAATTGCACCAAGGAACAAAATAATAATAAAAACAAAACAAAACTCACCTACTCCTATAGCTGAGTAGTAAAAGGCTTTGAATGAATGAACCGAACGTCGTTTTCCTCGTGCGGCACCGTGGACCTTCTGAACCTCTGCACTCTGCAGGCAAGAGTAGTACTGGTGGCAGTTTTTGGCACCGGCGGCGGCACCAGCACGCGCGTCACGGATTCCTTCCCGTACGTGGATCGGGATCTATCTATCTATCGAGTGCCTTTAATTTTTTTTTTTGGTCAAACAAGTGCCATTAATTTGGTGTCCACTGTCCAGGCTCTGCTCATGTGATCGAGCTCTGCCTGCGTGTTTGCTTTTTCCTGTGCGAGGGTGGCAGGCAGCTAGCAGCCAGGCCACATTTACGTTCATCTATAAGTTAGGTATATAAATTTTACCTTCATTGATTTCATAGGGAAAAAAATGATGAAGTATTTTGATATAGTATAAGCGATCACCTGATATGTGGATTTTTCATATACTCCGTACGTAGATTAATTATAGTGTCCAAAGATATAGGAGCAAAGGCAAGGCAAGTCAGCGTTATCCTACAGTACTTATTGGTTTTTTAAACGGGCAGGAACGAACATTATATTCCCCGACTCTCTCGTCTAGTCGTAGTCTTACCTTCTTGCTTGCGCCTCATAGAAAACTGAACGAAGAAATACGTACGTACACGGAACTCGATCGGGAAAAGCCGAGTAGAGCCGAGCCGAGTGTACACGCTTCTAACTATTCGCATGCGTGAATTCCATATGTTCCAAACTTTCTAAATATATATAGTAAGGTATATAAAAACTCACTCAAGCCACTCTCCCCACCCGCGTGTCCAATTCCAACCGCACGCAGCACCACCCCCACCTGCTGCTGGGCCGGCCGGCAAGATATGTAAGGAGTAAGGACTATGTGTGTAGTCGATCAGTAGAATATTCTATATATAGATGTAGATATAGATAAGATCGGTCTATGAATAAGTATTATTTGGTTCACGGATAACGTAGTTACTAGGGATGAAAACGGATCGGATCGGAGCGGATAATAGCTTCCCCATATTCTAATCCTGTTTTTTTAATCGGATTCGGAGCGGATCGGATATTATACGGTTTCGGATACAAAAGCGGATTTTTTAGATGTCGGAAATGGTACGAATTCGGATCGGTTTCGGAGTGGAAGCGGACTTTTCTAAGACGGATAATATGTGTTTACATGTTGTTTGTTAAGATAAGAAACAATTCATTAGATGTCATTTATGCTTACAAAATAATAAAAATAAATTGATAACTATGATTATGCACTACAATATAATAATGCTAGTGTCATGGGTTGGACCGACTTGTACTCTTGCGCTTGAGCTCCCTAAAATATTCAGTTATCCTATTATAAGCATCGGATAATCCATGTTCAATTATCGGATAATCCATATCCACCGGATTTTCTCAATCTCATATCCTACACCACATCCACATATAGTCGGATTCGGATTATCCATATCCGCACGGATTTGAAAAACACTTCTCTGTATCCTTAAAATTCGGATTCGGAGCGGATCGGAGCGGATCGGTGCGGAGGATTATCCACACCACTTTCACCCCTAGTAGTTACAAAGTTATTATTCTAGATGACTACATATGTACGTGTTTAAGAATTTACGGGGCGATCGAGCTTATCCACATTTTCCGATCACAATCATTAGTAAATGAATTAAGGAAGATATTTTTGTTGCTTACCAATTGTAATGATAGTTTTGAAAGAATTGTTACCGTAGATCATCTCCTTACCGTAAATAAATTAATAATACATGTATCCTTTCTAAATTTACTGTCAAACCAAACATATAAACGCTAGCAATAAACGTCGTCCGCGCGCTGCATGCCGTTTGTTTCACCACTCCACGGGTCGTCCTTTTCTCGCCATGCCTTTTACATAAGCCATTGTTGTGGAACATCGCAAAAACATCAAATTAGCCGTAACACACCGCCAACACTTGCTTTTGCCAAGTACCATTATGAATTCGTGAATGTTTGCCAGTGGACACCGCCTCCGTTAAAATAATCGTTTACAACAATCGGGAGAGAGGAACCATAGTAAGGAGACATTTTTACCCCTACCGGCCTCAGTCCCCATCATTTAGGTGGTCCGGTTGGACCAGCTCGGCTTGGCCCCGGCCGTCTTCCTCCTTCCCCTATCCTCGTTTTCACCGGTCTCTCTCCCAATTCTTATTCCCCATCTCGACGAACCCTAGCTTGGAGCCATGGCATCGAGCTCGCATTCCCGCGCGCGGTCAGCGCCGCCACTCCACCTTGCCACGCTACTGA
Source organism: Microstegium vimineum (assembly GCA_022036555.1). Taxonomy (NCBI): domain Eukaryota; kingdom Viridiplantae; phylum Streptophyta; class Magnoliopsida; order Poales; family Poaceae; genus Microstegium; species Microstegium vimineum. The sequence continues at coordinate 8,407,633 of CM039141.1, forward strand.
CCGTCTGCTGCTCCCCTCCAGCCGAGGCTCTCCCGCCCTCCGGCCCTCGCTATGTCAGCGGCGCGACCCGCCATCGTTCTGACAGCGAGCATATATGCTAGCTTGCAAGCTGCGCGCTGTTAGCTTCGCCGCTCCACCAGCCTTGTTGACTGCCGACTGTTGCTCCCCTCTCTAGCCGAGGCCTTCCCGCCCTCGCACGCAGCACGCGCTTGCCGCTGGCGCGACCCATCCTCGCCGCTATCCTCCCAGCGAGCTCGCGCAAGATCAGCAAGCCGTGCTTGACCCAACTTCGCCGCTTCGCCCTTTTGCCTGGCCGGAGAGCCCCGGCCGGGGCCCCTCCCTCCCACGAGCGTGAGCATTCTTCCTCGCGCTTGTAGTCAGGTTCGAGTTCAGGGTGCCATGGCGCTCGAGGTGATGAAGGAAGGCAAGGAGAAGCCATCTTCATGCATCCATGACACGCCGACTGTGGGTAAGAGACGGTGATGCGGGAGACTGGAGACAGCGGCTAGGGTTGGATGGGTGTGCCCGGCTCGACCAAGGGTCCGGTGCACAGGGGCAATGCGCCATTTTGGAAAGTTTCTCTCTCCCGATTGTTGTAAACGATTATTTTAATGGAGGCGGTGTCCACTGGCAAACATTCGTGAATTCATAATGGTACTCGGCAAAAGTCAACGTTAACAGTGTGTTGCAGCCAATTTGATGTTTTCGTGATGTCCCACAGTAAAAATTGCCTACACATAAACTTGTAGTTTGTTCGCTTGAACTGCTTTCAGCTTGCTTCAGCTTATTCTCTCTCAGAACACTATTTAACTAGCCAAAATTAGCCGGCTTGTATACTAGCCGAAGAGAGAGAGAGACTGTGTGTGTATGTGGGCGATCAGCGACAGTTCTCCTCACTGTAAATAGTTGTTGTTATTGTTAGACTAAGCAATGTGTGATTGCATGTATTAGACTAGGCACCGTGTGGTTGCATGTGTGTGTCGCGTGTGTGGCTGCATGTGTGCAGAGGTTATATAAATATGTAACCGATGCAATCAATAGAACTATCCCTTACATTCTTTCATGGTATCACAGGGGGTTACGATCCCCGCTTCCGCAGCCCTACACGCCGCCGGTCCTCACGACCGACGCGGCCTCGCCGTCGCTGGGCCTCGTGCTCGCCGGCCGCACGCGCGCCCCTGCGCCGTGCCTTCCCTCCGTCGCTGGGCCAAGGCTCGCCGGAGTACCACACGTGCGCCGCCACGACGCCGTGCGTTCTGATCGCGCCGCCGACCGATCCATCCGCGCCGGCCGCCGATCCCCGTCGCCACGTCGCGCGCCGCCACGGTCCGTCCGACGCCGTGAGTTCTGATCGCGCCGCCGACCGTCATCCGCGCTGGCCGCCGATCCCGTCGCCACGTCGCGCGCCGCCACGACCGATCCGTCCACGCCGCCACGGTCCGTCCGCGCCGCCACGACCCGATCCGTCCGCCCGCCGCCGGTTTCCTGCCTCTACCCCAACCATGGCGGAGACCGCGGCTGAGCGCGCCGCCCGGGAGGCCCAGGAGCAGCGCGACCGGGAGGCGGCCGCCGCTGCCCGCGCCAAGGCCCTCGACGAGTACGAGGCCAAGTACGCCGACGTCCACGCCGCCGCCATCGCTGTCCTCAACATCAAGGTGCTCGTGCCCGTCGTCCTGGATCGCGTCGCCAACAACTACACCCGGTGGCGCGCCCTCTTCCTCGTCGTCTTGGGCAAATATGCCCTCACCGATCACGTCCTCACCGATGTGGTCAACGATGATCGCCCGGCGTGGCTGCAGATGAACTGCACCGTCCTCACGTGGATCTACGGCACCATCAACCCCGACCTGCAGCAGTCCACGATGTTGAAAGAGCCCAACGCGCGGGTCGCATGGGTACATCTGGAGGACGAGTTCCTCGGGCAGCGCGAGTCGCGCGCCCTCTTGCTGTCCGCCGAGTTCCGCACCGTCAAGCAAGGCTCCTCCTCCATCACGGACTTCTGCCGACGCCTCGAGACGATGGCCGCCTCTCTTCGCGAGTTTGGCGACCCCGTTGGCGACCGCACCCTCGTCCTCACCCTGCTGCGCGGCCTCAACGAGAAGTTCCGCCCCATGGTGACGAACATCAAGCTGCGACAGCCGTTCCCCAGCTTCTCGGAGGCGAGAACCCTGCTGCTCCTCGAGGAAATCGACCTCAACGACTTCGCCGGCGACGCCGGCACGTCCTCCAGCAGCACCACGCCGGCCGCGGGCGCACCGGCGCTCCTTGCGGCCACGGGCTCCACCAACACCGCATGGCGCCCCCCTGCCGGCGGCCCTGCTCCTCCTGGCCGCAACCAGGGAGGCGCGCCCACCGGCCAAGGCAACGGCAACCAGGGCGGCCGCTCCGGACGCCGTCGCGGACGCAACAAGCAGCAGCAGCAGGGCGGGCAGCAGCAGCAGCAGGCGCCGCACGGGCAACACCAGCGCCCGCCGGCGCAGTACCAGCCCTGGGCGTACTGGCCACCGCCCGCTCCGGGGCCGATGTACAGACCGCCTGCTGCAGGGTACATGGCCGTGCAGCAGCAGCAGCAGCAGCAGGCGCCGCACGGCTACCAGGCCGCTCCACCCGGCTTCGGCCTGCCACCAGGCTTCGGCGCACCATCCGGCTACGGCTACGGGGCGCCTGGCTACCACGTCGCCCCGCCGCCACCACAGCAGCAGCAGCCGTGGACGCCCATGCATGGAGGCAGCTTCGACATGTCTTCGCTCGCCAGCAACTTCAGCACCATGACGCTCTCCCCTCCCGGCACGGGCGAATGGTATGCTGACTCGGGCGCTGGCTCCCACATGGTCAACAACGCCGGTATACTCACCACCTCTCACCCTCCCTCGTCATCGCATCCTTCATTTGTCATTGTTGGTGATGGGAACTTACTTCCCGTTACTTCCGTTGGATCACACTCTTTTTCGAACACTGGGCGTCCTCTAGTTCTTTCTAATGTTTTAGTTTCTCCAAACATTATTAAGAATCTGATTTCAGTTCGCCGGTTTACTACTGATAATAATTGTTCCATTGAGTTTGATCCCTTCGGCCTTTCTGTGAAGGATCTTCAGACACGGAGCGTGATCGCCAGGTGCAATAGCACGGGAGACCTTTACCCGTTCTTCACGCCATCCAGCACCACTGCCCTCACTGCTGCTGCATCTTCCACCACTCTATGGCATCGTCGTCTCGGTCATATCGGTTATGAGGCTTTGTCCACGCTCATTAGTTCCAATGCTATTCCATGTAATAAGCGCCATGATACTCATATTTGCCACGCTTGTCAGCTTGGTCGCCATGTGCGCCTTCCTTTTAGCATGTCAAACTCTCGTGCCTCGCACGCCTTTGATTTAATCCATTGTGATCTTTGGACATCCCCAGTTGTTAGTGTGTCTGGCTACAAATATTATCTTGTTATTTTAGATGACTGCACACACTACACTTGGACGTTTCCTTTACGCCTCAAATCCGACACGTTTGGTGCCATTACTCACTTTTTTTCCTATGTGCGTACGCAGTTCGGCTCCTCCATCAAGGCAGTCCAGTGCGACAACGGCCGTGAATTCGACCATTCTTCGGCCCGCACGTTCTTCCTCACTCATGGAGTCGTTCTTCGCATGTCCTGCCCTTACACTTCACAGCAAAATGGGCGGGCCGAGCGCATTCTTCGCACTATAAATAATATTGTGCGCTCCATTCTTTTTCAGGCTAGTCTTCCTCCCGTTTATTGGGCTGACTCCTTGCACACTGCAACATATCTTCTCAATCGTCACCCCACTAAAACCCTCGACGGCCTCACTCCTTTCTTTTCCCTATATGGCACGCAACCTACATATGATCACTTACGCGTTTTTGGCTGTGCCTGCTATCCCAACCTATCATCCACAGCTCCGCATAAACTTTCACCTCGATCCACTCTGTGTGTGTTCCTGGGATACTCCACTGATCATAAGGGTTATCGGTGTCTTGATCTTCACACAAACTGTATCATCATCTCTCGCCATGTCACCTTCGATGAGACGGTTTTCCCCTTCGCCGATATGTCCTCTTCCCCCCAGGACCACACCACACTTGAGTTTTTGGATGCTGATGATTCCTCTTCGCCCGATGGCGCAAGAGCTGTGCTTGCAGGTACCCGCCTCCCCGGCGGCATAGATGCTGCTCCGGGGGGTCATACCGACTCTCTGGCCACGGGCGGCCTCGACCCCCCCGCCTCAGCCCCGGGCGGCCACGGCCTGGCCTCGGGCGGCCACGGCGCGCCGGCCACGGGCGGCCACGGCGCGTTGGCCACGGGCGGCCACGGCTCCTCTCCAGCTGAGCCGGCCACGGGTGCTGCTGGTGGCCCCGCTTCGACCGCGCCTGGTGCCACTGCCCCTGCGGACGGTCCGTCCCAGGCTGCTGCCAGTGGCGCCGGGCGCCCAGCCGGCCGCACCACCGCCACAGTTCCTCTCCAGCAAGCACCTGTCGTCAACGCACACGGCATGCGCACACGCGGCAAGGACGGCATCCGGCAGCCCGTTGACCGTCTCAACCTTCACGCGGCACCGTTGTCCCCTGTGCCTTCCTCAGTCCGTACTGCCCTGACTGACCCGCATGGCGCCGTGCAATGCAGGATGAGTTTGATGCTCTGCAGGCTAATGACACATGGACCCTGGTGCCTCGACCGTCCGGTGTCAACCTTGTTACTGGAAAATGGGTGTTTCGTCACAAGTTCAAGTCTGATGGCTCTCTGGACCGTTACAAAGCTCGTTGGGTACTCCGCGGCTTCACACAGCGTCCAGGTATCGACTATGATGAGACTTTCAGCCCAGTGGTCAAACCAGCAACCATCCGCACAGTTCTTACTCTGGCACTCTCTCATTCATGGCCTATTCATCAGCTTGATGTGAAGAATGCATTTCTCCATGGCATCCTGAATGAGACAGTATATTGTGTTCAGCCTGCCGGTTTTGTTGACACCTCCCGCCCAGATTATGTGTGCCGGTTGAACAAGTCACTCTACGGTTTGAAGCAAGCACCCGAGCCTGGCATCATCGCTTCGCAAGTCATATCACTTCTCTCGGATTTGTTGAGGCGAAGACTGACAGTTCTCTGTTCATATACAGCCGGGGTACTGATGTGGCATTCTTGCTTCTCTATGTTGATGACATTGTTCTTACAGCCTCCTCTACGAGTTTTTTGCAGCGGATCATCCATGCTCTCCGCCAAGAATTCTCTATGACAGATATGGGGGCTCTTCACCACTTCCTCGGCGTCAGTGTGCAGCGTCAGAGTGACAGCCTGTTCCTCTCCCAGCGTCAGTATATTCTGGACATTCTTGACCGTGCTGGTATGCTTAGCTGCAAGCCTTGCAGCACACCTGTGGATACTCATTCCAAGCTTTCTGCCGATGGAGCTGCCGTCACCGACCCCTCCTCCTACCGCAGTATTGCTGGTGCTCTTCAGTATCTCACTTTTACTCGTCCAGATATTGCTTATGCTGTCCAGCAGGTGTGCCTCTACATGCATGACCCCCGGGAGCCTCATCTGTGCGCTATGAAGCGCATTCTTCGCTACCTTCAGGGTACCTTGGATCTTGGTCTTCATCTTCACCGGACCTCACCAGTAGATCTGACTGTCTACACAGATGCAGATTGGGCGGGCTGTCCTGACACGCGCAAGTCCACTTCTGGCTATGCGGTGTTTCTCGGGGACAATCTCATCTCGTGGTCATCTAAACGTCAACCTACAGTGTCCAGGTCCAGTGCTGAGGCGGAGTATCGAGCTGTGGCAAACGGCGTTGCTGAAGCCTGCTGGTTACGACAACTACTGCAAGAGCTTCATCATCCTCTTCGCCGTGCTACCGTGGTCTATTGTGATAACATCAGTGCTGTTTACCTCTCCAGCAATCCTGTCCAGCACCAGCGGACCAAGCATATTGAGATTGATTTGCACTTCGTGAGAGAGCGAGTCGCCCTCGGTGAAGCACGCGTCCTGCACGTTCCCACTACGTCTCAGTACGCCGACATCTTCACCAAAGGTCTGCCGACATCAGTCTTCACGGAGTTTAGGTCCAGTCTTAATGTTCGCGGTGCTCCCAGTTAAAACTGTGGGGGAGTGTTAGACTAAGCAATGTGTGATTGCATGTATTAGACTAGGCACCGTGTGGTTGCATGTGTGTGTCGCGTGTGTGGCTGCATGTGTGCAGAGGTTATATAAATATGTAACCGATGCGATCAATAGAACTATCCCTTACATTCTTTCAGTTATCCTTGTTGCCTCCTAGTACGTAATACAGGGTCCTTCAGCCTTATTGCCTTAATTTCCCTTAAGAATGATGCCCCTATCTGCAGTGGTCAATACTATGCTTAAGGCTCATGTCATGAAGGCTCTCTCTGATCTGAAAAGAAACAACAGTAGAAGTCACAGGATCGGCATCGGAAGAGAAAAAGGCCAATCATGCTCATGCGCATGCATACATCATCCGGTCAAGGTAAGGAAAAGCAATAATGGGCGGTGCTGCTGCACTACCACAGTACCACTACGCTAAAAAAACCCCACCCGTACTGCTGCTAGTTACATACGGAGGAAGGCTTGCTCACCCGCCATATATTCCCCTTCTCTGTTACTGCCCTTTGAGTTCAAGCAAATTCTTGCCATCCTCTCCTCTGCGACGATCCTGCCAAGCCACATAAACCAAATCCTGCCCAAATTTTTAAATCCTTGTCTGGCCGTCCGTTCGGCCTTTGCACAATGCGTAAAACATTTCCACGGAATCTTGCTCACCAGTTCAGCTCCACCCGGCCGGTGCTTAAGCTTAGATTATTGGTTTCTCAATGCCACATTGCCAAATTTTTTATATATATGTATGTATACCCCATGGGCATGGCTAGTGCGATCGAGACTTTGGTTCCAATTCATATATGTGCATATATATGATCGTGATCCTGAGAAAGGAATGAATAACACTTACTGGCGCTAGCTAGCCCCTTCTTTTTAGTTTAATTAATGGCGACGGCAGGTACAGTGTTGCTGTCGATCGAGGAATGATGAGCGGGACTTGTATGGAAACCGATAATGATCGATCGATCGAGATGATCGCTGACAGTTGACCACAGATCCATGAGATCAATTATATTCTCTCCGATCACTCTCCTTCTCTCTCTCGCACTGCACGAACCTTCCAGTTATACACTGCGTGGCGCCGTGGCGGTAATAATATATACATCCTATGTATATCTCAAAAACCAATAGCCTGTTAATCATCTAGTACATACAAGCGTTTTATTTCCATGAAAGCACTTGATATATATTCATTCAATTCTTACCAGAGCAGCGCTGGCTCATCTTCATTTTTGGTTCACTACTTCGTCGTAGGTTCTGGTCTAACTGGAGCTGACAATGCATGCCAATCCTGTCATGAGTGACGCAACACAAGAAGAATTTTGTGGCGTCACATAATGGAGCTGATGACAGTTTTTCTTAGCGGGCACTGCATCATCTTCGAATGTATCAGATAATTAAGAATGTGTGTGAGCCGATGAGCTCGGTCGACATTATTTTCTGATACCTCAAGATATGGTCTCTTCTTTGTATAAAAGAATGGTACATTGGTAGTTGGAATGTTTCTGCTCCATAAACTAATAATCACACCGATATAATATACGCCCTTTTTTTGTATTTATTAAATGGACGACCTGACATTTGTCCTGATGATAATATATATACACTATATATCACCCGGCCTAGGGGCTAGTGTGGTATATACATATATACATGTCCTATGTGAACATCTTCCCAATTAGTATACTACTGGATGATATCAACTATATATATATAAGGAATGCTATATTATTGTTGAAAATTAGGTGCAAGTCAATTCCCGCGCATTTTACGTGCATTCCACTTGTATATTTATGCAATATTAGTATCATTTGAAGTAGATAGCTACCAAGGTCTGCTTTAATTAAAGGAAGCCAGAAACAATTTAAGAGCAACAAAGCAGAGTTTAGTCACAACAAGTAGGCCCGGAAATGCAGCATCACACCGATGCTGAAAAACAATAACATGGTGTGGAAAAAAAATCTAAATCCTCAATCAAGTGAGCTAAATTGTCTGGCTTAAATAGAGCGCACGTGTTGACACAAAAAGCGTCAGGATCTGCGAACACCTCGGGCTTATACCTGAATTTGATGTCCAAAGGTGTGTCAGTCGATTTGATCAGTTAATCGACAAGGACGATAACTAGAACAAGATCTGAACGAGACAACGGCGATGCGCCCAGATGTCAAGGCTCAAACCTAATCAGGATAACTAGAGTAGAGCTGAACGAGACGACAGCGATGCGCCCGGACGTCAAGGCTCAGGTTGCTCAAACGTGGAACTTGCAAGGGTTGACGGAGGTCGATGAGATGCAGCCCGTCGAAACTTGAAGAACTCGTAGATAATTAAACCTAATGCGGTAAAGGTAAATTACTGGTAAAGTAGATAAAAAAAGTAATTGATTTGTATTGATATGCTTGGATATCTTTTTTCCATGGCCCCTTGGGTACATATTTATACTTCGGCAAGAGGAGTTGTAGATAGACACGACTCATACCTTCCTAAACAAAAACTCCTATTTTTAAGGAAATAAAACGACTCACGCTAAAGGAAACAAACGACTTGTGCAAGAGTCGGACTCGAAATAAATCTATTAATACTGGCATGAAATTACCAGCTTCCATATCTATCTCTTTCACGATGAAACCTTTCATCGGCAGACTTCCTTCAATCCGTAACTTTCCTTCAATGTCATCGGCAGTTCTCTGCTGACACCAGCCACGTCATCCTGCTTCCGTCGGCATCATCTACCATTCATCGGCAGCTTTCCGTCCTCATCGGCAATATTCCTTCCATCAGCAATAGGCTTTGGCTCTCATCGGCAATGCTTTCTTGCTTCCATCAGCAACATTGTTGCCTTCATCACATCGGTAATGAGCTTCAATTCTCATCGGCAATGTTCTTCCTGTCGGCAACATTCCTGTCTGTATCGGCAACACCCTTTTGCCTTCATCAACAGTGTCTTCCTGCCTACATCGGCAACAAGTCCATGTCTTCATCAGCAACATTCTTGTCTCTATCGGCAACACCCTTTTGCCTTCATCAACAGTGTCTTCCTGCCTCCATCGGCAGCAAGTCCTTGTCTTCATCAGCAACATTCTTGCCTTAATCGGCAATCTGACCGGTAATATCCCAATGCCGATAAGGAACGGCAACTAGCCTTTTGCCGATCGGCACAATCCTTAGATCATATTGACACGTGCCAAAAAACAGTGTCAACAACACGTATATGCTTTGATGGCATTGCACTACTCTCATTAATGCTACTGGAAAATATGCTTATCAAATACTAGATTGGAGCAATTAAGGGTGCTTGATATTGTCCATATTATGAGCATATTTTCTAGTAGCATTAATGACTCACTTGTCACCCATTCAAAAAATTATTTCACATTTGACGCTTTAGGGGCTTTATTGATATGTTCTACGGTTATTTGCATAACTGTCATCCTGAATAGAGGCATGTTTAATTGTCATTCATTCAAAATTTCTTCCACATTAGACTTTGAGTTTACATTTTGGCGTGGTAGAAAAGGGCTTTATTGATATGCACTACGACAACTGTTGTAACCATCGGCCTAAATAGAGGCATGCCAAATGGCATTAATATTTCACTTCTCATTCATTCAAAATTTCTTTTATATTGGACTTCGAATTTACACTTTGGCGTGGCAAAAAAAAGGCTTTATTGATATGTGCTGCATCAACTAGCGTAACCGTCGGTCTAAATAGAGGCATGTCTAATAACATTAATATTTTGCTTGTTATCCATTCAAAAATTTACTTCACATTTGATTTTGAATTTATGCTTTGGCATGGCAAAAAAAGGTTTTATTGATATGGGTTGCGGCAATTGGCGTAACCATCAGCCTAAATAGAGGCATGCCTAATGACATTAGTATTTCACTTGTCATCCATTCAAAAATTTCTTTCACATTTGACTTTGAATTTACACTTTGGCATGGAAAAAAATGACGACAATTGGCGTAACCATCAACGTCGGCCAAATAGAGGCATATATAATGACATTAACATTTCACTTGTTATACATTCAAAAAATCCTTTGACATTTAACTTTGAAGTTATGCCAAAGCTTTGGCATGACAAAAAAAATGTATTATTGATATGTGCATGATAACTTGCCTAACCGTCGGCCTAAATAGGGGCATGTGTAATGACATTAATATTCTACTTGTAATCCATTCAAAAATTCCTTTCACATTTGACTTTGCATTTACACTTTGACATGCAAAAAAAGATGGAAAATGGCGTAACCATCGGCCTAAATAGAGGCATGTCTAATGACATTATTATTTCACTTGTTATCCATTCAAAAGTCATTTCACATTTAACTTTGAATTTATGCCAAAGCTTTGGCATGGCAAAAAAGAGGGTTTTCTTGATTTGCGCTGTCTGTTAGCCTAAATAAAGGCATGTCTAATGGCATTAATATTTCACTTGTCATCCATTAAAAAATTTCTTTCACATTTGACCTTGAGTGGTTTTTAGTTCATATCTCTTCATGATATTATATTTCACCTGTCACATTGCTATACGTCCGGGTCACAACACTTCTAAGTTTGCATGGCCTTAAATGCATATCTCTGACCGCTAATTAATATCTTGTGTCTACATCGTGTTAATAAAATCCTTTAAAATAAGATATCATGCAAGTGTTTTGTAATTTGAATATATATATATATATTCACACCTGTAAATTTTCAAATTTTGCTTCGATCTTGTTTTTTAAATAATGTAAGAGACTTTCTGCTTCTAAACGTTTACATTGTTACATAGTTTCAGCGATTTTACTAAAATCTTATTATAAAGAATGTTTTTCTCTTACTGGAGGGAGCATATTTTTCTAAGCAGGGACAACACAGTGTGTGCGTGTTTATATATCAATGAAAGGGCAGGGAGTGTGGATGAGAAAAGGATACGTGGTTTGTACTCTCACACACGCCTCATCAGCATATATATTATACATGAGCAGAAACGATAAAACCCCGAAAACCCAAATTTCCAGGCTTGTGGTTTGGCCACATACGGCCCTCCGATTCGGTGCAAAATAAACCCGCTACAAGTTAAAACCTCGCTGTTACTGGCCGGTATCTTTCAGACCCAGAAGTAGCTACTGATGACGACCACGGCCGCAAGAAGGAATCTAAACAAAAATCCTCTCTCTCTCTCTCTCGCTCTCGCTCACGGCTGAATCATCGCCAGCGCACAAAAAATGGGGCAAGTTGCTAGTTAGAAAATAGAATTGTGTTGAGATGCGATTCCAGTTCAGTTCAAGTCGTGTGTTGAATTTTTCTCGCCGCAAAGATAAGCACTGGTAATTAGTAGGAGCACATTTTTTATATACACCTTGAAAGGCTTGGAATTCAATTCCGGGCGAGGCGAGAACTCCTCAGGCCTGCACCTTATTCATTAGAAAATTAGTTTTGTCCACCGAACAAAGCCGTAAGCGCCGTCGTGTACCTGTGGAGCGCCTCTGAATATTCTGAGAAGAACGAGCCCTTTCAAACTTGCCAGAATTATCCTGCAACCCAATACAGAGACCAGCCTGCGTGCTGGTACATCATGCTGCTGAGATCGGAAAATTAATTAAATTCATCAGTCCGAGAGTTATTAGTCATGATATATTATTTTTTTTTCGTAACAAAACAGCATCAGACCAATAACCCATCTCAAATAAACTTAATTAGGCAGTGTGGGGAAAAGAGACACAGTTAATTGGGTAGAATTAGATTAATCGCGTAATTAGGCGGCATCATTAGGAGCAGTAATGAATTGGTACTAGCATTAAGGCACGCGGAGATTAGTAACTAGCTAATTACACACGGCTGGTGCTGTAAGAAGCGCGGGCGCTGCTACAGTGAAGGGGGGCGGGGCGGGGAGCTTCGGCGGGAAGCTGCCTTCTCCCGCACGGCACTGGATGGAGGCCCCTAGCTATATAAAGGGACCCCCGGCTCCTCCCCCTTTCTCGCCGGCCTTCTCCTAAACCCATCCCCTCCCACCATTCCCGATTCACACCAAGCTCCGGCAGATCGACTAGCTAGTTCTCTCGCTGCAGGCCAGAGAGCTGCTAGATCGCTCGCACAAGTGACAGGCTAACTAGTTGTTGGAGGAGAACCGCCATGGCGTCGTCGGAGACCAATAACCAGCAGGGCGGCGGCGGCGAGGAGGAGGAGGAGACGCGGCTGGAGCTCCCGCCGGGCTTCCGCTTCCACCCCACCGACGAGGAGGTCGTCTCGCACTACCTCACCCACAAGGCGCTCGACAGCAGCTTCTCCTGCGTCGTCATCGCCGACGTCGACCTCAACAAGATCGAGCCGTGGGATCTACCGAGTAGGCACCATCGATCACACAGCATCAGCTCTCTCCTAGCTCCGTGCAGCCTTGGGTCCATCGATTTTGGGATTTATGTATGTGGAATATATAAGCAGGCAAGGCGAAGATGGGCGAGGTGGGGAAGAAGGAGTGGTACTTCTTCTGCCACAAGGACCGCAAGTACCCGACGGGGATGCGCACCAACCGCGCCACCGCCAGCGGGTACTGGAAGGCGACGGGCAAGGACAAGGAGATCTTCCGCGGCCACGGCCACCGCGTGCTCGTCGGCATGAAGAAGACGCTCGTCTTCTACACGGGCCGCGCGCCCAAAGGCGGCAAGACCCCATGGGTGATGCACGAGTACCGCCTCGAGGGAAGCCTGCCGTCCAACCTCCGCCGCGGTGCCAAGGTACATACGGTCCCCTCTCGATGGATATGGCGCGCGGCCTTGAATTGGTGGCTAGCCGATCATGATCCAAATGATGAGCTGCCGCCCAGAGCCTCGTGGTCTCCCCGCCCCTAGCTTTCTTTTGCGGCTGTACCGACCTGGAGGTTGTTTTCAACGTGCTGTATGCCTGTATGTACATGTTGCGTTGCGTGCAGGACGAATGGGCTGTCTGCAAGGTGTTGAACAAAGACTTGGCGGCCAAGGCTGGGCAGCAAATGGCGCCGCCGCACGCCGGTGGCATGCATATGGCGCGCATCGACTCGCTGGCCTTCCTCGACGACCTGCAGGTGTTCGACAACGCCGCCGACCTGCCTCCGCTCATCGACTCGCCGTACGCCGACGGCGGCGGCCTCATCGACGACTTCAACTACAAGGTCGTCGCCGGCGGGGATTCGTTCGCCGCGGCGGGCACGAACGACAGCGGTGGGTACCAAGTCATCAAGGCGGAGCCGCAGCCGCCGGCGACGCTGCTGCTGAGCCCGTCGCGCGCGGACATGTTCCATGTGGACGACCTCCTCCAGCTGGACGGCTGCTTCATGGACGACGACTACAACTGGAAGTTCTAGTTCTAGTGTTATTAGGCTGGCTCCGGCCCGCCGGAGTACTAGTACTAGTACTAATAGTAGTTTGATTTATTTGGTTCGATCGGTTGACGCGCGCGCGCGCGGTGGCGACTGCCGGATCGATTAGTTAAGTTGGTTGATTTTATTACTACAGCTGTTGAGGATTGAGTTGGAGTGGGTCTTCATCATCGATCGGACGTCGGGGATGGAAGGCCGGCCGCGCCGATTGGCATATATATGGATGAGGTCGGGTCAAGATGTCCAGACCTCGCCGGCGGCAGGCTCTCGTAGTTTCAGGTTGGTGGTGACGATTGGTGATTGGTTGGCTAATCTTCATTAGCTAGCTTTAGGGTATACTATAGTATGCATGCAGCCTATTAATTCCCAATGAATCCAGTTCGATCTCCTTCTTTTTTCGCACTGCACTATCATTAATTAGGGCAATGCAAAGTAGTGATGGGCGGGATGGGGTCCCCCCCGTACGTCCGGTTTCCGAATGCAATCGGCCAACAGGCATGGGGCCGGGCCTCGTCAGTTCAGTTGTCGCACGCGACGACGAATAATGGATCCGGGGGCCAATGAAGAAGCTACAAGTCGATCGGAGTCCCTGTCACCGGCCGGCGGATCCAGCAAGTTGGATGTGTGTGTGTGTGTATACAAACAAACAAAGAAAGAAACTTAATCGGACAGGCATCTTGCATGCAGCAGCCAGCATCAGTGGTCTCTGCTAGCTAGAGCAAGCAGGGATCGAGGGGAAGGGGAGGCGTCGTCGATCGTTGGCGCGGCTGCAAGTTAAGGACTGATGAATCAGCAAAATGCGGTGTGCCGGTGGACGGTGGTGCGTGCGGCGCAGCCAGGCAGGCACTAGCTAGCGCCTGCTGCTGGGTGTGGCCTGTGATTTTGCTTGGGCCCGACCCCCCGACCCCGATGGATGGATGGACAGAAATCGATCGATGGCCCGCTTGCTTGCTTTCCGTGGGACGCAACGATGCTTGCGGCGGCGGGTTTGGTGCGCGGGCCTGACGCTGCCGGGGGTGTCCGTCCTCCGGTCGGTGGGGACTGGGGATACACGCACCCGGGCGTTTGGGTGTGAAAACCTGGACGTTTTTGTTAGGGAGCGGAGTCTCTGTAGCCACGTGGTGGGTGACGTCACAACTTTAGGGGACGGAGGTGGGCTGGCTATGGCTGGCGGCCCTCCTCTTGACCCGCGCAACGGCTGGGCTGGGCTGGGCTAGGCTAGGCTAGCTGGGCCTGCCTCTACTACGGCTGTGGCTGGCGGCGCCACAGATCTCCGTTGTGGTATGACATGACATGATTGCACCCACTGCTCTCCCTCGGAATTTTAATCGTCACTCACAGCTTCACTCTGCACATCATGCACCTTTTTGTTTGTGTATAATAATAAAAAAAAGAATGGAAAGAAGAAGAACCTCAAGACGGTTGCAGCACGGTCAAATGTCAGCCAGAGAATATGCGTCCTGATCAGTATCCAGGGGCCTGACTTATGAGGAGCTTGCTTGCGGTTGTGAATTCATCAGCAGCGTTTCAGAGCGATGGCCTGGCCGGATATACATACATAGCATACGGTCGCCACTTGCATCTAGTAGTTTGTTGATACTCTATACGTACTCGTAGACGTGCGTGTCCATCCTTGCCTGCCGCCTTTCGGAACCAGGACGATACATTCATGGTGAGGGACCCGACCGCGTGTATAGTACTTGGATCCAACTGTTAGTACGCACTCTAGCAGTAATTAAATGGGGCAGGCATTATTAGCTATTAATAATAACCTAACGTCACGCGGAAGATAGGTGGAGTGAAAACAGGGGATCGGAGGAGAGTTGGTGTCTTGAAGCAACTCATAATGTACGGAGTGAAAACAGGGGATCGGAGTGAAAACAGGCATTATAGAGAAAGTTCATGTCACCCTTTAAATTCAATTTTCTCTGCCTTTTAATGTACGCATTGTTATTATTATTAGGACAGGTCGTAAGGTAACGCGCCTGCCCTTCCAGAAGAACTCGATCTAGTGCTGCTGACTAGTAGTATAGCTGGCTCGGTCTAATTAGCATATGAAACATGCTGCTAGCAGCTGCTGTTGTTGTCAATGCCAAATACGTACTACTACGTATCTTGCAGATTGGAGCAGTTCAATGCAGATATCCGGACGGAGATATTTATGCATGTACTGTACTACTCTGCAGGCAACTGGGAATTCAGTAGTACAGTGAAGTGCAGACAAACAGTTGAAGGCACTCTTTCCTCACCTGAACAACCGTACGTACTACTGCTGCGTGCTGATCTTGACGGATCATCGTATTCATATCATATCCGTTCATTGCAAGAAAATCCAGCTGCCACTTGCGCGCATTGGACGTGTGTTTCGATCAATAATTCTCCTCTGGGCAGATCGAGGCCAGCCAGCACTAGCAGCTCTTCAATAATTAATGATCCTGGTGACCACGACGTCGGACCTGTTCGTTCCAAGAACATATAGATATACTCCGTACTTTATAGTCCACAATGCGTATACGTAGTATTTATTCTATTAGTACACGGTATACGCGTGTGTTTGAGTCCACACACAAGCCACGTAGACAGGAAGACAGACAGAGATAAGGCTCCACCCCAGCACAAATGCACAACCCCCTGACAGAGTCAGGCCGGAGACAAACATATACTGTTTATATTTCAACACTTGCATGTTCAGAGATCGTGTCAACAAAAAAAAAACACACACACACACACATGGGGTATATATTGTTCAGATACATATATATATATATAATGGCGAAAACACGGTTTATATAATAGCCTATGCTGTCGTCACCACCAAAACCAAAACCAAAACCAAAACCAAACGGTTTGTGATCGACGAGACGTTGCGACGACGCAAGATCCGTTTTTAGTTTGGCCTACAGTACGGGGCACGGGATTGGATCGGAGTCCTGGACGCATCGTCGATTGTCGTCACGCCACGCGTGTCGACCGGACGCAGCAGCTAGCCAGGGCCCCACTTGTTGCATCCACGTCACCCGGCGTCGTGTGGGCTGCGGGGCCCATGGGTCCTCCATCGCAGACGATTGGCAGCGGATGATTAGATGCCACGTACGAGGGGCCGGGCCGGGCCGGCGTCACTGTATCTGCAGCAAAAGACAAGGGGAATGGATGTATACAGTAGCTACGGCCTACACGGACGGATAGAGATGTGTTCATCAGTACGTACTCCTTCCTATGTGGAGCCCTATCATTCCAATACATTCATTGCATGGTACATTTCATTTTCATATCAATGCCCCCCCTAATAACACGAGTCAACTAGAGCCGGAGAAAATTAATTTCACTAACATTTTTTACATTATTAGGTAAGGTCACCTAGAACGACCAAAATCGAGCAAAAGAAAGGTGGTTTCGATTGGAATTCCAAACCATGCTCCTACAACCTATAAGCTATTTCATTGAGATAAATATAAAACCAACCTCTTACTCTATCTCTCTTGACATCTATAGAGATCTTTAAACGTAGTGATAGTTACTGCAGATCAACAGTACCCTCTCGCTTCCTCCTCTCAGATTCCTGTTCATTCCACAGTAGAGCTTCCCCTGGCCATCGGCTGCCTGCCACGCAAACAGCCGCGCTGCAGGTGAGTGTGGGCCCCGGCTCCCACACAACTTCTGCGTCCACCAAAAGAAAAGAAAAAAAAATAGTTGCTGCTCTGCGTGGAAACTGCCGCCCTCAGCTGCCGCCGTCTGACTTGCGGGCACGCCGGAGCCGACGCCGGCGCCCTCGCTGCACGCGCGACCCGGAAAGCCCCCCTCCGGCGCCCTTGTTGGACGCGTGGAGCGGCCAGCCCCCCGTCGTTGCGTCGCCGCCGAGCTGCTCCTCGCCCGTCTCGGCCACGGAGACCAGGATCCGTGGCCCCGGTACCTTCGTCCTCGCACGCTCCTGCAGCGGCACCACACCGTCATGGTGTCATCGTCGAGACGCCGCGGCGCAGCCCATCTACATCGCCACGGCGCTCCCCCGCAGCATCAGCGTTCCCTCAACGTGCTTCAGCCGGCCTCGCTCCTGCAATGTCGGCTTTCACGCACTACGTGCAGCAGCGTCCCCCTTTTCTTCTCTATTTTCATTTTCCTACGTTATGTTCAGATGTGTCCTCTTTTTGTTAACTTACCAGCACTCATTGTTTATGTGGATTTACAGTTCTGGGTGCTCACTGATCTCTTCGACTTGTAATTTCAATGGGTCTATGAATATTCCTGCACTCCAAGTTGAGTAAGGTTAGTTCACAACATGCTAGCTTGCTACCTATCTTATTTTTTCCCCAAACATATACTTTTATCCTCATCTTTATAAAAGCATGTTTCTCTGTTTCACAAACTGAGTCAGCAAACATATCCTAATGACCATACCCAATCACCTCTTCCTCATCGTTTTCTGTTTCCCAATATGCAGAGTGCACCAGTGGGATGGCAACCAAAAAGCAGCCTCCCAATTTGTCACTGCACTACAAGCGCTCATCATAACACATTTGTTGGTCTCAATAGAACCATGCGAAAAGAAAAGTAGATACAAGCTATTTAGTTATTTACAGGTTTGCATCTGTGTTCGTGTTGTCTTTATTGTAGGATTTTTTAGCTAATTTTAGTGTACAAAAAGAATATCATCAGATTACCCTCTCATGCTTTAGAATAACCACAAAGCCTCCAATGCATATGTTGTATTTCTCTTCCAGCTTAGTAGACTCTACTTATCATTTCCGTGTTACACATAAGTTTATATTTTCTTCATGATTACACTCTACTTATAGTTCCTTCCAATATATTTTGCCGCTTTTGTAATGACTCACCTTATATACTACAGCTTCCTAGCCCGCGTAGTTGCATGGAAACTGTTCATCTACAGCAGGCATCTCCCTCGCACACGAGGCTCCATTGTGCAGCAATTTGCCCCTACCTATGGCTACGGCACACAACGCACCACCCGCCCCACGAACCTCGGCAACTGGTATGTTGTTCTTTTCAATCCAGTTGCCTCTGCCATTTAGTTTTCCGGGTGATGTACTGCAAACTTGCGACTGTTAAAGCCTTCAGCCTAAGCAAATGTTTGTTCTTTGCCTTCTTATTTCACACATACGTTAGCTGCCAACTAATTAAATACTCCAAACCTTGCCATGGGCAATGCCACAGATCATGGAGGACATGGTAGATTACCGACCTGTTCTGCTACTCTTTACTAATGGTCGTGATGGTACCTGGATCGATACAAATTTTTCATCCTAAGGCTAATATGAAGTGCCCGATCTTGACTGGACTGTGTGATCTGATGCAGTAGTGTGTTTATCTTTAGTTCATAGGCTATTTTATTGAGCACCAAATAAAATAGCTCATGTATTCAGTTCGAACCCTTTGTTCTCAGTATAAAGAGATTACAGTTACAAACCACATGACCAATTGATGAAATAGCCATCCCTTTGTACTGCAAGTCTGCAATCGTAAAAGCCTTTAGTTTAGGCAAGTGATTTTCTTTGCCTTCTTAATTCATTGCTGGGTGAACTGCAAACTAATGAAACTCCAATGTATCCTTGAGCTTACATATACCAGTGCACTATTTGTGAATACTTCATCAGTAGCAATGTGCAGTGCTAACAAATATATAACACTCTTGGTGCAGGATCGATATTGGTCATGTGCAAGCCGCCAAATATCCTACTCTTCAGTGGTTCAGTAGACGCAAAGGAGTCATCATATCCAACTATAGGGTTTGTTCGCTTTACCTAGAAGTGGTTGCGGCTACAATGTTCTAAGTTACGGCCCTGTTTGTTACGCTGAAATTTGGCTTATGTCGAGAGGAAAACATTGTTCGTTCGCTAAAAAGTAGTGCTGGAGTAGTGTAGATGAACAGGGCTACATGCATGTATAGTGCACGGTAGGAGGCAAATGACCGCAGCTTATAGCCTATAATTTGTTTTTTTGTGAGTTATCCTTTTAATTATACTTGTTGTAATTGTTGTCTAAGAATTCAGGCTTCAGAAATGTAGTAACTCTTTTAGTTTCTTGTTAATTGAATTCCACCATCTACATCACTATAAACTCTTTTAGTTTCGGTTGTCATGTCCTAGTCGGAATGGCGGCGTTGGTGCGCAAGTAGTAGTACGTTGAAGAAGAAGAAGAAGATGGCAACGAAAGCAACCCATCGATGGGCCGTCGTCTGAGACGAGACGATATAGCTAGGGTCCAAGGCTTCATTCTGAAAACTACCTCTCCCTACTCTTGTCTTTTGTGCGACCACAAAAGGTGAAAACCCCATATGCCATGCGTGTAATAAGTTTTGTTTTTCTACTGTAGTTGATTGATCGAAGTAGCTAGGACAACTGATGGTCTGATGTAATATATAAGAGTTTCAAATCAAATCAAATCAAAGGTGTTAGTCATAATGAGCTAGGCAGCTTCTGATGTAAGTTGGAGCCAACAGTAAACAGGAACGAGACAGTACTGATAGATCTCCATATATACCTGCTCTGATGAGTACGACTCGTTAATCCAGAGACTATTAGGATATGCCAATCATGCATATAATAATCAGCTAGCGCTGACAGCGATTACAGAAACAACCTGTTTATCATCACATCACATATATACAGTACCAAGCTTTCTTTCCAGCTGAAGCTGATGATGTGAACTGCTGCTAGCTCTAGTTACTGTAGCTAGCTAGAATGGAGTCATATATCTCCGGCCTCGATCGGGGTTTAAATAATTAAAGCCGAGGGCAAGGAATCTTTTGATGGCTCATCATCATCCACATCGATCCCTGATGATCCATATATCCATCCAAGGAGTTTGGGAGATGCGTGGTCGACTCTGCTGCTGCAGGCGTACCACGTGTGACGTTGAGTGTGCTACCGGGGCACTACTGATGGCGCCCTCTCCTGCGCGCTTGATCTATCTCCTAGCCCGGCCGTAGCACGCCTTGCTTGGCCCTTTGGTGAACAAGTGGCGCGCGAGCTGAGCACACATGGACATGAGCGTGCAGTTGCAGCTAGCGGTGTCTATATATATGCAAATCCGGCCTTTCGAGAGTTTTAGAAGCAACAAGCAAGGGGTTTTGGAGGCTGATGTGTGTTTCTTTTTTCGCAGAAGCAGCCGTCCGTCAATTAGCGATCGAGGAAAACATGCGCATTGCATGATGGATGCAGCAATAGTGTAGTAGTACTATATGCACAAAAAGAGTGTGTGGCGTGATTGATAGATCCCTTTCGTTGATGCAGTGTGAATGATCGATGCGTGAGTAGTGATTATGATTAGGGGGATTAGGATATGCTCTGGCTGGCTGGTGAATGATCGATGAGTGAATAGTGATATATATGCATATATTCCTGTCGATCCGTCCGTTCATGGCTGCCTGCATGCCTGTGTGTGAGTGAGATCGAACTGAGAGAGGTGTAGCGAAGGCACTCATGCATGCAACAAGAAGTGCAAAGCTAGGCCTTGACTAGACCAGACTGGAGGAAGAAGCTTGCAGAAATGGACAGCAGCAACCTTTGCTGGGCCTCAGTTCCCATTGGGCTGGACGAAAACATAAGCATTTGTTCAGGAATATCCTGATGAAAACACTGTGGTCAAACAAGCAGTGGACCAGGAACCCGGCCGGAGAGACATCTTATCTCCCATATAAATGAAAACTTTTCTAGATCAATTCCTCCTTCAAAATCAACGGCTCATAGCACACCTACTCCGCATTCAACGGCGGGAGTGCGGAGTGTAAGACGGTTTCTA
This sequence comes from Microstegium vimineum, assembly GCA_022036555.1. NCBI lineage: Eukaryota > Viridiplantae > Streptophyta > Magnoliopsida > Poales > Poaceae > Microstegium > Microstegium vimineum. The sequence goes on from CM039141.1 coordinate 8,428,858, forward strand.
ACTTTTTAATCTCAGCCATTGAATACGTGGTAAGTGTGTTGTGAGCCATTGATATTGATTTTGAAGGAGAGAATTGACCTAGAGAAGTTTTTCAATTATAGGGGAGACTACTAGAAAGCAGTGCATTGTCTATTCGTGGAGATAGTTGCTATCACCTTTGATCTTATCGATTTTATATGCTCTTGATGTCTAATTAACTCGTCTTTTTGTAGTCGTGTCAATGTACTGCTCACAAACCCGATTTGGGTTGTTGTTACACGAATGCAAGTGAGTATATTCCAATTAAGTAGATATGATATTATCTTCAGTTATCAGTTTTATATTGAATAAATTTTTCAGTTTTTTTTGTGTCATCCGACGAAAAAAAATGTTGAATTATTTTAAGTTTCTGAGCCTATAAGTATCGGATTTTTCGCATAAGCTTCTATTAGTTTTTGGATTATCTCTTATATTACCGAGTCTTAGTTTGTTACCAAATTCATGATATTTTTTTTTAAAAAAAAACTAGGATGTTAGCACGCTCGACTGAAGGAACACTTCCTCTATCTCTAATAATGACTAATATAACCCGTAGCGTTAGCACGGGCAATATACTAAATCAAATTTAAAGGGAGCTTATTCAAATGTTGACTTGTTATTTTTTATATAATTTCAATCTAGGAATCATTCACTTGATATACTAGATCTTTTTTTAGTAAACTATGTTTTTACGTTTATGGGATGAATTATCACCTCATTTTCATTTGTCATCTGCTATACTTGGTATTGATCAATCTAACCGTTTATCATCAATTGTATATGTTGTTTTTTAGCTACTGCGCCGCACATCGCGCGCTGCTCGACTGTGGGCATGACATCCTCCAACAAAGATTGTATTGTACCTGTTGTTCGAGTCGGCCTCCAGCTACGGCATACTCCATGCGTATGGCATCGATGAGACCGGGCAGAGCGTGGAGGCCGTGCAGTCCTTTGTGTTGAACCTCGACCGCTTCGACAAGGCCGTCAAATACTATTTTGTATAAGTTAAACTCTCAAAAACAAATTAGTTATTTTTAAAGTATTTCTCTAGATAAAGCCGTAGCGTTAGCACGGGTAAATATACTAGTATGTATAGTATATATAAGAAAAGAAGAATCAACTAACGGAGATGTAGTAGTAAAACAAGGCGGGGTTTTTTTTGTGAGTGTGAATGGAATAATGCAAGAACATGGGATAGATGAAAATTACGAGTACTACTACAACAAAGGTGGTGTGGACATGAGTGAAGGAAGCGTGTATGCTCTATGCTATGCATATGCAAATAAAGCAGGCGGTCAGCAATGGCGCTGGCTTAGCTAGCAGGGAGATAAACTACTACTGTACAAAGCACAATATAATACAAGTTGACGAGAAAGAAAGAAAGCAGTAGTGTGTGGGAGTAGTTTAAAAATTGGGCATGTGCAAGTGTCATTATCATGATGGAATGATGAGATGATCGACCACACCACAGGGCATTGAGTTGAGGCATGCAGCACAAGTAGTGACAAGGGGAAGCTTTTGTTTCGGCGGGGCGGGCGAGCTGGCCGGCATCAGTTGGTTGGTTACCCGTCTTTTCGACGGACTAACGGGCCGGGCATATGTATCGGAGTCTCATCTCTCTCCGATCCCCAGGTGACAGCCAGTCGTAGGCGGCGGCGCGCGGTGGACGGACTGGTGGCTAGTGCGTGGTACGTGTAGTGTAGTGTAGTGGCGGCAACGCGGAGCGGAGGCCGGCCGGAGAGATGGGGGCATGGCCTATGGCCATGGGCCGGGGGAGTCAAAAGGGCAATCCATGGATGGATCATGGATCGCAGGTGTGTGGTGGTGGCCAATTAATCGCGCGCCAATGCACCCAACCGCCCAACCACAGCCCCGTATTCGCGGAATAGCCTAGCCTAGGGGATCAAGTGAGCGTAAAGTGAGCCTCAGATTTGCTTGGCTGGGCTCACGGGCGTCCTTGAGGCCGTGCGACCCCCCCAAAAATTACGGGCCCCAAACTCTACTAAGTTTTTCCAAATATATATAATAATTTTATGATTTGTTTTAATCAGTAAATCAGTTATAATTATTTTTTTGGCAGATAAGTCTATTATCATAACATATTTTTTCTCTCCCAACAGTTTACTATCAGTGTCTAATTTAGTTTGTGCATTGTCTTTGTACACAAATTAATTTTAACCTTCTGTTCACTTAAACTACTTTCAACTTGTTTCAGCTTATTCTATCTCATAAAACACTATTCAATCAACCGGAATCAGCCGACTTTCTATCGGCAGAGCCCAAGCGTAATTTTTACAACTTACAAGTTATGTCTTCTTCGAATCGAGTTAGAAAATATAAATCGAGATATAAAAATGAATATTTACAAAAAATTTTACAATAATAAATAGGTCTTCACTTACTTTTCGAACTCGACCTCCAATTTTATCCGGACGTCGTGGGCTCCATCAGTCGATCCGCATGCACTTCGATCTGATGGGTGGGTCCAACAGATGATGATAATTGATAGATCACCGGAACCAGCCGGACACCTGCAGATCGACACAGGTCACGTACAGCGAGCGATCGATCGAGGTCACTGCTGCGGGCTTGTTCGTTACAGCTTCTACTAGCTGGCTAGCTTAGCTTGTCACTGAATAAGAACGGATAAGGTCAAAATAAAGGTGCAGCAGATGACAAGCGTTTCTTTTCTGATCGACGACATCGACATGGGGATGCCTGCATTAGCTAGCTAGCACTGGTAGCGCCTACTACTACTACTACTTGTAGTAGACCGCACCGCGTGCGCATATCCTGCACTAGCTCTAGTACTAGTGTTGTGTGCACGCATGTGCATGGCGACTCACGCAAGCGCGTGTCACCGCACCGGCCGTGTGCGAGTGCGTGGTGTGGCCCTACGTGTGGGCTTGGCGCCAATCTTGCACAGTTACACGAGGGCAGTTGTAATGTCCATGGGCCGGCACAAAACAAACCCAGCGGATTATAGATAGGCCCAAAGTTCTTTCCATCCATCATTAGAATTCAGAAAGAAAGAAAGAAAAAAAAATTGGAAATCCTGGACCGCGCGCATTCGGCCCGCCGCTGAAGATACTGGTGGTCAATTGCATAGCAGCAGCTCGTCAGTCAAAAACTGGGCTTCTAATGTCCACGGGCACGCACAACGCATACCCAGCAGATTATAGGGCCGTTACATCCAACTCGTCCCTTCACGCAAAAGTTAGGCAAGACGATGGGCCACGGCCACGGCGGCGATGGGCCAAAACCGACGCTAGACCTTTGTGTCTTTGACTGATGCACACAGAGCCCTATCCATCTACTTCTCGAAAAACGTTACGGGTTTCTCTATCTAATAAGAAGAAAAAAAAGTTAAAAACGTTACGTTAGACTTGACCAGCTGTTTGTTTTTTGTTTTGAATTTCACGGAAGAGAGGGTATCCCACAACAACCTCATTTTTAGGCAACGAGGCAAAAACCTTTGATTTGGTTAATTTTGGAAAACCAATACAGTCCGGCAATTGACCGACTGCCTTTCTTTTTACTTGACCAATTGTTCATGCCAGTCCGGCAACAATAACTACTTGCTATACAAAATCATAACTAACCCACTAGTAACCCACTAGGAGACGGAGACCCTAGCCAATGAGACTTGTTGATGACACAAGTACTATCCATTAATATAATGCCACAACCCACAAAAGACCACAGACGATCTCTGTTTCGTGGAAGAACTTCAATTCTTCTCATATGATGGATGGATGGCGTTCCTTCCGGTGTTTTTTTTTGGTTGGTTACAATACAACAAGGCGAATGAAAGACGAGCAGTACTATTGTTTTTTCGTGTGTTATTATTTATACTTATTTTTTAGATAAGGTTTTTTTTTTTTGGTGTGTTGAGGACTTGAGGTACAAGTAGTACACGAGTAGTAGCACGGACGGTTTGCGGTCGTCACAGTGGTACCAGCGGGAGGCACCGGAGGAGGAAGAGAACGACAAGCTAGTGGCAGATGTGGTGACTGGCGTCCGAGTCAGACTCTCAGACAGACCCAACAGACGGACCCAGCGCGCGCTCTGGGAATCCAACGTCCTCTCCGTGCCTGTCGGTTTCGGTCAGTTCACTGCATCTCTCTCTCTCTCTCTCTCTCTCTCTCTCTCTCTGGATGGGTGGGCCGTGGCCTCCAGTCAATGCTGACGATGAGAGAGAGAGAGCTGTGTCCCTCTCTCTGTCGATGGCCCCCCATGTCGATGGCCCCCCATGCCCGCCTCAAACAAAAAAGAAACGGATTACTGATCCGAATGCCACCGCGGCTGCTGCATGCCCGCCCCCACCTCTTCCTCGATTTGGCCACGGCCGGCGGCGCCATGCCCTGACTGATGCCCATGCCCAACTGCTTGCTTTGCAGCGTCGTCATTTGACAACTGGTAGTATTGTATGTATTGGCCCATTTCCATTTCCATTATTTCCCAGTCTGCGTGCTGCCGGCCAACAGATTCCAAATTTCCAATCCAATCCCTGGTATTCCAAATTTCACAAGCAGGCAGCTGGCAACGCCGTGGTTTGCCGTTCGCCGTCCCAGTCCAACGTACGGCGACGACAAGCAATTTGCGGTGGCACCGGGCATGGTCGGTTTAATTGCTTCCGATCCCCCGGATTAGTGCAGTACCGACTAATACGTACTACTACTTGTTAAACAAGCAGCTAGCATCCCTAGCACAGTTTTTCTATTACTTGTTAAACAAAGTAATAAACGTGGAACCTACTTACCTACCTACTGTACCTACGTAATACTATTGCCGTTCATCATATCGTCGCGTTGCCTACAACAGATTTGCACGAAAAACGTGCTGGTCCAAACACAAAGTTAAGCTAAACCGGCGGAGTTGCACTCGCACCTAGTAGTAGCTAGCGAAGCGGTCAACGGTCAGAACAGTCCACCGACAGCGCTGCGCACCGTCATCGCCGGCACAAATTCAAAGATGGATTTGCCTAATCCCATCCCATTACAAAATTCAGATCGAATCAACAGAGTGTAATTCTTACGTACAACCTACAGTAAAGTCCTCTTTTTGAATTTTATCTACAATATAATACACTTTGGAACGAACAAACTGCAGCAGGTTACTACTGGTGGGTGGGTCACCTCGATCCGCCCACGGAACATAACAAAACCGAGGGAGAGAGAGAGAGAGCGCTACGCGCCGTGTACCCACCCGGCAGGCACGACAAATACGAATACGTGTCACGTTCAACTGCCTGTACCTACCTACCGCTGGGCTGGCGCCGAGGCTCCCCACCTCGATCTTATCCACACCACTATATCCACATCCGCTCGCCTTTCTTTAACCGCGCGGTAAAAGCGGCCCGCAACCGCATCCGCGCGTCTCCCCTCGCAGATCCGACGGTACCCTGCCCGAGCGAGAGTTACCGCACGCGAAAGCCGTTGTTGACGAGAGGCGTGGGAGGTGTAAAAGGCGTGCGTGGGCCCCACACTCTCTATTGTTTGTGTCCTCTAAAAGGGCGCTGCTTTTCTCCCCTCCTCGCCGCATTCGCATTCATTCTCCATTGCAGCTCCCCTTCGCATGCTCTCTCCTCCTCCGCTGCTGCACCCACCCACCCACCCTCCCTCCCTGCGCCGGACTAGTGTGGGATTCGATTTCTTGACCACATGGCTGAGGCGTTATGCAACGGCGTCGTCGCGTCGCCCTGCGGCGGAGACGTTGGCGTCGCTGCCCGGACCAGGGGCGCCGCCACCAAGGCCGCGCTCGCTGAGTCCCTGCCGCTCGGCGGGTACGCCACCAAGAGCACCTTCTCCGCCGGAAGGATGTCGGTGTCGGACAGGAAGCCGAGGCCCATGTCTCGGAGCCGCCTCGAGGTCGCCGCCGCCGCCGCGCCGGGACAGGTTGGTGTTGGTCGCTTCGTCATGCCCGCTTCCTGTGTTCTTGTTTGACTTGCAAGATTCAAACAAAGGGCTCAAATAATAATAAAAAATATTGTTATTTTATTTTTAGATTCAGTTCCCACCCGCGCCCCGCCATGGGAATTTGGAGCTCTGTTTTTCCCCCACCTTGCCGCTGCCGGCCTTGGAATTTCTTTTGCCTGTTGAAGAAGAAGGCTCACCTGTGTGTGCTCCGTTGCTGCAGATGAAGCTGTCGTTTCCCAAGGCCATGCGGTGGTGGGAGAAGGGTCTACACCCCAACATGCGGGAGGTGGAGTCCGCACAGGATCTCGCCGACTCCCTCCTCAACGCCGGCGACAAGCTCGTCGTCGTCGACTTCTTCTCGCCAGGTTGCGGCGGATGCCGCGCTCTCCACCCCAAGGTACGTCTGATTCCAAGAAAGAAAGAACCACCCAACCCAATGCTGCTCCGTCGGTCGATTCTCTTCTCTGACTCTGTTGTGCTGTTCCTGCCGCGCAGATTGCCCAGTTCGCCGAGAAGAACCCGGACGTGGTGTTCCTGCAGGTGAACTACGAGACGCACAAGTCCATGTGCTACAGCCTCCACGTCCATGTCCTCCCCTTCTTCAGGTTCTACAGGGGAGCCGATGGACGGGTCAGCAGCTTCAGCTGCACCAATGCAACGGTAGGTAACAGCTACCACTCCAGGCTCCAGCAGTGATCAATCAATAGATGAATGAATCAATGAATTGTAACGTGATTGCTAATGTCCGGTACGTTTGTGTTGTTGGTTTTCAGATCAAGAAGTTCAAGGACGCGCTCGCCAAGCACGGGGCTGACAGGTGCAGCCTCGGCCCTGCACGGGGGCTGGACGAGTCGGAGCTCATGGCCTTGGCTGCCAACAGGGACCTGGACTTCACCTACGAGAAGCAGAACCCGGGCCTCGTCCCGCTCGCCAAAGCCATTGCTATGGAGGCTGCTGCACCGGGTGGCCCGTGGCTTCCTCTGCCTGCGTCCGCGACTCAACAGTTGCTCGCCGCTGGTCACGGATCGGATAATAATCCATTCTTCTCGTCTGGAAGATACTCCTAGACCGTAGTAGTAGTAGTAGTAGTACTAGATTTCGTCGGAGGTGGTGGTTCCTCCGTCTTGTACAGATTTGATTCTTTCGTGGTTGAGCGACAGACGAATTGAGATGCGGATGCGCAGGCTTAATCTTTTGTAAAGTCTGCTGCTCTGACTATTGCGTCTGTTTTTCATCTAAACTAGACTTTTTCCTCAAGCATGAAAAAATGTTGATGCTTGGCGAACCTGTCTGGGTGATTTCAATCCTAAGTCGTTTCTGCATTAATATTCATCCAGCTTGAACTGCTCTTTCTTTCCAGTTTGTCTTTCTGCTTGCAAGGTTCAGGGCTTGAGAGCCTGAATTCTTCCCTTTGTATCCACACTAAAGTTTTGGTGCCTGAACCAGAATCAAACCCACATATTTGTGTCACCTTTCAGTTTCTGTCCGTTGGGTATTGCTTTGCTGACGCATTGGATCAGGATAATCGTTAAAGATGACTGTTCAGACGAAAGGACAAGACTGTTTTGTTTCGCTGCATCTTCATTTGGGCAGGATCTTATCATCAACTTTCAAGTTGTTTCATTCATTCATGGATAAGGTGAGTCCATGGCTCCTGTCTTTTTTGGCTTGTACTATATCCACAGGACAAGAAAAGCAATTGGCATTGCTGTGTGCTGATTGTATTGGTAGGTCTTGGGTCATGATCTTGGCAGATGAGACGGAAAGGCGTGCGTTATCTTGGCATGTGCCGGCCGATGGTGGTGGTCATGAATTTGAAATGCAGGGAATCAAGCATCCAGTCCTGTTTGGAACACAAGATTTTACATTGAGGCCTTGTTTGGAACACACGATTTTTTCTCATGTTTCTGTGTTTTCCTATCAAATAAATTTGAATTTATTCCTGTGAAATTTCTGGGTTGCAAACAAACTCTCATTTCAATAATACACGTTCAAGAAGGCCTGTATTACCTCTAGCATCGCTGTCAGAGCAAAATCTTCAAGCATCATCAGAGTTTGTGTCTCCCCTGACAGATATTCTAGCTTGATGTGGCACGCAGGTCAGTGCTCTCTCCACTTGTTGCTACTGAACTGAATGCAGGTTTGCACGTACACGCAACTGCTACTGAACCATACCGCAGCGCAGCGCAGCGACTAGTACATGTGTGGATGCTGCTGCAGCATCAGCAATCAGAAAACGAAGAACATCCGTGAGAGCCAGAGCCGAGAGAGGTGCTGTTTCCGATCCCGATCCCGATCCGGATGAGAAAATCACAAGAAGACGTCAGAGAGATGGTCACATCCACCACCACAAATATCAGGAAGCTATTTTTTTGCTGTTGTTGTTGTTGCCTTTTCAGTAACAGCGATTGAACAGACTGCAGATGAAGAAAGAGGATAAAATATCTCGATTTCTGGCACGGTTCGTGGCTAGATAGTTTGGAAAAAAGAAAAAGAAAAATAACCTTTTTTTTAGAGGGGCTAGCTCGATATAGTTTGGATTGTCTTGAATCAGATGACAACAGCAACAGCTTCTCCAAAGCATCAGAAAATTCAGAAACGCCTACAGACTGACCTGAGAACATCGGAACGGCGTGTGATGGGAATCAGAGGGCGCGGTTGGTTTCAGTAAGCGACAGACGGATGGAGTGGATGAAATATCTGGCTGGGCTGGACAACTGGTGGGCTGGTTAGGAAACAAGCTGAAACTGACGAGTGGATTGGGCTTCCGGGGTGTGCGAGTGCAACGGAGCGGCCCAATGAACAGGCACTAGGTAGTAAGTTGAACGCGGCCCAACTGCGGATTGTGGTGTTGGCAGGCCTGGGAACCGATGGCAGCAGCGGGCGGTCCATGATTTGCCTCCACATCCTGCGTCAGTGGCAGCCCACAAGAAAGAAAGAAATCCATATTGCCATATTGGGGACATGGGCATGGAATCGTGGGGAATCCATTTTATTATCATCCATCCAAAGGCGTACGGAGTATCGCCTCTTTTTTTTTTATGATGATGACACAAGGCAAGCGTATCGCTTTGACCGGCGGCCAGCTAGATGGAGTCTGGACTCTGGAGAATGGAGACATGAACCAGCATGCAACGTGTGAGTTGTAGTACGGACCCGGAGGAGAGACCGAAAACGTTGGCGACACACGTACACATGACACATACGAGTCCCGGCCCAGCACGCAGCTTTGCTTTGTTTATTTTTACACACAGACATGTAGTACGTCCACGTTCCAGTGTTCCACAGAGCACATGCACCACACGTTCAACATATAGTCTATGCTATGCCATGCTATGATCTATCCTACTATGCCATTGCCGGCGATAGCATATTGATCATATTCATATCGCTTCGCACTACTACAAAAATGGTTAACCTAACTGTAGCGGTTATTCCAACCGCCATAGAATGATTAACGGTGACGGTTGGAAGTGACCGCACGGTTAATTAAATAAAAAAACAAAAAAAGATCAGATCCAGGCCCGGTTAGAGCTGGATCTCGGCTGTTGGCTCGTCGCCGTCGCGCAGCCCCGCCGTCGCTCAGCCCCGTTGCCACCCACGCCAGCCTCGCGCGGGCCCCGCCGCCGCCGTCACGCAGCCCCGCGCCGGAGCCGTGGACGAGGAGGGGGGAGGGGAGGGGCGCCCCGTGGAGGAGGGGGAGGGGCGGCTGCCGGGCCGGGAGAGAGAGGGGGAGTGAGGGTGAGATGGAAACCCTAACACGCACACACACACACACATATATTGGGCTCGCGTGGGCCTGTAGGGCTCGGCCTTTTTTCCGTGGCGGGCTTTATAGTGTGTCTGCCTCGGTAAATCGATTTTGCGAGGCGGTTGTATGTAATTGCCTCCGTTAATGAAAACTGCCCGTCATGGTTAATCTCGACATTAACCGTGGTGGTTTATAGGTTTGAGCGTCACAGTTAATAATTGTCAAGTGTTATACAAAATAAATTCTGTAGTAGTGCAGCTCGCAAGCGATAACTGAGGAAAAAAAAGAGTACGGCCAAAACCCAGGCTCAGTGGTGCAAGAGCAGCCAGGCGTCTGACATGCATGATTGCGCTGCAGGCCGGCACTGATTGACTCGAGGCGGCGCACCATTTCTTTTTTTAATTTTTTACGCCGAGCCCACCGCCGGCACCAGGGTAGTAGATGAAGAAAATAAGAATATGTGGTGGAGCTGAGCGTGTTCCTCGGCGCGGAGACACCTAGCGGGATGGGCCAACGCTTTGCTACCTGCCTGCAGATAGCGGCTGTGGGCCTGGGCCTGGCGGTGCGGTGTGCTCCAGGTAGAGGAGGAGGCCGGTCCTAGTCGGCTAGCTAGCTAGTCCTATCCTATCTATCCATGTCGTCGTTGTCCATATTCGAGGGCGTCAGCTAGCTCATAACAGTCTATGTCAGCATCTTTTCTATGTAGAAGAAAGAGAAATAAAAGACCTTATCCTATCTTAACACATATTTCGCTCAGAAAACGAGGCAATCTATAGATCTGCTCATAAACTAATGAGAGAGGGATAAGAGATGATGTAGAATAAAAAAATCATTCATATGTGAGGCTCACATCATAAGATGACAATGACATGACATGTATAAGCTAGCGGGTGTCTCAACTGTTGAAGACACCCTGATGTCCATGTCCATCCAGCCAGCCTGAGCCTAGAGGCCCGAGTGGTTGAGACCATCCCAGCCCAGCATCGAGTTTCGGTGTTTGCATCGGCGGCAGAAGCAGACGCCCGCCGTCTTATCATTTGCCCTAACCCCAGCCGGAGACAGGCCAGACCTCTTGCTGGACTATTGTTGCTCGCCGGCCCGGCATGGCCTCGCTAGCTTCTAGATCCGCAGCTTCCGCCCCTGCTTTAGCTTATCTTCCCAGTGGGTGTGGATGTGGATGGGATGGCTGCTCGTCGGCCTGTTTCTTCAACCTTTTGGCCGGACGTGACGTGTAACAGAGCAGATAGGACGACAGCAGGCAGCAGCAGTCGTTGTTTGTCAGGTGATGTACGTCGTTGTTTGTCAGGTCTCAGGTCCCAGAGCCGCAAGCAAGAAGCGCCGACGGCTGCTGGACAGGACAGACAGACGAGGCAATTCAAAGCACGTTGATTGGAGTGCGTAGGAGGAAGTGGTCGAAAAGGATGGATGCCTTCCATTTCCATCCCCATATATCCCATCGCGTGTCTGTCAACAGAGACTCAGACCGACCCCAAGTATCCTATGAATGTGCAGCGTCAGCGTCGGCGAGCGAGCACGGCCACGGCGACCGCGCGACGTGCTGCCGCCGGAGACAGACAGACACACACACACACACACACACCTGTAGTACGAGTACGACGATGCTCCTGTACTGTACTCCGCATTGTCTGCATTGCATTGCACTCACACTGACACTCGCGCCAGCCTGCACCCTGCACCTGTCCTTACCATACTACCACGCACCGGCCGGTGTCCTGTCGCGATCCCCGGCCGGCGCTCATCTCCTCCTCCCACGGGCCACGGCGCTCCGTGTCCCGACATGCCACGGGGCTGCCGGTCCCGCCTTTGGGACGCAGCCGGCCGGTGCCCCCGCCTACACGTACACACCCGCCTGCTCCAGAGCTGCGGCGCGGCGCACTTGTGCATGCATGCTCAACAACATCTCTCTGCCTGCCTGCCGGTGCCAAGCTCCGCGTCCGATCGCAAGCTAGTGCCACACAGGGAAGGTGCCGGTGCCAGTGTCTGGACGACGCCACAGACAGCGCCTCGTGCCGTGTCCGCCCCCAAGCCCTGATCGATCGGCCGTGTCCGCGGGCCAAATTGCTCCTCCACTGCTTCCACCTGATTGATCCCTGCTCTCCTCCATCTGTCCCTCCTCCTCTTCTGTTCCGCGCCCTGTCTGTCTTGTTGCCTTCACGTTCCAGGTTCCTTCGACCCTGCAACAGTGTCAGACGAGACAAGCTAGATGCATGCGTGCCTTGCCTTGCCCCACCAGCCACCACGGTACCGCTTCTGTTCTGTTGACGGGCAGATCGGGCCAGCTACTGTCAGCCCGTTTTCCTCTTAATTCTGGACCAACACTTGCCAGTGTAGACCATCACAACCTGTTAACGTTTAATTTTCCCTAGAATTAACTGAACACCAAGGCATCGTGAGAATCCGAATAAATGCAAGTGGTGCATCCGGATGGACATTATCGTCAATGGTGGATGTAGACCATGGAGGAGGATCCTCATCATCACTCGGGCGCGACGTTGATAGAGATAATGATTTCATCACGATCGGGTCAACCAGTATATGTGAGCTTGCCGAATTGTTCACACTGTAGCATGAGTCGATACCAGAGGAATACCGGGTGTCGCGTGGATACGAACGATGAGTGGATGGAGAATCGATCCCATCCGGTTTTCCTAGCACGTGTAGTATTAACTTTCACCTTTAGCTTTACTAGCATGTAAATACATTAAGTTCTCCTCAAAGAATGCTAATACTATAAATTCGTACTGCGCACCATTGACTGTACGAACATTAGTGTTGCTAATTAAACACGCAGTTAGGTTCCTAGTGTTCTCCACCACTTTCTGTCTGCTAGCTGGTTTTCTCTTTATTTTAACTTTTACTTGTACACATGCGTGGATGCACACGGGCAGGTTGCTGTGTTCATGCAGACATGTAGTACGCCAAACGGAATTTTAAATTGCTTCAGAATTCGTCAAATTATTTAAACCTCCTGCCGAATTATTGAGTTCGGCAGTTCCACGACATCACGCGTGCTCTTTTCAATATTTTGTACTCTTCTGCTGGTCTATTATATTAGCTTTGCCACGACACACACGAGACTGATGCTTCTTTTCTTTAGAGCAACTATAATGTTGCTCAAAGACAGTCCATAGCAATTAAGATAATACCTATCATTTAGCTAAAACACTGTTAGAATAAAATTACTTTTAGTCCTCCCTCTCTCTTTCTTCATCTTACATAGGATTAGAGATGAAGGATTTTAAACCTACCTTAATTATAGACTACTTGTTGGATGAAACATTATGACAATAGTAATAGCTATAGTTCATTGACACAAAAGTTGTCTGTATAAATTAAACTACTCAATCTATATACATTATGCTTGCTCTTAGTTGTTAGTGCCCCGTCGTTTTCTAACACACCAAATAATTAATACGGGTTAATTAATACACAGGGTGGGTGAAGGGGGACAAATGAAACCGTGAAATTTAGTTAACAGATAGGAGTAGCAGCTAGGTAGCTAAAAAATCATCTACGAGTAGCTAAAAGGCATTAGCAGGTAGCTAAGCACCGATTGTTCTTAATTGACATCATTGTGCACCCCCAGGGATCATCATCAAGAGCTAGCTAGTGTGTGTGCAAGTGACAACCTAGAACATTACTTCCTTCGTTTCCTAAATAATTGTTTTTTTTGTGTGGTTTTTGTAAGTTTGACTCGAACAATTTGAGCAGTGTTATTACAATTTTGTAAAGTTGGAGATATGTCATTGGTATCACAATGACATGTGGGGCTCACACAAGTCAATAACATGTGGGCCACAATGACATATCTCCAATTTAACATAATTATAATGGCAGTCTTCAAATTTTCCCTAAAAAATATGTGCAATATGTATATCTCTAAATAAATTTATTAAATAATAGATTTAAATATCTTTATAATAATATTAATTATATACTATAAATATTATTATATTTTAATATATATTTAGTTAAAATTATTCTGTCAGCAAACGAAAATAGTAGATATTTAAGGACATACTCCCTCCGTCCCTTATTAACTGTCGTTTTGGGTTTTCATGTCACAACTTTAACTAGATTTATATAAAATACATGTAATATTTGTGTCTCCAAATAAATTTATTAAAAAACTAGATCAAAAGATCTATCTAATGATATAAATTATGTATCATAATTATGATAAATATATAAATTATGTACATAAAATACCAATATTTTTAATATATATTTGTTAGGGCCCTTTAAAAACTGTCGTTCTCGCTTTCCCAAAAATAACTTTGATTAATTTTAATTTTAATATTTATGATATATAAGTAATATTGTTAGATAGACCGTTGAAATGATTTTCATAATAAATTTATTTGGAGATATAATTGTTGCCCGCATTTTCTATAAATCTCTAGTCAAACTGAAAAAAACAACAACTATTTAGATACGGAGGGAGTAGTTTGGAAAGACAAATGATGATATGCAAGACATTCCCATAAAAAACATCCTCTAGAAATAGGCGTGAAGCACACGATCAAATCCCAACATGCCTTACAAATTGAGAGGCGAGCAATCAAACTTATAAAGTACTAATATAGGGGGCTAGATTACCAATTGATCAACATTTAGGTCTTGTTTGGATGCGCATGTATTTAGTTGAAACCACATAGATTGGAGTGGATTGAAGTGTATATAAGTGGTTTAAGGGAGATACATGTGCTTCCAAACAAGGCTTTATAAGTGATAAAATTATGTAAGAACAGACAACGCTCATAGACCCGCAAGGCCTCACGCCGTCGCCGCCCGCCTGGCGCCCTCCGCCGTCGTCGCTGGTCCCCCTCCCTTCCCCTCCAGCATCTCGTCGGGGGCTGAAGGGGGCGGGGATCCATTGTTTTAATAAGTTTCTCCAGTAGATCGAGTCCTTAGGCTTAGGGTTTCTCCATGCCAAAGTTCTTGGTCTTGGAGTTTTATCTCCTCCTCCTCCTCTTCTCCGGCAATGGTGAAGGAGAAGGGTGGAATCGTTTTCTCCATGACGGCTTCGTTGAAGACGAGGGCGACAACTTCGGCGTCACCATCTTCATCGACATGACGACATGGAGATCTTTGTTTCCGGATGGCGGCATCAAGGCGGAGATGATGTCGCCGCCATGGAATAATTTTATCCGGTCTTTTCTTCGTTTTGTTGTGGTTAGATCTGGCCACAATGAAAGACTAGGGAGAATATCCTTCAGATCAGTCTTCCTCATTCTTGGGTGGCAAAAAGAAGAAGAAGGAAGATGCCAGCAAGAAGAAAAAGATCCTCAATTCCGCCTACAGGAATGTTGGCCGTCTGTTGGGCATCTGTTCTCAGGCTTGCCGCTATTGCTGGTGCCGAGTATTTGCCTGTGCGATCATCTATACGAAGCGTCAAAAAGGTTTGGTTTTGAGATTTGGAGCTTTTCACGGCGTGGGTGTATTTTAGATGAAAATCAGTTTCTGGATATATCTAGTGTAATCCAAAGTGTTTGTAATATGTTGATGTAACCAGCTATTATATAATATAATTCTTCTTCCGTCGCAAAAAAAATTGATAAAATTATGTGTTCTTTTAATAATTTTTCTGAGTTAGGGTGGACCATGGGCCATGGCCCACCTTATTAGCCTACACAAAGCTCCCCGCTCCTCTGATGCCTTGTGCCTAGGACCGACAGCCCGAAGCGGCATGCATGGCCCAAATCCCACTTGGCCACAAGTACGTATGCGTACGTGTTGTTGTCTGCAGCAACCAAAAAGCTAGCTGTGCCATAATACAATTATCAAGCTCACACTGTCACACATATAA
The DNA here is from genome assembly GCA_022036555.1 of Microstegium vimineum. Lineage (NCBI taxonomy): Eukaryota > Viridiplantae > Streptophyta > Magnoliopsida > Poales > Poaceae > Microstegium > Microstegium vimineum. The sequence goes on from CM039141.1 coordinate 8,444,375, forward strand.
GAGCAAGTACTATATATAATAAACTTATAGCCAAATTAATTAATACTTTTGCTAATGTGGAGGAGAATGAAGGAGAGAGACAAAGCTGGGCTCATGCAAGCAAGCTGAACACAAAAATATAGGCAGTAAACATTTGGCTTTATTATTGACCTTGTTTGCTCTAACCCGAGATACAATGGATTTGGCCAAGCCTAACTCGCTGATTAACAACACTTGTGGCGGGCTTTTGCGTGACAAAAAGACAAATCTGATGTGTAAATGTTCGTTTAGGCAAAAGGACGACAACCAAAGGTGGTGCTACAGAGGGCATGTTGAAGCGTCGGATGATAGGGTCAGGCTGAAAAGGGCCCAACATGTAAGCATGCATGATTGATATATACGGAGTAATATACTTGATCGATGTACTAGCTACTAGGTCCGAAAGTACTAAGCCAAGCTGCAAGCTCGATCCGTCACTGACTGTTGTGGTGTGTGTGTGAACCCAAGCTGCAAGCTATAATTACTACGTCATGGTGAAATGATGATTACTTTTTTTGTTTGTCAAGAAATGATGATTACCACGTACAGTATACCTTGTATATTATCTCCCTAATACGTGGATTTCTGATGGAACTAAACAGTGTCTAGGATGGACTTGAGTACACAAATTAAAGTACGTACTGTAGTAGCGAAAAGGTGAGGCGTTAGGCAGGTCTGCATGATTGGCAGGTTCGGTGCTGCTGAGCCTTAGAGGAAAGAGGGAGAAACTACTCCTAGATCGATCCCTTTTAGAAGCTTCAATCTTCCTAGAATCCCTATATCTTTTCCTATGGTGCGTAGTAGACAATACATGAAGAGATATTATTTAAATATATCAATTTAGTTAATTATAAAGGGGGTTTTTCATGCCTAAGTTTGCCTTGGCATTGCTTCCAAAATTGCGCCTAGCTAGTGTGCAAGCTGCGCGGTGGCCGGCTGGCTGATATAGATAGAATAGATGCCTTGGCATGGACAAAGAAGGCGAGGTCGATTCCTATCCTAGGCACCTAGCTAGCTTGCTTTTCCGGCTGGCCGCTGTCGGTCTGCCTGCCGGCCGGCCGGCCCTTTCCACTCAGCGCCGAAATCCGTCTGCCCGACTGATGACCCGATCGATGTGGATGCCGGTGCCGGCTGCATGCTACTTTAGACCGATCGACTGATTGGCTGGCCGTCCGTGTACCCGGTGACACGTAGGAGTGTAAAACATACAGGCGGCTAGCATTTCAGGCCGGAATAGTATTCCAAAGCCGGGCTGGTGAAGTGGTGATCGATCGAGGACACGTCCGTCCGGTGTTTGAGTTGGAAGCCACAATCATATATATTCGGAGTACTGTATGTGCGCATGCAATGCAATGATGAAAAGCAATTGTGAGCAAGCAAGCATGCATGCATGCATAGGTGACCGACGCTGGCACGTAGACACAGACCTCGATCGGTGGATGCCTGCCGAAGTACTGCCGAGCGGTAACAACGATCGTGTGTGTTGGGAGTGCATTGCAGTGCAGTGCGTCGGCATCATGCATCATGGCCACGAGGGCATGTGCATATGCATGCGTCCGTGACGACTGAATGCCATGGGATGGGATGGGCCTTCCTTGGAGTTGGAGGACCTTTGGGCTGGGCGGGCACACGGTGGATGCATCGCATCCGCATGTAAAAAATAGCAGTGGCTGGAGATGGGATGAGCCAGCCAGCAGCGCAGCGGCAGAGGCAGACGCTTGGGTTGGGTGGAAAGGAATCCCATCCAATCCACCGAACGCCGGCCCAATCATGGAATCGGAACCGGCGGCCGCGGCACCAGCACCGGCCCCTCGACGTGGAGGAGACCGGAGAGAACACCACAGAGCTGGGGATTCCCTAAAAAAAAAACATTTTCCGGCACTTCTCGATCTTCACGTAGAGAAAAAATAAATCTTTCAATTACGGCTTCCATTTCCACTCAAATTTGATGTTTGAATACACAAATACAGTGGCTAAAACATCTAACAAACACTCATGGAAGACTAGAGGTATGTAGGGGGAGACCCAAAACGAAGAAATGAAAATGCGAAGATGTAAGAGCTCTTTGGCGGCCACACTCTAACTAGGCTATTACACAGTCCGATGCTAAGACATTATAGACCAACTCGTCGATCGAACAACCACGCTTTCTTCGCATATATGCTTTGCCTTGACACAACCTCTTTGGTTCCACCACGTGCCGCTTAGTTACTCCTCGGAACCTCAGCCTGAGTTTTAAGGTATAAATCTAAAAAACGTCTACTGGTGGTTTTACTGCTCAAACCACCAAACCCGCCCATGAGTTGGGTACTCCATATGAGTCCCCGCTCCTCGACAAGTGTCACCTCCGTCCTGGACTGTCAAGCACTAGTACACAAACGTACTATAGAGACGGTTGATAACATATTTTCACTAGCGTGTTTTTGAGAACCGTTTGTTCTAGGGCCAGTAGAAATGGAACAACAATATAGGCGGTCACTTGAGAACCGCATGTGGAAATGGTTTAAAAAACCGCCTGTAAAAATGAGATTTCTACAGACGGATTTCTTCTTAAGAAAACACATGTAGAAAATCGATTTCTAGTGGTGGTTCGAAACCGTTTTATTTCTACCGACGCACAATGAATGAAACCGTCTGTATAAACTATTGCACACGACCGGCGTAGAGTTATTTTCTACTAGTGAAGCGTTCCAGAGTCTCCACTCAACAGAGGCGGACCGACCTATAGGGCGAGGTCGGGCGGCCGCCCTAGGTCCCCTCCGACGAGTCCCAGTAGTACCTCGTGTTCTACGACGATTCGACAAACAAGTGCGAGCGCAGGCGCAGCCTTGCAGCCGGTCCGACGGCGCCATGGCGCAGGGTTGAAGAAGCTGCAATGCTGCATAGCTCTATTGGGTCGTCTCGCCATTCGCCAACAAGCAGGCCCATCATTTTTTTGGCCCATTTTCTCCCTAGTCAGCAGCCTAGGCACTCAGCAGGAAGCACCGAAGTAGGCAGGGGCAAGCACGCACACGCACACGACACTTTCTGCGGCGGCGCTCCCTGCCTCCCTGGTCCCTAGCCCCTAAATCGGCGAGCAGCGGCCAGCGAGCTACCCTACACGGCGTCGGCACTGCACCTGCACAGCTGCGCGGCTCCCGCCTGCCGTGGCGCCACCGAGCGCCCGAGCCCTGAAGACGCCAGCGGCCAGTGGGCTGTGGGCAACAGCCGCCGCGCCGGGCGCCGACGTCCAGCCCCAGCCGGCGGCGCTTCCTGCTGCGCCTGCTGGCCCTCGGGCCCTGCCCTGCTCGGCTGCTCTGCTCCAGTGCTCCATCCTTACTGCTCGGCTGCCCTCAATGGATATGGGAGGAGATGAAGCCGTTGGAGTTGGGGGAAGAGATGAAGCTAGATCCGATGATGCGTCTACCAGGGCGAGGAGACCGGCAGCTCCCACTCCATTAAGCCAGAAGCGGTATAAGAAACTAGGTACTGCCATTAATCCATTGCAGGTTATTATGCTTCTTTTATTTTGATCATTTGTTGTATGGTAAATTATGTGGACCAGGGAACAAACAAAAATTATCCTTATCACCTTATGTGCTCTTGATGTGAAAGGTAATCATGTTCCAGTTCTGTCATGTTCCAACTTCTTCTGTACCTTTTGTTTTGTTTGTTGAATTATATATTACAACATAATTGTTATGTGATATACATGCATAGTTAGACCGGTATATCGGTGAAGTTTTGTATATGTATATAGTGATTCGTCCTAGCTCATATTTTTTGCTGGGTCCGCCACTGCCGCTCGACATGCACGTTTCGTTGTTTTGACTTGGTCAACATGGTGACTCACCACGGCTAGTCCGTCGTACACTGCTCCTGGTCCCTCGGTGCGAATCAACTTGACCTTCACCTCGCAGCCGACCGCAGTCTCCAAATTCAATGTACATCTGCGCATCACAAGCTAAGAAACATGTTGCCCAGCACCAGCACGCTCACGCCATAATTAATTCATAAACTCAACCGAAGCGTCAGCTCGTTGACAATCAGTCATCATAAACTTGAACCACAAAGGTACATTTCAATTTCAATCATGTGTTGGCACATCCACACCAGGTTCACACACACATACACGTACGAGCCGGATGCATAAACAAGGAGAGAATCTTAACTGTATCATTTTGGGCAAAATAATGTTGATGCAGGATCTCTCTCTCTCTGTCAGTGCGTGTGTAATTTTCAGTTGACAATGAAATTAAAGACACATTTATTACCTGCACGGTTCAGGTGGTGGTGATGAGGTTGAGCCACATGCTGTAACACAATGGCGATAGCATGGCAGTACTGTACATGCTTGTGACGTCGGAGCATAGAATTTCTCTTTGTCTGATCGAGCAGGCCAGCACCGTCTCTCATATGTCCGCTTGTGTTTTACCGGCAGGCGACTAGTGGAGAGAGAGCATACGACGAGGACGGAGCACTGTGGAACGCCGGACACATATGCATAGGCGCGGGCAGGCGAGCCACGTTCTGCTGCCGCCGACCAGCAGGCCGGGGCCGGCCGGCTGGGGCGTCGGGCGGCCGGCCGCGTGTCGCGATTCCGGTGCGTGCACGCCCGCGCGCCGACCCAACAAAGCAATAGCAATAGCTAGTAGGCTAGCGGCGACAGTCGTTAAGGTCGGGAAACCAAGCCAAAAGCTACCATCAGCTCTCGATCGATGCAGCGGCTGGCAAAGCAAAGGTCAATGGAAGCCAGACCGTGGGGCACATGTGTTCCCGGCGGCTCCGCGCTTCCCTTCCTTTTACTAATTTGCTTCTGCCACCACCTGCACATGCATGTGCTTTGGACGCTCCTCCGATCCTCCATCTTCTTCTTCTTATAATCTTATCTTCTATACCTGCACTGCACTGTGCGTGCATCTATGCGTGCCAGGACAAACACAGAACACACATACAAGCAAGGAATGGTTGTTAGGACAGACACACACACTCTCTATCCTTTATTCTATAAAACCAGCAATAACTTTTTATTATATGATTTATTATAATATTACGATAAATATATTCATATAATAAAGTAACCTACTAACATAACAATCATAAATATATATTTATTCAATCATAAATTAGTATATAAAATTATCATAAATTTTTATTATATAGCTGACTACTAAATATTCTTTCTCTCTATATATAAACATGCTTATCTATCTCCGCTTCTTCGTTCTCCTTTTTGCCTCACCCACGCTTAAGGATGTGTTTGGTTGTTGAGGAGCCGAGGGGGGATAAAGCCGTTCTATCCTGCGTTTGGTTGCAGAACCAATGGAATGGAATGGTTTTAGGAGGGAATATTCTACCAAGATTCGGGACGGGCTCGCTCCCGCAAATCGACCGAACGCACTGGCTCTCGATCCCTGTGTCTTACTCTGTTTCTCTATCTTGCTCCAACCAAACACTAGAATAGAATCATTCCATCCCTATAACCAAGGATTGAGCCGTTCCATTCTTATCGCTCTCCAACCAAACACACCCTAAGTTAACACAGGCATTCTGGATCCTCCGGTAATATAAACTGGTTCGAACCACTTTTTTTTTTACAACAGTTCGAGCCAACTTTGATTGCCAACACTAGTGCAGCGTCCCACCAGCAGCAATGTGGTGTGTGAACACATAACACAGGGACAACAGTCTGTTTTGGTCCGTGACCTGACAAGCTGCAAATTAAACCTGAATCTTTTATACACATTAATTATTTGCTATGTAGATGTATGTTATGTCTAAATATATTGTATATTCGATGTTTTAAAAATGTCAATGCGCCTTTTAATTTATAATTTAGAAAAGTTAAAATAGTTATGACCCTGCTTAGTTCCCGTGAAATCTAAAATATTTTAGATTTTGGCTCATTATTTTGTAAAATGGAACTAAACATCACCCAAAATTTTTAGCAAAAAATGATTCATTCTCTATTTAGATTTTGGACTCAAGAGACCAAAATAAGCCAAATTTTACATTGGTTTATGTGTCACCCTTACAATTCACATCATTAGAATCCTAAATAAATCATACTTTGGTTGAAACGAAACAACCCACTAAAATATTTTGTATTTTAAATTTTAGAATCTAAATTAGTTGGAATTTTAAATTTTGAATTTCTGATGGAACTAAACTGGGCCTAACATTGTTTTCTAAGGAACGAGATTAACAAAACTTTCATTGGAAGCTCCACGGCTTCATCCCACACGTTTCAGCCGATCTTCTGTGGCTTCCTCCTCGCCATGCGCCGGTGTGCCCGTCCTATACAATGTTCCATGTGTACTATCTTCCATTTTAAAATACTCGTCACTAGCAAAACACGGTTCTTTTTTTCTTCTAAAAAATGAAAATGCTTGAAACTTTCTTAAAAATAGATTTATTTCAAAAACATACTTATTTGTATTCATTTGTGTATGCATGGTAAAGAATGCTACTTATATTGCAGTGCCAACTAAATTGAAACGGAGGATAGCAATTCATTCCACGTATGTGGCGGCCTATTTGATAGAAAAGTATGAATTTTGATTGAAATAAAACTATTTTTTGACCATGTGTTTGGGTAATATTACAAGAGGCTACACAGTTCAGCGGTAGATTTATAGAGGGATTAAGAGTTGACACGTGGACGTGGTGAGAGCTACTCCCTGAAAATCAATGCACACATAATTTCGGATGATTTTTGCGGTCAGTAAGCCAGCTAATGTTTTTTTGTTGTGTGAAAAAACATTAAACGTTATGTGCAGACTGAAAAAAAAAACGATTTCACACTTTCACAATCACTTGAAAAAGCTTTCCCATCGGGTTGACTACTACTCTGAAACGTTTGCCAGGTGCCCTTAGATCAAAGGTGGAACCGTAGTAAGCAGCATAGTTTTTCTTATTGAAATTATGGTAGCTAGAAACTCGAAGTCAAGACAAAGCCTAAACTAATCAAGAAAAGATGAAGAATTCACTTATATCATCCGAACACTTCTCCATGCCGAATTTCCTTTCCTAGAACCTGCAAAATATCGGCCGAATTCATTTATATCGGTCGCGTATCATCTCCGGATGATAGAGGCGGAAACTTTGTTCCTTTATCTAAAAAAAAGAACTTGCAAAATGCAGACACTGTGCTAATAAGAGCAAGTTAGGACAGGCAATTGTGCCATGTCAAAGTACAACAGGAGATCACTGTGCCTGTTCTTCTTCTTTCCCTAAAACAAGAAAAAAACTTGCATGCATATATATATGCACATGCTACAAACCTTAGCATGTCCCGAAAATAAAAATTGCACTGAAAAGGGGCCACACACTCCATATTGCACCCCTTGGATCTCCCTATAAATTCTGCAGGCAGCAATCACATTAGTGTGGAAGCAGCAAGCAACACTGTCTCCTCTCCTCTCCTCCTCCTGTTGAATAGCATATATATATATATATATATATAGTGTTGTGCATCAGGTCACTGAGACCAGGCTAGGATTGATCGAGAAGCAGCAGCAGCTCACTGAAAGCAGACGAAACAACATCGCATCACACAGAATCACATCATCGATCCCATTAATTCCAGCCTGCAGTAGTCGCGCGCTGCTCATCATATCGATCCATCCGGCCAGCATCGACATGGAGGGCGGCCTGAGCCCGGAGCAGCACGCGGCGGCGGAGCCGGTGCGGTCACGGTGGACGCCCAAGCCGGAGCAGATACTGATCCTCGAATCCATCTTCAACAGCGGCATGGTGAACCCACCCAAGGACGAGACCGTCCGCATCCGCAAGCTGCTGGAGCGCTTCGGCGCCGTGGGCGACGCCAACGTCTTCTACTGGTTCCAGAACCGCCGCTCCCGCTCCCGCCGGCGCCAGCGCCAGCTGCAGGCGCAGGCGGCGGCGGCGGCGGCGTCCGCGGGCTCCTCGTCCTCGTCGGGATCGCCCCCGACGAGCGGCGGCGGCGGCAGCGGCCTCACGGCGGCTGCTTCGTCGACGATGGGGATGTTCGCGCACGGCGCCGGTTACGGCTCGTCCGCGTCCGCGTCGTGGCCGCCGTCGTCGGCGTGCGCGGGGATGATGGGCGACCTGGACTACGGTGGCGGCGACGACCTGTTCGCCATCTCGCGTCAGATGGGATACGCCAGCGGTGGTGGTGGCTCTGGCTCGGCGTCCTCGGCAGCGGTCGCCCACCACGACCAGCAGCAGCAGCTTTACTACTCGTCGTGCCAGCAAGGTGAGCGCGCCAAATAAAAGCCACGCCATGCATGCATGCTTTGTGCTCTCGCGATCTATGGATCGATCGATATATACAGTGTCAAAATATTAATTAAGGAGCTAGTACCAATATATATAAATGGGAATCATCTATATCTGTGCTAGCTTGCATATATACATGGACAATATGGAGAGAGGAACGAACGAACTGAACTGACATTATATATAATTAACTTTGCCCATATATATCCATCAGCGAGCATGACGGTGTTCATCAATGGCGTGGCGACGGAGGTGCCACGGGGGCCGATCGACCTGCGGTCCATGTTCGGCGGGCAGGACGTGATGCTGGTGCACTCCACCGCCGGCCTCCTTCCCGTCAACGAGTACGGCATCCTCACGCAGACCCTGCAGATGGGGGAGAGCTACTTCCTGGTCAGTCAGTACGACGACTTTAATTTCTTCTACCCTGCATTTATATTTCAGCTAATTACTCAGTAGGCTGCTAATTACTACTTTCTAGAATGCTAGCTAGCTGAATGTTGATCGATGGTGAAGAAACAACACTAGCTACAACGATTGACATCTCATATATGGCATGCATTTTAATTTTCAGCTTATACAACATGCTGCATGTACTGATCCGACCGTTTTTGTTTCTTTGTTCCCTAATGTTGGACAGGTCACGAGGGCTAACTAGCTATAGCAGCACATTGAATTGCCGATCGACGTCGACCGGGAGCTAGCAGCTCTAGTATAGTATAGTAGTATTACCTTGGGAGATGCATGCATGCATACTGCAAGCTAATTAAGCAGTGTGGCTGTCGTCAGTGAACCGTGGACGTACTACGCCGTCGTCAGAACAAAGCTTGCTAGCTGGAATTACATATATTGTGTGCTCGTGCAGGCTGCAGCTAGCTTTGCCGGTCGCCCCTGATGATGACATATGGAAGGGACGAATCTATATATCCGATCCAAACCTGCGTGTGTGATAGACAGGAACAGAAGCGAGAGGCAATGCAAATTAAAGGATTGGAGCAGCAAAGCATGCATGCATATATGATACGGGCAGTATATATATATAGTATAAATATATAGCATCGAGCAACATGAGATATATATACAGTTACAAGAGTGTACCCAATAGTACTACGCATCCACATCGATCTAGCTATGTGTACTCAGACCAATCATTGCAACCATTTGCATTCTTATTACAGTTGTTGGTTAATGGCCATTATATTATCGAGGTCATAGTCTTCATTGTCTGTACTGCCCACTTCTGTTCAATCCTGAATCGAAATGCTGCTCTGCCACTCTGGTGTGGTGTGGTCACACATCAGGTAACCGTAACCATCCAACAACGTCGTCAGGGACAGGGTCAGGGCACGACGGCGACGTGGATGCGTGTCGAGCGCACTCGGCCGCAAGTGGCGAGCTCACCGCCCCCGCCGACCAAAAGGAGGCCACCGCGTGTCCCGCGTTCCCTTCCCTTCCGGCCTTGCTTGGAATGAATGGATGATTCTTCTGCCGACCGGCCGCCAGCTTCACCAATCAGCTACCGCACAAGCAGACAACACTCACTAACAGAGTGGCAGCAGCTACCCTCTTCTTTCTTTTTAATCTTTTCAACCATAGACTGAATGACAGTCAAACGAAAGTGCCTTCCTCTAAATTCTTCATGGCTAAACCTGTTTCGGCTCTAGTTCCTCAGAAGAAGCATTTTGTTTTGTTTTATTAGGGCACCTACACCTCCTCTAAAAATATGTTTGATAAAACTCTGCATATAGATGATAAAAGGATGAAATGACCATAATGTTTTTTCCTTTTTTTTCATTTATATTTTCCCTCCTCTTCCTCTTCTCGTTCTTTATTTTCTGAACCATTAATTTCTCCCTCCCTCTTCCCTCAGCACGAATCTTGATGTAATATATTTCTTTACCCTGCCTCCTAATCTAACATGGATCTTGAAGCAAAATGGACAAGATAAGCCTTGCGGCCACATCTCCAAATGAGAAATTCCCTCTCCAGACACCTGCATATAGTATAATACTCTTTCTTCCTAAAACATGCATGACCATATATACTATCATATCTCAACTGTTGCGTGATCCCTTGTAGTAGTTAGGTACACTACTACCCTACATACAATGTTTAAAAACAGAGTGCTGACGATGCAACCTAAAGCTATGCTCTGGCGCTGGGATGAACGAAATGAGCTCGGACAGATTTGCTGTCTCTGGTTTAAAGACGCCAACGACTGGCCTTCAGAGCATGAGACTGCACAGCACAACACAACGGTGCTCACAAGGCCTAACAGCAGAACGCCCCATTTCGTTCGGGCTCTTCTGGTGCTGGATCAATGGCAGAACTAGCGGCTTATGTTATGTTGTATGTGACCCAAAATCAAAAAGCTTTGGGTGTCACATGACCCAGCACGCATACAAGAAGAAGAAGAAGAAGAAGAAGAAGAAGAAGAAGGGTCGGAGACTCGGAGCACACAGTTCAATTCGCTGCACCCAGTCACCTGTCATATCTGCGAAGAGGGTACTGAATCACAAAGCTAGCTTTACGACTTGGGAGACTTCAGTAGAGGGATGCTGATGGTATAAAGGCAGGCAGCACAACGACAATGGAGCAAAAGGCACAGGGGCATCCCAACTAATCGCAGCGCAGAGTAGAGTAGTCTCTTTAAAAAGGCAACGGAAGCACTCTTCATAGTTCTAGAAAACACAAGGCTTTATACTTGCTGCTCATACCATACATTGGCCGGCACTGTAACTGTTCAGGCAATCACAGGCTACCAGGATGAGTGTAACCTGCCGGCTTCTGCTAAAAGAAGAAAAAAAAAGCCCAAGGCTGTATGTTCTTAATCCTACTCAGTATTACTGTTCTTCAGTCTTGAGTGCTCATCACTCAATACGGCCTATGGATCAGAACTGAGAACTCAATACGGCCTACTAAGTACACATAGGCCCAATAACAAAAAACAAGAGAAAAAAACGAGCAGTATAGGATTTTGCACATCAAGTACAGAGCTACTAATCATTTCTTCAGACTCAATCCTCTCGTCAGAGGGGGGCAATACTTGTTTCTGAACAGCGTGTAGTAAACTGGGGATGCCATAGCTGAAGGATCAGCGTAATACAAAGACTCAAGGGAAGCTATTAACAATTATTCTTGTACAACCAAGCACACGCCCAGGAAACCTGATCATGAACCCAATATGTTGGTACATGCTCTACAAGGAAACAACAGAAAAAATTGAGGATGTACTCTTCCAATGGTACAGTAAGGGTGTCTGCTGCCTTGGATGGCAGCAGCACCTACGTTGCCAATCATTGTACAGAATATATAACTTTTTTTTTCTTAATATAGCATCGTCTTTGAATAATATCACACAGGTTCAGTAATACTCTATCATGTTGTCTCTTGAAAAGACCGTGAGCGCGAGAGAGCTGCTGGATTTGCTTGCAGGGCTCGAGCAGCGCCGGATATCTGGTCCTGCCTTTCTGGTTTTGACTTGAATGGTCTGAACATGCTTCGATCACCACGCTCGATCCCAAGGGTAGTCCAGATTGAGCTCTTTGCAGCTTCAACAGGGTCATCGATCCGAAGCGTTTTGGGGATCCATAAGCATCTTTCTGCCTTCTCATCTCCTTCAGGTTTGGAGTCCCTAGAGTGCTTTCCTAGGACAGGAGAGCCGCTGTCGGAACATGTGTTGCTGCTTGTTGGAGACACGGTAGAGCTAGGTCCGAGCCATGGTGCGTTCCATGCTGCGTTAGGCCAAGGAGTAATGAATGGCCAAACCGAAGGCGGCATTACCGGAACTGGAATTGGACCGCAGAATCCCGGTGGCAGTACAGGCACAATTGGTGGCACATTCCATTGAACATTACTGCTTGTGGTGCCATTTTCTGAATTTGCTGCTTCAGTTGGGGCCGGGCACAGCGCTGCTGCCATGGTGGGAATGCCATTCCATGCTGGACTCCATGGGTACACAAAAGGCGGACCAGGGAAGAATGGTATAGGATGCATAGAAGTGACTCCATTGCTTTGCCCAATAGTTTCATTTTGATGTGCACTCGCTGTTCCTTTTTCAGATTCATTCCCTGGACCATCTGATGGTGTAGTAGACGGTGGGTGCATCTGGTTTTCTCCATTACTGGGCTGTGCTGCTGAGGCAGGGTTGGAACTCTTCATCTGCTCTCCTCCAATTTTCAGCATAGAGGCCATGGAGTTACAGAGAGGGGAATCAGACCCGAAGCTAACCGCGGCTTGATTTCCTTTTATGGACAACGGAAAGAGGGAAGCCTCTCCCCCAGGAGTACCTATACTGCTGCTGCGGCAATTCACACTGGAGCTCTTGCTCTTGCGCCTTCCTGCACCGACAGGGATGCTTCTCATGTTTCCACCTGCAGTCCAGTACCTCTGACAACTCTTGCAAAAATGCCTTGGTTGCTTAATGTTGTAGTTGTTATAGTAACAGAACTTTGTATCCATGCTATTGCAACGAGGGCATGGCAGGATTTTGTCTGGCTTCTTCAGAACCTTCTCTCCACTTGGTACATCACCCTCGGTCTTGGCTATCTCCGAATTGGACTTTGATCCGGATATTTCATCACTGCTGGGTGTCTGATTCTCATACTCACTGGAATTGTTAAGGCTAGAACTATTTGTCTGACCAACATCAAATTCCAGATGTGTGCATGGCTTTTCCCCAGTGACAATCATGTCCCCTCTATCTTCACATACATCCTGTCAAATACACGAAGAGACTAAGTAAAATAAATGTACTGAGATAGCAGCAAATATGATTTATAAGATGCTCTAAAATATGTTTATGTAATAAAAATAGGTCAAATAATATAGCTTTAGAAATCCAAGGATTCAAGCAATTACTCAATGCTAATATAGTTATATGATTATATCTAAGACTTCCACTCAGTGTTTTCTTAGAAGACACATAGTTATATATCCTCTTCACTATAGTCAGTGATTATCATTGTTTCCTTCCTTGTACAAACTAAAATTCTTGGCAGCTAAGCAAGCCTTAACATCTTATTTTGTAAAATAGGAACACCTTAATAGGCATGTTCTCAGAGAACAAACTAGTTTGCTAAGATGGTGAAAGCAGACATACTTCAGTGGTGTATCGTATTCCATCAAGATTTGGGCGACGATGATGTTACTAAACTTATTGCAGTTAACTAATCTCTCTAATTCTCAAAAAACAAACTAATCTCTCTAGTATGGTATCAATCATTGACAAAACTGTTGCTTGGTTACAGTGCACTTTTGATGTTTAGTACTTTGACAGTGTTACACCGCATAGTGGGTAGGCCTATTTTGTTTCAGTATTTTGGGAAATTCGAACTCATTCAAATCGGCGCTCAGGAGTCAGGAACAACTGTGTCCAAGGCACCATAACTGCATGTGGACCCAAACCGAGATTTCACAGTAGCTTTAGCTCTATGGTCTCAAATTTTCTGGCTCTGAGAAGCAGTAGCATCAAGGTTAAAAACTTTATAGAGGATCCCCATCAGCCTATCCAAGTATGGCTACCAACACGAAAATCAAGAAGCCATAGCAGAAGAGCAGTTTTGCAATTTTGCATCACAAGAGTAATCTTGACAGGGGATAGAATAGAGCCCTGCCTAATCCTTTAGAAACACTCTTCTATAGAACCGGATGGATATCACACCAAGCGAGGGTATCCACTACGGGTACCTGATCGTCCTCTGCGTATATTCTAAAAAAAATGAAGCGTCAGTTGTTCAGAGAGAAATTGAGCCCTCTTAAGTCATACGACTATTAGTTGTAGCAAAACACAACCCCAAAATCAGCCTTTTGCGTTATGAAGTGCAAGCAGATCTTCAAAATTATCTTTGATCTAGTTATTCTTCGTGCAAAGAAAAAGTACCTCCCTCTAATTAGCTTTTGGCTAGACCAATTCATGTAATTTTTTCCCCCTTCTTCTTTTCTTTGGCCTCCGGTTTGTGTTTTTGGACTACTTGTTTGTTTTTTAATATATTTTAAAAAAAAACAGCCTTTTGCAATTGCACCAACCAGCTTAACCGAAAAGTAAGTAGGTTGCCATGATTTCTAGCCAACCTAATCTAGTCACCATAGAATAAGAAGCAACAATCGCCGGCTAGAGGTACAATCAGGCCATATCTTGCACTTGCAGTACTACTAGTACTAGGAAGACTTTCTAACGAGAACAGGGGCAGTAGCACAAAGCAGTTGCAAGTATTGGAAAAGGGAAAAAATATGATTGGATCATGAAATCCGTAGCTTTTTCTCAAATCAAATAGTCAAAAGGAACAATAAAGAACATTATGAACTGGTGAGGAACGCTGACGGGGAAGACTGAAGACAGCAAGGCCGTTTTGGGGGCTGCGGCTGTCCGGGAACTCCCAGAATCTAAGATACAGGCGGCAGCAGAGAGGGACAAGTGCGGCGGCGGGTTGATGAAGAGGTTCCGGACGCCCCTGGGCTCCGGCAGGACTGAGCTTCCCGAGGAAGCAGGAGGGGGAGGGCAAGAACAAGTTTTGACGAGAAAGAGAAGAGGGTGCGAGCTTACCTCTTCCGGCGGCTGCGGAGGTGGGCGGGGCGGAGCCACGTGGGATTCCGGCGGTGGGCGAGGGGACGTGTCTCCGGCGAGCTCCATACTATACGGGCAAGATCCGACAACTGGAGTTGGGGACGCCAGAAAGGGTAAAAAGATTTGCCCAATTTGTGTCACACGTTCGTGCATCCAGGCCCCCGCACTATTTTTCTAATTGCATACTGCTCCTGTCTAGTGCACCAAGTAGTAACGGCTGCTACCCAAATGTTTTTTCCCCTTAAAAAAGTGATCTAAAATGTTGAGTTTTTTTTTTAATTTTCTTATTACGTGTAGTGCAGACGCAAAATGCTTATAAACATGCCCACACATACACCCTACTTCTAAGCACATTCGAAAGACTGAAGGTCTTTTTTTTTTGTTACCGACCATAGTTTGTCACGTTTAAAGTTAAGTATAACAAAATCTCAAGATTATAACAAAGCTACCAAGAACGGATCCAGTTGTGGGCCGATCGAAGCTCTACACCCCCTCCCACGGTCGCCGGACCTGTGGAGCGTCCTTAGGAGTTTATGCCATGAATGTATCTTAAAGTCATCTAGAGGTTAAAGAAGCTCTTCCTAAATATTTTATGGACCTGTCCCGGAAAGTTATCACAAACACATTACTATAACATGTTATCTACAAGTTATTGTTGGTCCCTACAATTATTTACAATAATATTCCATCTATAAGTCATTCTAATTTGTTGGAGAGTATACCTATTTTAATAAAACTTAAAATATTTTGACTCTCCAATAAATTTTAAATGACTCTCAATACTCAATGCTCCATCTAAATATATAATACTATCTCCGTCCGAGAAAGAATGTAATTTTGGGAATCGTGTCGCTCAAGATAGCTCGTGTTTGACCAACTTTATATTAAATATTATTAATATTTATGTCTACAAATAATTTTATTATAAAAACATATTCTATAACTAATTTAATGGTACTTATTTCATAAATAAATGTTAGAGTTTTTTTTATATAAAATTAGTCAAAGTCCAAACTGATTACAAAAATAAGAATTATATTCTTTTAGGGACGGAGATAGTAATACTTACCATAAGTAAGTTACAAAAATCAATGTTTTCCTAAACGGTAAACGGTCTTTACACGGCCGCCCTTCGTTTAGCGTTTAGACTGTTTACACGCTGTTTAAACGGAGTTAAACGGCCTAAACGATTTACACAATATTATCAAAATAAGTATATTTATTGATGTAAAATTAATTATTCTAACATTAATACATATTTATGCAAGTAAAAAAATTAATTATTTAAGTATGTATATATATTTATACATGTAAATAGAATTAAATATACATATTTATGCATGGGAAATTAGGAATACATATTCATGAATATAAAAACTTAAGTACACAAATTTATGCATGTAAAACTTAATTGTATTTACACTGTGTTCACCTAAACAACCGTTTAAATTGTCGTTTAGCCCGTTTAAACCCGTTTACCTACGTTCTGTTTAGAGCGTTTAGACCGTTTATTCCCGTTTTTTGACCGTTTAAACGGTCAACCATTTAATTTCCGAATAACCCCTAAACAAAACCCCCTAAACAAAACAGTTTTCCACCGTTTACCGTTTACATGGCCGTTTAGGTCGTTTAGGCGAACACTGACAAAAATTAATATATTTTTGTACAAAATTTAGTCAAATACTCCCTCCATCCTAAATTGTAAGTTATTCCAAGAATCTTGGAGAGTCAAAGCATCTCAAGTTTGACAAAAAATTATAGACAAAACTATAAAGATTTATAACATTAAATAGATAACAAATCTAATGATACTTATTTGACATCATAAATATTATTATATTGTTATATAAGTTTGATCAAACTTAAGAAACTTTGACTCTCCAAGATTCTTGGAATGACTTACAATTTGGGATGAAGGGAGTATTAAAAAGTTTAACTCCTCGACAGTGATTTTATGTTGGGACGGATGGGTACCATCCGGCGTTGTGTGCTGGTATAGAGTTGTAGTTACGGAACAGACAAGGGGTGTTTTTAACAAAAGAGGCGCCAGTGATTTACTTTACCGGGCTCGGCCGGTTCCCCGCGACCGGCCCGGCCGGTCGGCTCCTAGTCAGCGAGCGGAGCGCAATCCTGGGCCACGAGTTCACGCGGCGCGGGGCCCACGTGCGCCAAATCACCCGGTAGTTCAGGCGGGCCCGGGTGCACGATCCCCGGCCGGAGAAATTTCCCCATTCGCTAAATAAAGCCGTGCGCATCTACGGGAAAAGCGCGTGTCGATGTCAGCTGGGCCCGATGGTTTTAGTGGCCCACGCGTCGGTGAGCAGGAAGTGCATTGATGCCCCTGTGGAGGTGGACAGGTTTGGGCTAGAAAAGTAATAATGGAGGCCGGCAAAAGGAGCTTTCTGCTTTTAAAGTAGCGCTTTTGGTTATGGACCTACACATGGGCCACTGTTCTTGCCCTCATCCTCTTTCACTCTCTCTTTGGAATTTATTTCTTTATATTTTTGTTTCATGATCTTTTTGGAATTATTCGTTACGCCATATATTTGCCATGCCATGCGAACTTTATATCGACCACTAAGAAAACAAATAAAACAAAAACCTACTCCCTCGTCCCTTATTATATATAGTTTTGGGTTTATGTGTCACAACTTTAACTAAATTTATATAAAATATGTATAACTTTTATATCTCCAAATAAATTTATTAAAAAACTAAAAAAAATATCTATCTAATAGTATCAAATATGTTTTATGTATCATAAATATTAATAGTTTTTTATATTAAATTAATGAAAGTTATTTCTCAGAAAGTGAGAAAGACAAATATTTAGTGACAGGTGGAGTATTAAGCATCTTCAAGATTTTTTTCCGTCTAAATCATCAATTAGAGAGTTATTTAAATAAAAATATCTTTTTCTATATTTTTGGCTAGCAAGAAATCCAAAATATAGGATGTATAAATTTAGAGATCCAACTAAATTAAAGATGTTGTTGGTTGCCATTTTTTTTCACCAAAATCTTTATTATAAATTATGAAAGATATAAAGATGGGTACTCTTAGAGTGTCATGGCAAATGGTCACCATGTTAGTGTTTCTTACCTTTTCTTTTTCCCAAAATCACAATAAAGGCGATGCTGTTGTTTATGTGCATACATAAATTTTAAGATTGGCAGTCATTAGAATCTACTTTCTGTCATTGAGACACCACCCATCGGAGAATAACCGGCTGAAAATACAATGACTCGTGCCGAATCTGACCGTACAATTTTGCTCTGGCATATGCCGAGAAAAAACATATGCATATCGACGGGATCCTGAGGCCAATTTCTCTAGCAGTACATTATTTGCTCGTCAAGGTCACTTTGTGACATGAAACAAACAAGCAAGGCACGTGTTGCAGAATGTTGCGGCAAAACTGTTCCTATACCTTGGACATTATGGTCCTGATGAATGAATGGACGGCAAACTCCAAGCTGCCTGAAAAGATCAGATCAGGCAGCACATTTCCAGGTTTATTGGTGACCCCAACTAATCCAACCAACACCCAGGCATGAAGGGAGCAGGCGACATGGCCACGCTTAGCTTGTCGGGCTTTCCTTAGCCTGGTCGATCCGATCCATGCAATGCAAATTATAATTATGTTTCATTTGAGAACTTTTTGGCACAACTCGATCGCTGCGTGTAGGCATGATGATGATATCTATCCTTTACTATCCACAATCCACCCTGGCTGGTGTTGCAGCCACAGAATAGAAACTTGTTTTTTTCTTCAAACCTGGGCAAAACTAAAACAGACTTACAATCTACTAGGACAGAGAGAGTAATAAGATAGCAGTGTGTGTGCTCACTTGTACTGTATATACAGATACTGTTGCTTCAGTTGCCAACAAGTTACGGAGGCGACACCAAGCTAGAACGATAACATACTGCATTGAATTCAAGTACTGGAAAAGCTTGACAAGGAGCCCGAATAGATTCCGTCTCCAAATAGCTGCTGTCCTGCTGAGTACATGATTCCCTGAGCGTTGGCTCCGATGAGTTTTTTTTTTTTTTTTGAAACCAATCAGGCAGGAGACCTGCCGATTATATTAAAAAGAAGAAGCAGGTATCCAGACCACGTAGCTAGTATATATTCCCCGTGCATTATATTAGTTGGGGCTCGCTTGGCTACAGTTTGATTGATGCCGCCGCCGGAGAGCATGCAATGCACCCCCCCCCCCCCTTTTTTTTTCCTTGTTCCATTCCATTCTTATATTATTATAGATATATTTGGCGAAAGATTGCTTGAGTACATTCGGTTGTTACTTGTTTAATTAAGCGTCTGGGCATCATATGCTCTTGTTTCTCTCGATCCCTTTCTCCATGTCTGCAAATTGCAGCAAGCTGCTGCTCGCTCTTGGTGTGGTGGCGGTTCTCATCTTCCTTGCTTCGAGTTCGGGGCAGGCTCGTGACAGGGAATATGGCAAAAAGAGGCCGGGAATTGAAGTTGGTAGCCCTGCCTGGAGAGAAACCCGCAGGAATCCAAGACCAACCGTTGATGCTGTAGGCCTCTTCTGTGTTTCGGAGCCTGCGGTCCATGTGTCCGGGCAGGCCGTGCGACCGCCGGGGGCCCGTGGAGCTGTAGGGCCCAAGACCATATAGGTAGTAATTAGTATGCCGTAGGTAACTCTTCTTCCTATATATACCCTGAAAGGCTGAAACCCTTGAGCGTAGGAGCGGCGACGTTTCGTTTTCTGCGGCGGCTACCATTGGCAGCGGCGTAAATCGCGAACGTTCACCCAGTTCGAATCGAGCGAACGATCCGACAGCACTTTTTTTCCGTATTCGGTAGGTAGTCGTTTTAATTCCCTTTTGTGCGTCAGAACGTGTCAGTCTTGTTTTCTTTTCATACGGAACGTGAACTCGCCATTCTCTTTCTCTTGCACATAAATTAGCTTAACTAAGTTACATAACACAATTTAGAATAATAAGTTAGACGTTCTAAGTTATACAATAATATATTTTTTTTCTTGTGAGATAATAACATTATCTTCGCAATTCCATTACCACGGTTGTTCGTTCACTCTGGCGTTGAGCGAAGAATCAGGCAGCTGGGGCATGAGTTTCAAAAAAAAGGCAGCCGGTATATGCATGTAGTTTGCTTACGTCATATAAAAGATCAAAACATTTATTTCAACTTGTTATATTTTCTGAATCGTATATCTGTTTCTAATTCCGTTTGCACCGATGTATTCTACGCGACAAGACGAATAAAACTAGATCCCACTTGTATATGTTTTAAAGATTTTTTTTCACTTTTTTCTCTTATACTGTTGTTATTCTTAGTAAAGTTTTTTCTATGTTCTGGTGTAAAAATTATGTGTATAAATTAGATTTTCTAACTTGCATATGTATATTGACGTCATAATTAGATTTATAACTTTGCAACGTGTAAGATTATTTAAGTTATACGTATAAGTTAGTTTTTGCAACGTTTAAAATCACTAAGTCATACGTATAAGTTAGATTTCTAACTTTGCAATGTGTTTGATCACATAAGTTATGTCTTCTAAGTTAAGTTTCTAACGTTGCAATGTGTAAGATCATGTAAGTTATGCATTTTAAGTTAGAAGTATAAGTTAGATTTCTAACTTTTCAATGTGTTAGATCACATAAGTTATGACTTCTAAGTTAAGTTTCTAAGTTATATGCATTTTAAGTTAGACTATAAGTTAGATTTCTAACTTTTCAATATGTTAGATCACATAAGTTATGTCTTCTAAGTTAAGTTTCGAAGTTATGCATTTTAAGTTAGATGTATAAGTTAGAGAATAGAAATTATGCGCCTGAATTTGCAACTTTACATTTTTCCTTTACTATAAATAGAAAACTTTCCAGAAAAGAAAAGTTGCGGGATTTTGTTTACCAAAAAAGGAAAGTTTTGTACCTATCTGAAATCGTTTGTTGCATCCTACTTCTCGCGGTCGTTCACGAATTAGTGGCGCCCCATTGTCTTTACGTTTAATCATTCGAGAACATGGGAAAAGGGTTTTTAAAAAGGGTTGCAAACATGAAAGTTATTAACACACAAAAAATATATTAACTTATACCAAACTTAGAACACAAAAGTTATCAAATACAACTTGTATACATAAGTTATTTAATGCAAACTTGCCTTTATAAGTTATTTAATATAATTTACATGCATGAATTGTATGTTATAAGTTAAAATATAAAACTTGCCAATGCTATAAAAAATTAAAACATATAAAACAAAAAAAACATAAAACAAACAAAAACAATAATAAAAAGGAAAGAAAATAAAAGGGTAAAAGGAAAAATAGAAAATAAAAGGAAGGTGTAAAAGAAATGGACATATAAAAAACAAAAAAAAACCAATAAAAAAATAAAGAAAATAAAAAAGATAAAAGAAAAAGTAGAAAAAAAGGTAAACTGCGTTCACATACGATGATGAGTGAAAAACGTCCATGGTATTTAATTAGTATTCAATAAATACAAGCGAAAAAAGAAATAACTCTCCACGTTGTGGTTGTGACGTCATCGCTGGCTTGCTTCACGTGACCCGATCCGATCAGATCGCCTGCCCAGCCCAGCTAGCTAACCGCATTTGCCTTCGTCGCAGCTTCCTTAACCCGCGCGACTGATCTGGCAAGCCTAACCGTTCACCGCACAAGAATTGAGCGAACGCTCGCGTGAATGGATTTGCGCAATGGCAGCGGCGAGGCAGCACGCAATCTCCGGCCTCACTTGTCTGTCTGTCTCACCGCCTCGCGAAGCAGTTCACCGCCGCGCATGGCAATACCCCAAGCAACCTCGTCTTCTCGCCGCTGTCCATCTACTCCGCGCTCTCCCTCGTCGCCGCCGGTGCCCAGGGCAAGACCCTCCGCGAGCTCCTCGACCTGCTAGGCACAGGGTGCCGTGAGGACCTCCATAAGGACGTGACCGATATGGTCAAGCAGGCCATCCCCGGCAGCAGCACTACGACGCACAAGGGCGGCGGCCCGCGCGTGTCCTACGCGTCCGGCGTGTGGCACGACTCCACGCGGACGCTGAAGCCGGCGTACCGCGACGTCGCTGCCGCGTCCTTCAGGTCCGTCGTGCGCGCCGTAGACTTCGTCACCAAGGTCAGTTCAGTTGTTGATCAATGCAGGAATGTTCAAAGGAGGAAGAGCAAGATGGCACTGCTATGGTCTTGCCTCCTGTCCCTTCTGGCACCAACCACCTACTACTACTATGTCAATGTCTATGCCAACAACGTTCCCGAGCGCCGCCGGCCGGTGGTACACGGCATGGCCACGGAGGGCCGGCGGCGCGGCGTCCACGGCGCTGTACGCAAGCGGCCGGAGGAGCGCCGTCAGGGACGCGATGCTGGGGCTCCTTCCTGCGTCACGTTGACGTCATCGGGAGCGGGAGCGGGAGGAGAAGACGGCGGGAGGTGGTGGTAGAGGAGACGGTGGCGCCGTGCAGCCCCAGGTGGTCTGACTGCGCCTGCAAGTCGTGCGTCGCATGGCGCGCCGGCGAAGGCCAAGGCCGGCTTCACGTCGTCGTCAAAGAGCCAGATCGTCGGAAAGGCAATGTCTATGTCCAGTCCACGCATATACGTACGCATCAATCCTCTTCTCTGATTCGATCGATCACGTACGCACGCGCTCTGTTTCTAACGCTTTGCAGATGCAGTTGCAGATTCAGCAGCAGGAACACACAGCCCCGATCCCGCCGAGACTGCCATCTTCGTGCACGGCTTCACGTCGTCGTCGTCGTCGTCCTTCTGATGAGCGGCTCCTGCTTCCACCTGGTCAGCCACTCCATGGGCTGCTGCATCATCGCCCTCGCCTCGGCTGCCAAGCACCCCACACGAGTCAAATCCATCGCACTCGTTGCACCGCCGTACTTCCTGCCAACAGATGGCGATGAGCCAGGTGGCGCTCAACAGGCTGGCCGAGAAGAAGCTGTGGCCGCCGCTGCTCTTCGGCTCCGCGGTCATGTCCTGGTACGAGCACGTCGGGAGGACCGTCTGCTTCCTCGTCTGCAAGAACCACCTGCTCTGGGACAGCCTCCTCCTCTTCCTCACGGGAAAGGGAAACGACATGGATTTCTCCAGGGTGAGGGACTTGACGAGGCACACTCACCACTCGGCGTGGCACACCATGCACAACGTCATCTGTGGCGGGGCGGCGCTGCAGGACGCCAACCTGGAGGCCGTCGCGGCGGCCGGCATCCCGGTGCAGGTGCTCCACGGCGCCGACGACCGGGTGGTTCCGCTCCAGTGCAGCCGCAATCTCCCGCGCGCCAAGCTCAGTGCAACGTGAAATTTCCACAACCACCACCTGGCCCGTCGGTTCTTATCCTGTGGGCTGTGGCAGTCACTGCCTTGTGATTCGTGCAAGCAGTGGACGGCAACCGAGGGCGCAGCAGGACAGGGCGGCCGTAAACACAGCTAGATTGAGGGCAAGCCGTCAACACGAATCTCGATGCAACGCATGGCGGGACAAACGGTTGTGGTTGTGCTTTTCCCAAGCTCAGTGTCATGGACAGGCGCGACCACGGGCACGGCAGGGCTCAAGGCCTTCTTCTGGTGCTCAGCTGTTGCTCAAAGTGAAAGGTCCCACATGATCAACCGTCTGGAACTTGAGCCCACGAGTACGTACGTGGCCAATCAAAGGCAAGAGACGTGTGAGCCTGCATGCATGGACCACCGGCGAAGAGCAAAGCTCGGCAGGCAGGTAGGCACCCCGGCTGAGCACACACGTCCTCCTGCAACTCCACGCGCCGCCGCCGTAGCGCTCTGTCGCACACTGTATGGTATGGTTGTGTTGGGCTACAGTCAGTGTCACTGAGTCAGCCAGTCTGTCTAACGGTCCTTTGCCCGACGCTTCGTGTCAAGCTGCTACTAACGGTCCTTTGGCGGCGGCGGCATGTCGTAGTCGGCTAGTCGTCCTTCCTAGCTATAGTCCCGGCGACCATGCCATTGCCAGCAGGGCCTACACGGCGAACGTGTTGATCGATCTCGTCGAGCACCTGCACCCCTTTTGTGCTCGTCAAAGGAAAAGGCCGGCCTCCCTATGCTTTTCTACACCAGGAAAAGGCACCGGCGCCGGCCGGCCTGCGCGCACAAGGACTACGAATGAAAAGATACCGCTATTATTTCAATCTCTGAAATTGTTGCGCGCACAGCACAGGTCAAGAAATTTAGCTGCTGCAAAGGATTTTCTGCATCATCCAAATCCCAAACCACTTAGCTACCTGAAATTGTTGGCTTTCTGAACTCATCCCAGCTTCTCTCGTTTCCATTCAACAGTCATACGTAATACTCAAGTCAAACTTGTGGATACAATTTGATTAAGTTAATAAATACAGTAGGTCGAGCAAGATGGAAGAAGCTTGCATTAAGAATGAGCCAGAACCCATTTGCAGGCAGCAGGCTTACACAAATACTACTTACTTGAATACAAGACTGAAGAAAACTCAGCAGCTCATGAATTCTAATGACTAAGATTAAGATTACGATTAAACTAGCAAGCTTCATTGCATCCATGATTCTGCCGCAGTCAGTAGAACGGATCCCGTGGACTTATGCAGCTGCAACGCGCCGCCTCCCGTCACGTTGAGGCCTGCGCCGAACCTCAGCTCCGGCGGCGAGCCTCCCAATGCCGCCGCGCTCTGCTGTATCACGTTGCTGATAGACGCCGACCTCTGGCCGTCCACGGGGAACACGGACTCGTACACGTTGTTGGTGTTGTTGAACAGGCCGCCGAGATGATGCTCCCCCGGTACGGCGGCGGCGCAGTATGTGGGCCCAGGTGAGATCACAACCATTGTTTAAATAACAATCTCTACATATTGAGTATGTACCATATGCTAATTTGTCGTGCATCATATGTTGCAGCTGCTGTCCTAAATCCAAGGCTTATATATCGTTACAATCCAACTCCGCAAATGTTTGGTGGCCTCAAGGAAACATTTGGGAAAATAACGGATGTGCATACCACCGTCTTGGCATTACAGGAGGCAAAAAAATTCCGCTAATACCATGGGAGTTTGGCACTGAGCTGGCCATGAAAATGGCCATCGACCCCAATACATCCCCATGTAAGAGTACTTTTGAACTCCTTTTTTTGTCTTTTAGAACACATACCTAACATAATGGGTTCCACTTGCAGCGTCGTGGTGGTTGCTGTTCGGCAGACACACTCCAAATCTGCAAAAACTTGCGTTGAGGCTTGTTGCACAATGTGTATCTTCCAGTGGATACGAGCGCAACTGGAGTACATTTGCCTTATTGCACATGAAGGTTCGTAATCGCTTGTCCCACAAAAAACTGAACAAGCTAGTGTATGTGAACTACAACCTTCGTCTGCGACTCGCGGATGCCTCCGTACCACCTAGGCGTGAGGAAGAAGACTTCATTGACCAGTTCACGCAGATATCCTTTTACGATAGGGATAATCCAGTTCGAGACTAGATGGAGTATGACATATCCAACAAGACTCCAGTTCTCAACGAAGAAGATGAAGAAACGGACATCCCTCTTCCATCCCGTATTGTGAGGTACGTTGGTGTACTTTGTTAGCCACTAACAAACCATATTTTTAATAATATGATTTATTCTTTGTGGTGACAGAGATCAAGTGGACCCCGACGATGTTGGGCCCATCAGTGATTGGGCCTGTAGACATGTGGGTGACGCGCATCTTGACAAAAGGAAATACCAGACGGGACCTAGGCAGGAGGACCCCAAACGCCAGAAACGAAAGGGAAAGCAAGTGCAACAACCTGTCACCAGCGATGCTTCGACAGATGATGGCGAAGAAGGTGAGGAAAGTCCACCGTACCAGGAGTCCGATGATAGCAGCTCAGGAAATGACAGCGGAGACGGTCATAGTGGTGACGATGACCCTAGAGCTGCTGGTGGTAGTGCTGTTGGTGGTGGTGGTGGACTTCGTTTCACAGGTATCAATTGGTACACATATTTTTTCCTGTCTATGACTAATGACTAGTACTAATTATGGTCGGCTGCAGGCGAGACGGACTTCACACATGCTACTCAGGACCGCGACCATGGGCAGCCGGAATCGTAGAGGAGAGCTTACGACCCGACGGACTGCTACGCCATGCCACAGTACTCCTCTTCCTCATACAGTGATACATCGTATGGTGGTGGTTATACCTACCTCGTTCCTGACATCAGCACGCAGCCGACCACTAGATGGGTCTACGAATGGCAAGACCCGAATTTCTACAACATGTTAGTGCAGGAATGGGAGACCACAGCTCATTGGACGGGCCTATCATAGATAGACTACAAGGCTCAGCTCCAGACGTGCGGTATCGCTCTAATGTCCACCGCGGAGTATGAGGAGGCGTGCCGAAACGGGATCTTCCCTTATATTCTACGTCAGTAACCATGATGTTTGCATGTCTACGACACAAGGTATTTCCATGGACGATTTGTTGTTGCAACGGTGAACTACGTTATTTCCGTCGTGAATTTGTGACTAGTGCATCACTATGATATTTCGATGTGTTGTCCATTTGTGTCATACTATTTTCCCATGCATTGTGTGTTCTATTTACATCATTATGTGCAAAGATCACGCAAAAAAAATGGATTTTTTCAAGAAAAAAAAGAGTAACCGCGGTTTGGGGCGGTTACCGACCAGACCGGACGGTTACCGGCCCTAACCGACCGGTTACCGGTCGCAAACCGTTTGAACTACAACGTTTGAATTCAAAATTCAAACCGTTCGGTAACCGACCGGTTTGAGCGGTTACCGACGGTAACCGACAAACCGCCGGTCGACAAACCGTCGGTGGCCGTTCCCGGCTCCAAAACGGTTATTAAAACCCTGGGCAAGCCAGCCCCCAAGAACAAGAACAGTTGGGCGTTTGGCTAGGCACGCGCAGCACATGCAGGCGTCGCCTTCGCCTTCCTCCCCGGTCCCGGAACAAGTACAGCTAGCACGTACAGGTTCAGTGAACGACGGCGAGGGCACGTGTGGCGGGCGATGGAGGAAGAGAGTGGCGGTGACAGGGACTTGCTCCCTGGGCGTCAGACACGCGAGGATCTCTCGCATCGGAATCGGATCATAGTGGATCTTTGGGAATTGGGACCTCGCCCTCGCTTGCATTTGCATTTGCAATCCATCTGCAATGCAAGCGAGCTCCAGTGCACTGCATCTGCAATTCTGCATGACTTGCGTGCGTGCAGTGCAGTCGCTGGAAATTACACCCAATCGAGCTCCCTTGCCGTTGCTTGGATCCGGTGGCAAATCATCATCAGCAGCATTATATTCAGTTGTCCATGTTCACATGCATAACTTGGGACCAGTCCCTGAAATTATTGACCTCACCTGTAAGGCTGTAAACACAGTGATACCGTGGTACCTGTAGGACCTCTCTGGCCGGTTGCGAGTCCATACATCCCATATGTACGCACTTCAGGCAAGGGAGCAAGCACGTCCAAGCAGTTTACGAAAACAGCTACTGTAGCTTTCAA
The DNA here is from genome assembly GCA_022036555.1 of Microstegium vimineum. NCBI lineage: Eukaryota > Viridiplantae > Streptophyta > Magnoliopsida > Poales > Poaceae > Microstegium > Microstegium vimineum. Next base: position 8,471,695 of record CM039141.1, read on the forward strand.
GGGTCCGGATCTTCCTATGGCTAGCCATCAAACGAAGGCACCGGACCGCAAATAGGAGGAGGAGGCACGGGCTAGAGGCGGACGACCACTGCTACCTCTGCGACCAAGAGCCAGAGACTATAGACCACATCATCGCCGGTTGCACCTTCTCGCGACAAATTTGGTGGACCATCATAGCGGTCCTAGGAGTAAACACCTCACAAGTCGGTGACCTATCCTTGCTTTCATGGTAGGATCGATGGAGAAGCAGATGACATGGCGACAAGAGGAAAGGAGCGGACACGCTATTCGCTCTGGTGGCATGGGAGATCTGGAAGGAGAGAAATGTGCGCTGCTTTAGAGACGAGGTGACCTCCGTCGGGCACTTGCTCACCACCATCAGGCATGCCGCTGATCTTTGGATCGAAGCCGCCCCTGCAAGCTAGGTTGCCTATTACACGAGTAGTCTGTTATGAGTTTAAGGGGAGGGTGCGGTGTGCGTGGATCCAGAAAAAAATAGCGTGCTATAGCGCCGCTATAGCGTCCAGAAGCAGCTATCGCAATGCTCATTAGCGCGCTATAGCGCCGAATAACATCAAAATAGCGCCGAATAGCGTCAAAATAACGTTTTTGCCAAGCTCCCGCTAAATTTTATAGCCCGCGATTTTTTTCTTTGACGTGGATATTTGTAACCCCCATGACAAGCCAAAAACGTGTTGTAAAATCAACCTTCTACCTTAATACAATGATGTGCAAGTCTTTTGTGTATTCGAGAAAAAAAAAGTCTCTTTTCTCGACCCTACAATTTACGAAAATTTCTACATTAACTAACTGTAATATTAATGTCCCCTGACGGAAAATAGGTCTTCGTTTCCCAAATGGATCGAGTTTTTTTCCCTTGAAACCCTTACTCTTACTACTGCCTCACATCGTCAATCGCGTCAAAGTATAAACTTTGTGTTTGCCGCCTTTTTACATAAAAAAAAATCAAAAAACCTTTGCAGCCAGGGCTGCCTTGCACGGATTCATTGAATACAAATACGGGCTGAGCGGCCAAGCATTTGCTGTGGGCTTGGCCCATAACACGATGATCAAATGCTATGACACAGGCCCAAAGTGGAAGTCATGGCCTTATAGTCATAGTATCTCAATCATTGTTCGCTGAACCTGTTTAACTGGACACCATCTTCAGTTTGGCGCTGTACTGCTGTAGGAGTTCAACAAATTACCTCTCATCGATATAGATAGATGAGATGATGCTCGTTTAAAACCTCAAACTTTCATCAGAGGGCTAGAGTTAACCTTTTTCTAACCAAATCTAGGATTAGTCTTTTTCCCATTACACTTTCAGAACTACAGTTTCATCGATATATCAGGCTGTTGTATAATTTGCTTAAGGGACCAACCTTTACATTTTCATGTACAAGTCTTAGACACCACATGCTCATAAGCTTTGCTTCTAATAGGAGAAGAAGACTATGAATATCAATCTGTCCCTCGAAGGCTACGACATAATAATTCTTTTGCTTCCAAAGTCCTCTAACAAAAATAATTCACTAGAAAATGCGAAGACATGGTAGATAAGTACCCATGAATGTTCAGTTTTGATGATGAGTGATTAACCAACATTTGAGCGTTTCAGTTTGAGTGACTTACACTAATCCTTTGCGAAAGCAAATGTGTGCCTATCTATCGGCTTGTGGTGTGCAGGTACTATGCCTAGTGACAGTGGTCAATGGCGTGGAGAAGGTCGAGTAGAGACTTATCGTGTCGATGAACTGAGAGCGGTGAAGGGCGGAAGCGGGGCTCGGACTGAGGGACCATGGACGCCGGCGGACTAGCTGTGGTGGCTAGTACTTGGCACCGGCGAGCGCGACAAGACATGGAGGTAGACCGTGTTGGCCAAGTCAAGACGGTCAGCGAGCGAGTCAAGCAGGAGGCTCAGGGGACTCGGAGCTGGGCCGGGAGAGGACGAGACGGCACGAGTCGAGTGGTTTGGTGGTTTGGTCCTCAAAACCATCAGAGGACGGCTTCCGAGTTTGGGCCTCAAAACTCGGGGTTCGGTAGTTGAGCCGAAAGCTACCGGTGGCGGGTTTCGCAGGTTTGGGCCTCAAAACCCGGGCGGAGCTTCCGAGGAAGCGGGGATGGCACGTGGCAAAATCCTGGAGGTTGCGTCGAGGCGACGACAACTCCCGGCAGGAAGCGGGGCCGTCCATTCAAACGAGTAGCTGGGAGTTATCGACTTGGATTACAATGTCTTAGGGCTAGGTAATTCGGTCATGTATCTAGGGGGGTCTTTAGAAAATAGCCAAATCCCTGTTAAATAGGGATGAAGGGGTATCCTCATCCTATCTCTTGAACCCTAATCATTTGCCCCAACTCTCTCTCTACCCTCTCTCTAGTTCATGAGATCCCTAGGTTGATTTCACCGACCTCTGTAAGAACTTGAGTTTGTTGCGAGGAATCGGAGGTCGTAACCTCCGTAAGCCATGGTGGCTTCGATTTCTTGACCGTGTCCCCGTTTTACTTGTGTTCTTCGCGTTTTGCTTTTGCTCCGTCTTTTTCCCGAAATGATTTCTCTTTGTAGGGAGTAACTCTTACAAATCCGTTTGAACCAAGTTGTTAGTATTCGTGAGGAACATCTTTGCACCGAAGGAATTCTCCTCAAATCTCATGAGTATGTAGATTGGGCGATTTCTTTGCAGCGTTCTTCATTTTCTCTCTTTTCCCCCAAATCTCTTTTTCCTCGTTTACTCACACCAAATTGAGCGATGATTTCTTCGGGATAGCTCCTCCATAGCACTAGGATCATGCCTACAAAGTTTGGTTGCTATTGGTGAACATTTGGTCGTGATTTGGAAGGATTTGGTGGAGAGAAAATCGTTTTTGCGGGTTTCAGCAGCTCTGCTCGCGAGTGTCGGACTAGGCTCCGGACGACTCTCCCCTAGCTCCGGACCATAGCAAGTGGTCTGGTGGTCTTGACCTCAGACGTGTCAAGCAACGAAGGGCGTCGGACCAAGCTCCGGACTACTCGCTTTTGAGGCTCTGGACCATACCCCATTAGTCCGGTGGTCTCTGTCTGAGAGCCTGCCAAGCGTCGGACCAGTTGGCATAGTCCGACGGTGGTGGTCCGACGGGTGGTCCGGAGCAAGGGTGCTCACTGCATAGTTTTCGGTAGTGTGGAAAGTGAGCACCGGACCACTCTCCTTGGTCCGGAGGTGGCGTCGGACTAGTCCGGAGCAGGTCGTCCGGAGGTCGGGGTGCTCTCTGCTCGTTTTGGTCTCGGCTGGTGAGAGCGTCGGACCAGCCACCGGACCACTCGTCATTGGTCCGGTGGTCCAGTCTGAACTGGTCTGAAGCCTCTGTTGGTTTGCTGTTTTCGCCCGTTTTGCCTAGGTTCTTGCCTCTTTCCAATAGAGGTTGAGAACTTAGTCTTTGGGGTTTCCAGTGAGCTCTCAATTCTCCGATTTCGTCTGAATCCCCGCTCGCGTTGCTCGGGGGAGGTTGAGCACCCAGCAACTGGGTTTGATTTTTGGGAAGAGTGGCCCGAATATTTCGAGAGAAATTTGAGGCTCTCATTCAACACCCCCCCCCCCCCCCCCCCCCCCCCCCCCCCCCCGCGCGCGCGCGCTCTGGTCGCCGTTTTCGGTCCTTCAGGAAATTCGCAAGATCATTTGAGATTGAGTAAAGGAAAAAAATCAAATATGAAATTTGGATAAAATAATGAGATTTTCCTAATGCCCATGTATATTTGGAATTGATTTCAAATTGCAATATGTATGTCTGGTCAAAAACATCTTTTTTTTACTCGAAAACTTCTGACCTAATAAGTGCATTGGTAAATTTGTAAGCATATTTTATCAAGAGCGCAAATATTATTAACATCTATATCAACAAGGTGGTAGCTATGAACCATAATTATATAAGCTATATTTATCTCACCTAGAAATACTAAATACTACTATCCATGCTGCTATGTGTATTAACCAGGCAGTAGCTAATTCTTCACGCGCCTGTAATTTTCAAAAAGAAAAAAATCAGGCAATGAACATGAGCCATTGCATGATAATCTAACATCACCAGATCAGGTTGCCCTGTCCTTCAACCTCTGTCTCTTCTTCGTTCCATTGACCCTACACTCCCCCGCCTACCGCCTGCTTCCTCCCGTCCCTTGCAGCATCCCTGCCACCGAATGAGCCTCCGCTGCCCCATGTCGCACTAACCGGGTGGCGCCATCGCCCCCGCCCCCGCCCTAGCTCTTCGCATCCAGATGTCCACAGCAGCCCGAAACAAGAGGCTCGCTGCCATGCTGCCCCATCATCGAACCGCCAGTTGTCCCCTCCCCTCCAAAACCTCCTCTCTAAGACCAGTGAATCCATTTTCCCTTGGTAACCCTGGAACCTTAAATCCCTAACCTCAGCACCTCAATTGGAAACTACATGCGTTCTTCCATCGAATGGAACCGTTGAGATTTCAGGTATCTGAAAACAGGAGATGTGTATTAGCAAATTTTGGTTGCTTGTGGGTTGTAGCATTGACTCTTATACTGCACTACAACTGTCTCAGTCCATGATTATCTGTCTCGGATCAATATAGTGTTGCTCATGAAGCTATGCCATGTAAATCCTCCTCCCCCGCCCCCCCCCCCCCCCCCCCCACACACACACATAACAAGGCAACAATACTGAGCTACAAAATGAAGGTACAGTAACTGGTGGCATGGTCCGTCTAACAAGGGCTCTTGCACTGAAATACCAAGTTGGTACACTAAACTAGATGATGGGTTGCTCTGCCCCCAAGGATTTTATGAGAAGCCACAATTATACGTACTTTGTTATTCATTCAATCAAAGCGTCACTGACATTCAATTCAAGTTGTTTAATGTAGCGAAGACATGCCTAGTTAAGGAAGCAGCTTCCCAGCCATGAAGCAGGCGAACTTGTTGCTCCGGGAGTAGTCGTAGGGCACGCCAGCAACCGTGAGCAGGCGCTCCAGCACCTCCTTGACCCGGTCAGGGTCCGCCGTCTCGCACTCGAGCTCGTAGTTGGTGCCGAAGTCGAACCTTGTCTCGTCGAGCTCCAGCACGAGGCCGCCGCCGTCGTCCTCGAGCTCGTAGTCGTAGACGGCGCGCGTGTTCCTGAAGCCGCCGAGGCAGATGAATGGTGCGGCGTCCCCGCCGACGCCGTACTCGGCGGCGACGAGGCGGATGATGGGGGAGTCGAGACCGCCGAGGCGAGCGGGGTCATCGGCGCATGCGAGTGCGAGCGCGGGGTCGAGCGGCTCCTCGATCTCCTCGACGCGGCTGACGCCGGCGTCGAGCCGCGGGCGGCGCTTGAGCGCGAGGACGGCGCGGTCGTCGTCGTAGAGGCGGACGCGGAGCGCGGCGGTGGCGGCGGCGAGCGTGCGCGCGGCGGCATCGAAGAAGAGGTTCCGCTGGTTGTGGGTAAGGCGGAGGCGGGGCGCGAGGAACGCGGACAGGCGGCGGTGCGCGGCGGCGTCGGGGAGGCGGAGCTTGATCTCAACCTCCATGGGGAGGAGGAGGATGGGGTGGCCGAGGGGTCGGGCCCGGGGCTGGCGGGGTGGAGAGGCCGATGCCGATGCCGATGCGTTGGGCCTTGGATGGCGCGGCACCGGGTTGCGGGTGGAGGAGGTTGAGGAGGGGGTTGGAGGTTTGCGGGCCAGTGACCGGGGACGGGGTGGTGTAGCCGGCTGGATCCTTGGTGGTGGTTGCTGGGGTGCTCCCCGCGGCGGCGCGGAGGTGTTCTTCGAGCTCGGCGCGGTCGGAGGAGCTGAGCTCGATGCGGGTTGGGTTGCGGCGCAGCATTGGGGTTTGTTGGCGGATGAGATCGAGATGCTGGTTTGTATGTGGTGGGGGAAAGGAAATAGCTCTGCTGCAGCGAGCAGGCCCAAAGCGACTTCTGGGCTGGGCCCCCAACACTGCTCACTGTCCCGTCACCTACCCCAACACAACACTGCCCACCGGTCAACGAATCTTTCCTGCAGTGTCCGCCGCCGCTCGACGCTCAACGGAACTTCACTCCTCCTCTCCCACCCCGCAGCGGCAACTACGGGTCCGATCCGATCCCAACCTCACCTCATGGAGAAAGCTGTGCACGTTGCCGCCGGCGCGACGCAGGACTCGTCTCCGCACAGGTCGTAGTCCTCATCCTCAGCTCCCCACACTCTGCTTCATCCGCCTAAGCGACTGTTAAATACTGCGCCTGTTCATGCGGTAGCTGTAGATGGCACTCAGGAGTGATCGAAGAATCGATGAGTAGACCAGTTCTACGAGTACATTATACGGACAAAAGCTAGCCTTTCTGTGGTCCGAACCAATGGTTTATATGCAGGGTTTTTTTTTTTTTTTTTTTGTGGGGTGGGGTGGGGGAACAAGGTTTATATGCACTTTCAATTGCCACATATAATGTGTGCAGATTGTTGTGCCAGGTCAAGCAAAAGCAGTTGTATAGTCTTAGCAAGTAGCAACTCCAACCTCGGCAGCTCAATCACACACCAACAGTATAATCACAGCAGTGACTGATTCGTGTACAGCTGAGATGAACAGGAGCAGGGAAAGGAGGCAGCACAGAGTACAGATTGGAGTAGCTTCTACAAGTATCTAGAAGGAGGACGGTCTAGGGTTACAGGAATGGGGAATTGGGGAAGAAAATCCCTAGAAGAAGAAGAACAATAGTCTGGTCTCTGAATAATTTCTTCCATGCTGAACCCGGCTGCCCCTTCCTTCCTTTGTACTGCCTGTTTGCTATCGCCTTGGGCTGGGCTGAGCATGTTGGGGCTAATACTGGATAATTCCTTACATATAGAGTAGCAATCTGCAGAGCCATTTTTTTTTCTAGTTTAGCATTCAGTTTTCCTTTTTCAGATCTCGTAACGGTAAGGCATTTTGAGTCACATCCTTGGTTTCTAAAACAAAACACTTTTAGATAATGGAATGGATGAAAACAGAGACAAGGATACATGTAACGTTGTGGCAATTCTGGGACCATGGGCCATACACCAAGATTTATGTTCCCACCTCCCGCTATTGCATCTCTAGCCTCTAGGTATTTTCTTGCCACTTCATTTGTCTGATGATGCAGCAATAAAAATCATCTTCATCTGCAGGCTTGACACAGTTAGGCATGACGACTCTGCTGAGGCGATTCCTGAAAGGTTACTATTCTATTTGATTTCAGAGCCATGCTGTTCTTTCATGAACGCACATGGATGCTAATATTGACCAGTACACCAGACTCGCGGTGGTCACAGGAGGAAACAAAGGAGTTGGCCTCGAAGTATGACGCCAGCTTGCTCTCCAGGGTGTGACAGTTATCCTTACAGCAAGGGATGAAAAGCGAGGAAAAGCTTCTGTTGAGACCCTTCGCTGTGAATCCAAACTCCCAAATGTAATCTTCCATCAGCTCGATGTCAGAGATGATGATAGTGTCACCACATTGGCCCAGTATATCGAAAGAAGATACGGGAAGCTCGACATCTGGGTAAACCATAGTCTACTCCTGTTGTTGAATTGAATGACATCACTTTGTGTTTTTAGTACACATAATTGATGATGTGATGGGTGTTACAGGTGAACAATGCAGCTATTTCAGGAATTGTAGCGGATGAGGAAAGCCTCAAAGCTCTCAACATTGATGCAGAAACATGGGTACTTAGATTGTTCTTTAGCTTTTGACAGCTTATCTATTGATGCTGCTTACTTTGGGTTCAGAATGCATCTGCAGTCTTTTGGAGTCTGAATCTTAATATACGTATGATTTAACTACTTCGTGTTTGATATTGGGTCTGTCGAATTACAGTTTGTTTGTTTTTTCGGTATGGCCATAAGTTCCCTATTTTTGGTACCACGACCAATGATAAATGTTTGTGTTTCAGACATCTGGCAGGGCGGCTAATCTTCTCAAAGAAGTATTCCAGAATACCAATGACGAGGCATTCAACTGTCTCAATACTAATTACTATGGATGCAAACGGGTAACAGAGGCTCTTCTTCCATTTTTGAAGCTATCTACATCAGGAGCAAGGATTGTTAATGCCTCCTCACTTGCGTCGGAGCTGAAGGTGCGTCATCAGCTGTATTTGTTTTTCCCCCCTCTACCCTGAAACTCCTGCATTTCTGCATGAACAGAGAAGATATCTATGTTACTCACCCTAATCCGCCGTATTGTCGCCAGAGAATGCCAAATGAGAAGCTGCGAAACGATTTGAGCAACATCGACATCTGGGACGAGGGCCGGATAGAAGCAGTGCTCAACACATTCATGGAGGACCTGAAGAGCGGGCGGTTAGAAGAGGCCGGGTGGCCCATGATGCTACCGACCTACAGTGTATCGAAAATGGTCATCAATCTGTACAGCAGGATTATGGCAAGGAGGTATCCGGAGATGCGCATCAACTGCGTGCGACCTGGCTTTGTGAAGACGGACATCAACTGGAATCTGGGGGTCTTGACGCCTGAACAAGGTGCAAGAGGGCCAGTCATGCTAGCTCTGCTCCCTAGTGATGGACCAACTGGGTGCTATTTTGATCAGACAGAAATGGTGAACGTGTGGTGAACAACGGCATTATTATTTGCAGACGGACATTTTTTTTCTTTTGACCGAAAAGGCTGTGCTCAAAATTTTATAAAATTAATAAAGAAAGAGTCTCGACGGGAATATGAATGTGTCCAATGTCAAAGAGCCGGCTTAAATCCAGCCAGAACAGTGTTTTTCTCCCACAAGAAATTAGTTAGCAGTGTATAATCCTGCCAGAACAGAGCATAATCCTGCCAAACGAACAAACCGATTATATTTGGAGGGTGGTAAAGACTGATCTAGATAGCCGCGAAAGCACAAGGTCACCTCATAGATCATATTTGGAGGGTGGTAAAGACTGATCTAGATAGCCGCGAAAGCACAAGGTCACCTCATAGATCGCACCGTTACGTCGCTCTTGGTTGTTTTCATCTATATATAACAATAAATTTGGAGGCATTTTGCAAGAATAGTCGGGCTACGACTATTTTAAGTTAACTTTATTTGATGTGTTGTCTATATATTTGAACTGAACTCCTATGCTTATCCTAATCTTAATACAACGATAAGAGAAAGAAAGAGTAATTAGTAGTACCAGTAGACACACCACACGAAGATCCGCCGTCAATTGTGCGCTCGACTACCCTACCAGGCTCCCCCCTCCCACGCGCGTCCTAATAACCGGGAGATTTCTAAAAAAAATTTCCAACTTCATGAACTTCAAGATTTGTCGGCTCAGTTCTTCGAAGGTGCTCATAGGAGTAGGGTTTGCGTGCGTATGTTCATAGGGGCGAGTGTGCGTGCGTGTTGAGTGTCTGCGTTATACTGTATACTCTCTCAAAAAAAAACTCTTTAATTGTCATCTTTATTGTAATAACTACATATTTACCTCGGAAAATAGTATCTTGTCTATAAATTTGTCATTTTCGTTGATGTGGCACGTCACTTGACTTACGCCGGAAGTAACCATTGGCTTCCCCCATGCTAGTCACTGCTAGTGGGGCCGTGTATTCAGTACCTTCTTCCTCCCTCAGCCTCTACCATTTTATCCATGGACACCGAGCGTCTGGTAACCGCGTGCAGTGTGCTCGACGAAGGAAGCACAGACGGAGAAGAGACAGGGAAGGTCGGAAGGGTAGCTTCAACAGTAGGGGTGTTGGCCGGCCCAGATACGCGCCACCTCGGGCTCGGTGCGTCCGCGAGCTCGCCATGTACGGTCCGCGTCCGTCCCTGCATCCCGGCTTCCCCATTATCCCCCTCCTGCGTCCAGCAACTCGTCACCTTCTCTGCCACTGCCACACCATTGGAAGAGCACGCGTGCACGGCCGTGCGGGCATCGCCTCCGCACCACAGGTTTGCGTCCTCTCGCCGACCCACATCCCTGACGCGCGCGCGTCGCTATACCTTTGCCCCCCGTTTTGTTAATTGCAGCATGGATCTATTCATTCTATTGCCCTGCCTTCTGCACATGTCTCTCCTCACGCTCTGTGTCGATGCATTCTCTTTTGAACAAGATGGTGCTAGTATTTCCCTACACAAATGCCTGCACTCTCTGAACACACGGCTTTTGGTCTGGATAAGCTAAATTGCAAGTTTAGTTTTAGATTTCTGTCATTAGTTTGTACATATGGACAAGGGAGACTGTTGAGTACATCCATCCTGTAATGTAACCAACACATGTTTCCACATAAATACTTTCTTGCTGTCTTGCCTAATTTGCCAGTGCATACATGTTGCTCACTCTTGCCACTGGAGTGTTCTGTCGGTTAGGCACAAGCAGTTGTTAATCTTTCCATGTCTTTTTTTTTGTCAAGTTATTTCAGCTTGGTCCAGGTCCACTCCCCTCAATGGAAAAAAAAAGACATTTGTGATTTTTTTGGCAATGGTTTTCTGTAAGCATTGATACAGTGGGCACAAATGAGAGTGACATTCTAGATTCATTACAAATTAGAGACATTTTACATTTATTTACTTTCGAATTTGTAAGCATATAGGCACTGGGTGCAAATCAAAGGATTTTTTAAAAAATTATTTTGAACATCTACTTTCTTAATGAAAATCCATTTTCTTTTCTTTTATGACTTGGAGTCATTTTGTAGTTTAATTTATCTCCTATGTAGACATGATGGATAAGTGCGGTGTCATTATTTTTTTTTCCAACTTATAAATATCTACCTGTGCTAAGTACATGGTTCTTGTGCTCTAGATTGATATTATTATTGCATTATGTTACAAGGGAAACACATCATTAGAGTTGCATTCCTAACTACTTGTCAATTTTCTTCACATGGTAGCACAGCCCGCAGCTACACTTTTATGACCTTTTTTTATTATCTGATGCATCAAAACTCATTACTCCACATGCTTGAGTTGCATTTGCATCTCTTAAGTGTTTTTTTTTTTTGGAATTTGTCCAAAAACGGTGTTTTTAACTGTTTTATCTTTGCCAAGTGATTTCAAGTTGTTCCACTCCCCTCAATGAAAAATAAAACTATCAAATCTGTGATAACATTCTGCATGTATTGAGTTAGAAATTAGTGTAAATTTTTTAGATTATTTATTACTAGTACAGTAGTACCTTTTACATTTACTAACTTTTGAATTTGCAAAAAAAAGGCACTGGTTTCCGATCAAATTTATTTTTTATTTTTTGTTTTCTTTTAAAAGTTTAAGCCTTTTCTTTCTTATTGCAAAGCCATTTTATTTATGACTTGGAGTCATTTTGTATACTTTATCTCCTACTTGTATGTAGCAGTGAGGGATAAGCACCGCATCATTAACAAGTTTTCTTACTTGTAAACTCCCGTCTATTGTAGGATGATTCTTGTGCTCTTGATTATCCTCTTTTTATTACTTCCTCTATTCCAGACTATAAGATGTTTCGACTTTTTCTAAAATACATTGATTTTGCTATGAAGACATAGTGTATATCTAAGTACATAGCAAAAACTACATATCTAGAAAAACCTAAACATTTTAAATTTTGGGGGAAGTATTTTGTAATGACAATACGTGGATGTCACAGTTTTTTTTAAGATATAACTTTATTTTTATGAGTCTTTTATTATTTTATTATCTTATCTGATGAACCAAACTCCATACTCCTCAGGCTTGAGCCAGTGAGCCGTGAGCATGAAACAAAACCGGAAAGGTGATTTTTTCCATGCACTGTAATTCTGTAAATGACATTCCATTTTTCCCTTCTAGTCTGTAACTCTATATGAACAAGGATGGTTAGTCATTGTGGTCTGTACCTCAGGCTTGCAGTGGTCACTGGTGGAAACAGGGGAATCGGCCTTGAGGTATGCCGGCAGCTTGCTGTGCAGGGTGTAATGGTCATTCTCACAGCAAGGAATGAGAAAAGAGGAAAAGACGCAGTCGAATCCCTTAGGCACGAATGTAACCTCTCCAACATTATCTACCATCCACTGGATGTCTTAGATGATGATAGTGTTGCCTCATTAGCCCAGCATATTGAAAGCAGATATGGGAAGCTTGACATTTTGGTAAAATGAAATCTTTCTGCTAGCAGCCTAGGACATATCATCCTACTGGTTTGGTTTGAGAACTTATGAATGAGTGTGTAGTCGTTGATGCATGCAATGCAGGTGAACAATGCAGGAGTGGGAGGAGTTGTAGTAGACCAGGATGGCATGAGAGCTCTCAATATTGATCCTAGCACATGGGTATGTAGACAGACTCTTCTTGATTGACTTTAAGCATGTGTTTCTTGGGTTGAGTTGTTCTTAATTTATCAGGCTGGTGATTCTATTAATCTGATTCAAACATGATGATTGCAGTTGTCAGGTGCAGCCACCAATCTGCTGGAAGGTGTGGTGATGCAAACCTATGATGGAGCTGTAGAATGTCTCAACACAAACTACTACGGAATGAGACGAGTGACCGAAGGTCTCCTTCCCCTGCTGAATCAATCTTGGTCAGGAGCAAGGATCGGTCGGAGCTAAAGGTACCTGGCTATACTATACCCTACTAGACATGCTAGCTAATGTTTGTTGTTGTGTTGTGTTGTGTGCACAATAACAATGCAACAACATGCTGGCAGAGGATGCCGAACGAGAAGCTGCGTGAGGAGCTGCGCGACGCCAGCGCCTGGGACGAGCAGCGAACCCAAGGCATGCTGGACGAGTTCCTGGAGGCCCTGAGGCGCGGGCGGCTGGAGGAGGAGGGTTGGCCGACGATGCTGCCGGCGTACAGCGTGTCCAAGATGGCGGTGAACCTCTACACCCGGATCCTGGCTCGGCTGCCGGAGATGCGGGTCAACTGCGTGCATCCGGGCTTCGTCAGGACGGAGATCAACTGGAACACGGGAGTCATCACGCCGGAGGAGGGCGCCAGGGGAGCCGTCCACCTCGCGCTGCTCCCCCACGATGGCCCCACCGGCTGTTAGGGCGCCTTTAGATCCAAAAATTTTTGGCTTTTGGCTACTGTAGCACTTTCGTTGTTATTTGGTAAAAATTATCCAATTATGGACTAATTAGGTTCGAAAGTTTCGTCTCGCAATTTCTCGATCAACTGTGTAATTAGGTTTTTTTTTCATCTACGTTTAATACTCCATGCATGTGCCGTAAGATTCGATGTGACGGGGAATCTTGAAAATTTTTGGTTTTTGGGTTACATCTAAACGGGGCCTTACTTCCATGAAACGGAGCTAGGGGTTGCTTGGTGAATGGTGGCAAGTCAAGTCACAGGTGTACGTATCTGTGAGAATGCCAGTGCTTATCTATTGATGCTGCTGTTTACTTTGGGTTCAGAATGCACCTGCAGTCTTTTGGAGTCAGAATCTCAATTTATGATTTAATTTTCTCTGTATTGTCTTGTGTCAGTGGAATTGCGATCTAACGGGTCAATTAATCTTGTTTTTTTTAACTTTGACTAATTTTATATAAAAAAAATAACATCATAAAATGGGCACCATGTAAAAATATATTCTATAATAATATTAATTTGATATCATAAATTCTAATATATTTTTTATAAAGTTAGTCAAAGTTAAAAAAAATAACTTAACATAACTCTAAAAATGTAGTCTTTTAAGGACATACTCCCTCCGTCCCAAAAAGAGGTCGTTATGGGTTGCGTGTCGGTCAAACTTTTTTAACTTTGACTAAGTTTATAGAAAATATGTGAAACATTTATATCTTCAAATAAATTTGTTAAAAAACTAAACTTAAAAATCTTTCCAATGATATTAATTACTTAACATAATTATTTATATATTTTAATATATAGTTGCCGGTATTTTGAGAATGTTTATTTTTCAGGAAGTGAGAATGACATCTATTTAGGGACAGAGGGAGTAGGGATTAGTGGGACCTCGGACCTCTGGTCCAGGCAAACAAATAAGCCATGCTTACCTTCGGATGCAGGACACTGGACTCAAGGTGCAGGTAATAGTCTGAAGAGCATTAATTGTGATCGAAACATCTACATGTTATTTCGGATGTTGATGAACATAGTGGCACGCATGACCATTCTTAAAGTTAATGATGAAGCGCTTACACTTGATAAATAAACAGTGAAATCAAATTTAACGCTTAACAGCCTCGCCAGCAAACCTACCTAGAGAGCAATCAATTGAAAAGGTTGCGTATAGATAAGATTGCATTATTTATCATTACATCATGCTACTAATATATAGCACCACAGGGAAGTTAGCAACAAACAAAAAGTAATAAGCCTACATATATATATATATATATATATATATATATATATATATATATATATATATATATATATATATATATATATATATATATATATATATATGACAATTGACCTGCACAACATCTCATGCACTGACGCATCGGATGCGATGAACTCTAGGAACATGAAGAATCATGGTCCCTTGTGTTTAGGCGATTAACGACAATGCTAGGTCACTATGACTAACGTGTGTTTTGCAGAGGCAAAGTCATTTGTGTTAGGTCATTAGTGATACAATTTGAATGAGCTTAATGGATATTCATGCCCCCAAGATGGAAATTGCTTCGGTTTCAAAGGATGTTGATTTAAGTTGAAGACTAGGCTAGTCCTTAGTGCCATAAGGTTGAGAAGGGCACTAAGTATAGGTAGGACTTTTTTTTCCCTTTGACCGTACTATAAAGGAGGGTATGAGGTTAGTAGCTTGACCTAGGAGAGTTTAGGAAAGTGGACATATGCACACTTGTCACAACGAGTCCTAGAGATCTTGCTATCAGCCCTTGGTTAACCCTAGAAATGGTAGGAGCAAACCCCCTTGAGAGGACTTAGTGAAAACAGTTGAAACGGGGGAGAAAGAGGCTCCGAACCAGTCTGCCAAGTAGGCGTCGGACCAAGGAGAGTGGTCCGACGGTCCCAAAAGTTCAGAGACAGAGCTCCGGACCACCTGTCTGGAAGAGCACCGGACCATAGGCAAGTGGTCCGATGGCCTCCGTCAGTGAAAGCCTGTCGTGGGAGTGAGCTCCGGACTAGTCCGACGGAGGGTCCGACGCTCACAGACAGAGCTGTGATCCAACTCAGTGAGCTCCCTGGCTCCGGACCTGCGCGTCGGACCAGGGCTCCGGACCAAGGAGAGTGGTCCGGAGGTTCGAAGAAGAGACAATGTTCTCACTCAGTGAGTACCCTGACTCCGGACCAGTGCGTCGGACCAAGCCAAGTGGTCCGACGGTATCTGTTTCTCAGCAAAGAGTGAGCTCCGGACCAGTTGCCTTGGTCCGGTGGTGTGTCCTCCGGACTAGTCCGGTGCCTTCGCAGAAAAGAGAAAAAGGAGAAAACGGCTAGTTTTGGAGGTGGGGACTATTTATAGTTGCCCCTTCATCCTAAGGACATCCCTTGGCCATTGTTTCAGCTGGTTACACCTTGAGAGAATCCTTGGAGGGTCAAGTGCCTAGTGAGGGAGAGATTTGAGAGAGTTCATCTTGTTCTTCCCTCCTAGAGTGATTAGGAGTGACTTGAGTTGGTCAAGTGAAGGTCTTGTGTTTGTTACTCTTGGTGTTTGACAGCACCTAGATTGTTTGGTGGTGTTCGGAGGAAGTGATCGCCGGAAGATTGTTGGCGGCTCTTCTCCAAGCTTCTGTGATCGGTTGTGGGCGCCCGAGCCGGAGTGGCGAAGAATCAGCCCGTAGAGAGCACTCTACCCTTGCGCGGGTAGAGGGGGGAGCTATACCTTGCAAGGTGCTCCAACGAGGACTAGGGGGGTGTCGACATCTCGATACCTCGGGAAAACATCGTTGCGTCACTGAGAATCTCTTTTCCCTAGCTCTTTACATTTCCGCATTACATTCCGTCTTGTTCTTTCATTTCCCACTAGAATTGCTTAGGGTGTCTTTCAATTCCATGAACTGCTACCGCTTTCTAACTAGGACACACGACCGCTAGACCCTAGGGGTGATTGGCATTTGATAGGTTTTCATATTTGCTTTAGAAATTTAAAACAAGCCCAATTCACCCCCCCCCTCTTGGGCATCTTGATCCTTTCACCACAGCCGCCGCCACATCCACCACCACAGGCACAACCCCCTCCACCACTGGCGTTAGATGGTTTCGGTGTCGGTCTCGGTCCGTTAGAGCTGCTGTCTCCACAGAGGAGGACGGTGAGCGTGATGGCCCAGACCAAGAGCAGGGCCACACCGAGCACCGTGAGCCACGGCGGGACGAAGCCAGCTGCTCCAACGTAGGCGAGAGCTCTTGCCATATTGTCAAGTGTCAACACACAACACACAAGCGTAGGCAGCAGCCAGCACCCAGCAGGGCTCTAAAGTCTGCAGGCGCACAGCTAGCTAGGCAGCAGACCATGACCCTGTTTGGTATAGCTTATAAGCTGCTTATGACCAAAATAAGCTGAAGTCAACAACCAAACACCACGCTTTTCAGCAGCTTATTCTGGTCACGTTTATTCCCACAGCACTCATTTACACTAAAAAGCAGAAGCTCTAAGTCATCTCCAATAGCACCCGTAAGGGCATCTCAGATTCTCTTAGTCATCTAATCTGATCGGCCGATTGGTCGCGGCGATTATTAAGCTGCCATTATAATTAGGAAACAAAATAATGTTTTACATGCTATTGAAAAGTACTCACCCAATCCCAAGATTGGAGAATTAAAATATCTCCGGTTTGAAAAAAAATATGGAGAAAATTATAAAGATTTATGCTATAAAAATATAATTGATGAATAATTTAATGATACTTAGTTAACATTATAAATGTATATTATCATATAAGTTTGATTAAATTTGAAATACTTTAACTCACCAACGTTCTTGGAATGTCTTATTATTTAGGATAGATGGAGTAGATAATAATAATAATAATAATGATAATCCTCTAAAAATGAAACGTACGGAGTAGGTCTAATAGTTATAAGGACATGGACCTTGACTCGCCGTCGATGTCAGTCAGACAGTAAAAACTACAAGCAACATGAGGAGGTTCGTGTTTTGCTCGAGTGACCCTGAGTAGTCTTTTTTTTTTGTTGGAAACTTAGCTCTCCAGCCTTTAATATATGAATTGCTCAGCAAGATCACTGAGACACAATGTCTTGTACAAAGACAGGGACCGGGCCTCCCAAATATCCCACGAATTCATACCTCGACTCTGAGCAGTTGTGATATCAATGTGCGCGTTATCAAGCGTAGCGTCGGATGTGGAAGTCAATACAGGTTGGTTGTGTTTAGATGCCCCAAAAAGAGGAAAAGTTGTTGAAAAAAAATATTATAGCACTTTTCGTTTGTATTTGGTAATTAGTGTCTAATTATAGACTAATTAGTTTTAAAAGATTTGTCTCGCAAAGTTAAAGCAAACTGTGTAATTAGTTTTTGATTTCGTCTACATTTAGTACTTCATGCATATACCGTAAGTTTGATGTGACGAGAAATCTTCTTTTTGCATAGTGCCAAAATTTAATCTTTTTGTGGGAGCTAAACAGTTCTCAAGGATTTCGACACCCATCGATTCGGAAGACCAGCAACTACAAATATCCAGAGTCAATCTGTCATAGAAAATGGCATTTTTGTCTCGATAGACCATCCTAACCAATTAGGAGCCCACTATCTCACACAATTAAAAAAAACTAAAGAATAAATACATTTTGATGCAACATTCTAACATGAGTTCATGCTCCTACCTGTTGTGATCTCGTATCTTGCTTCCCCTTGCCTCGGCTGTACAATTTGACTGACACAAATCACGGACATGTTGCATCGGCTCTGTGATTTGACGGATACAGATCACACGGACGATGTGAGCAAAGAAAAGAAAAAAATCTACAGCACGGCACGGAAATCAAATTCGTCGCTCGCTTTCCCTAGCTGGCGCAGGCAATGAGGCAAGTGATCGCGGCGCCATCGGGAGAAGGCAGTTGCACATGACGGCGACCACCCAGCCCCGTCGGATCGACGCGGCTCCTTGCCCCGGAGCCCCGCCCGCGGCCGTGACCAAACCCGCCGCGGCGGCCGACGCCTGTCCCCTGCCCCGTCGCCACCGCTCCGACGAAGATTGTGCGTTTCAATAGTCAATACCACTTACTGTGGATGCAAACGGCAAGGCACGATGAAGATGCAACAGGCTCTGATTTATCGACCGAAATAAATACTACTAGGTTCAAAAAAAAAAGCAAGCGTAAGTAGAGCAAACCTTTACGTCGACATTCAAAAAAAAAAAAAACTTTACGTAAAGCTGAGTATCAAACCAGAGAATGTGTCACCATTGCACACACAAGCCGGGCTAATCTTTGGAAAACAAGTGAGCACTGAGCAGCTCATTGTCACAGCATCTAGCATATAGCTAACACATGAGTTTACTCAGGTAGTTAACAGCCAATACAACTCTTACTAAACCACAATGGCATGCTACATTCAAGTCTGTAGGAGGATGGATGGAGTACAACGTGTCACAGCTACTCAACACGAGCACCAAACATATCATTCCTGCCATAAGAATCTTCACTTGCCACTGCAAAAATTGAAAATGGGAGATTTTACAAGTCCATTCACTAGAAATTACAAGGTTCCAGAATACAAAGGTTGGATTTGTTCACTCACGTGTTCATCATCAAAGTTATGTTGTCACCTTTGAGGAGTATCCGGCCTGCAAACCATTTTGACAACCAAACATTTTGAGCATAACAAGAAATCATGATATCAATTCATCTGATGGAGGAAAACAATTTTCCAGGGATGCATGTTCTACTAACCCAGTGTTTTCCTAGTGTCTTTCTTTACGTTGATTTCCTCAGCATCTTCGAGGACCAAGTTCATGTACTCATCGAATCCCTGCAAGCAAACTATGAGCTAAGTTTCACTAAATATAGTACAATCTGCAGGGTTTAATGAGAGCAAAATCATATCAAGGTATGAGTCGTCCTACCAAACAGTGCTATTAAAATTGACCTTTTCCTGACTGGCATACAAGCAATATAACTGCAAAAATGTAGCCTATATACGGTATCTTTGGGACAGTTCCAAGAATATAGAGCTTGAGCAGAAGATAGACTGAACATTAACAGTGAGCTATCTTGTCCCCATTTTTAGACCAAAAAAAGAAGAAGCCTGGAACACTTTGTTTTACCCTGTAAATTCCAAATTTTGTATGTATCCTAGATTCCTAGAGTTCAAGCTCTCTGAAAGAGGCTCATAATATAGGTATATGAATAGCGAGCTCTGGATTCCAATATCCATACAGCCCTTATCAGTCAACCATTACTTCCAAAAAAATATATATGAAGGGGCTAAGCCTAAGCAATATGCAGAAACCTAGAATTTCGGGCCCTGGTAGAAAATGAATTAAACTTGTGGTACTATAACTCTATTTAGTTTTCAAGAGACCACCGATGGCACAACACAACCTTAGTTAGCGATAGCAAATGGAAGAATGACATCTGTATAGCCCCACAAGAACACAGACATCTATATACATGTCCAGCAGTGCATGGTCAACCATACATTAATCAGATCAGACAGTAACATGGAAGAACAAATAAGGGGAAAATAAGCAAGTAAAAACGAAAGATCCTGCATTTATATCACATAACAAACACATATAGGAAAACACTGAAATAGAGATAAACAAAGGAACAAATGTTACCATAACAGACACCTATCACCCAGGACAATACAAAAATTTCCCTAAGAAGCCCAAGGAGCACTAAACATGTCTATAAGTTATTACTGATTGTCACTTACCACCAATTATTTGTTTCTCAGTGTTCACGAGACAGAACAAGAAACTCACAAGCCAAACATCCCTAAATGAAAACATTCTATATAGCATCTTTCACAAATCCTCACACTATTTACAGTGGTTCAGAATTCATGTAGATTAGTTCTACAGTTCCCACCACAAGGGTTAGGATTGATTCCAGAATTACAGGATAGTAACTTGATGAAAAGGAATACCCAATATTGGAAAACATCACATTCCAATCAACTATAGAAGTCAATAAGGACTTGATTATCGACAAAATATTGCAGCTAAGCATTTACATGGCACCAACCAATGCTGCCTACCAGTGCTTCCGTTTGAACAAAATTACTCTCTAACCTTATGTTCTAACTCGGTAGTAATTAAACCTTTGAATAAACTCAACAATTGCATGTGCCTTAGCTTAAGAATTGTGATCTAACCAAGAATGTGCATCACACTCACGCCATATTAGTAGGTGCTTGTGGCAAAGCATTTGATTAAGGTCACGTGTGATTTAAAGCTACCAACTGTAAAGCGTTTTTTTTCTAGCTGACCTTTAGCACATAGCAAAGCAAGCCCAAGATATGACACATGTCTATCCCTCCCTTTTGCATTCGTGTATTCTTTTGGGATACTTAGGATGATCTGTTCCCCATAAAACTACACTACTATTATTATTAGCATATAGGCGTGGTAGATAATTACTAGGAGCTAGCAGAGAATTATTAGGCGCTATCAGAGAGTTACCGGTACTAAATTCTGCCGTTTAAGACAAAAAAAAACAGAGCAGGAAAACTCACGATGATGCGACCCTCAATCCGGAGGTCCTTCTGCTCGAAGAGCCAGATCTGGATGCGCGCTTTCTGCAAGAACCAAATCAGTTTACAAACCCTGTCCGAAGCACCGCAAAATAGGCAGATATATGAAGATATAGCCCAGAAACAGAAGGGAATTTTGGAATCCACTTACGCTCTGGAGGAAGCGGAAGATGAGGTTCTGCCGCGGCGCACGCCCACCAACAATTCGCCAACCACAGCATCAAACATAGGGCGAGACGATTAGGAACGGCACGACGATATTATTATGAATGAATGAAAAAAAAAAACAGAAGAGCAAACAAGCGCAGAGAGGCAGCTTACGATGGGCTGGGTCATGATACGCTGGACCTTGGTGGACGCCATGGCTGCTGCTGCTGCTGCTGCGGGGGCGGCGGCGGGAGCCTCTCCTTCTTCTTCTCCTCCTCCTCGGAACGTCTAGAAGCTACTGGAGGCGAGCGCGGCGGGGCAGCGAGACCAAACCCTAGCTAGACAGCGAGGGCGGCGGGCGAGGGAGGAGGGTTTTGTGCTGGAGGCGATGGTGGATCCAACCAACGGGTGCGATTGAATCAATTGGCTGGAAGCAGATGGGCCTGAATTGGCTGCGTCGCCGAGCCGCGAGGCCGCGCCGCCCGAACCGACATGAGAGATGCATTTGCAACTAACTCCAGCTGCCCTCGTTGAAACGTCTCATGGCCCTCAACTCAGACGGCCAATTTATCCCTTGGCTCTCAACTCTCAAGTTTGGTTTGCAAAAATCCAATCCAAAATTGTTTTTTTTAAGAAATCCAATCCAAAATTGTGTCCAGGTTACGGCTGGCAAAGCCCAACCTATTGCGCTAATGGGGTCGGTCTAGCTTAGGCCCAAATACGTGGACGGTATACTGGCATACTGCAAAGGATGTTGCCTGCTGGACAAGTCCTTCCCCCTGTGTGATCCACAACAACTCGACAAGACTATCAATGATCCCAATCATTCCAATCGATGAGCATATGGAGGATTGGCCAGCATGGCATTTTGACGCTAAAAGGATATTTTCAGTAAAATCGGCCTATAAGCTTGATGTGACAATTAGAGATGCAGACAGAGGTGATGATGCATCATCGTCAAAGAATGGAGTAGGTGAAGATGGTCATTTTAATTGGCTTAAAATATGGCAGTTTAAAGTTCCCAATAAAATTAAGATGTTCTTATGGAGACTAGCCCATAACAATCTACCAGTTCAAAGTAATGTGGCAAGACGTGGTGTGCTTCTTGACACTATATGCCCAATGTGTAAAAGATTAGATGAGGATTGTGGGCACCTGTTTTTCAAATGCAAATATGTGAAGAAGTGCTGGCGTCTCATGAATCTGGAGGGTGCTAGAGTAGAGTTGATGAAATGTCGGTCAGGGAAGGAAACTATACAGAAATTATGGGAACTAGACAAGACCATACAACTAAATGTCATTGTGTTATTATGGAGATGGTGGTCAGCAAGGAACAAAGTTAATGATGGAGGGAGGAAGCAGAGTGAGGCTGAAATCCAAAGTTCGGTCACCTTTTTCTTGATGGAATTTGAAAAATTGAATGTCATTAGAAAGAAGACTCAACCCATAATCAGATACTCATGGAAACCTCCTCCTGATGGTTTCTATAAAATTAACACTGATGGAGCATATAATCTGCATATTAGATCTGGATGATGGGGTTTTGTGATAAGGGACACAAATGGAGACGTATGTTGGGCAGGGGCTGGTAATATCACTCGGGCTGCATCAGCTTTGCAAACTGAAGCATTTGCGGCACTCAAGGCAATTGAACAGGCTGCTCAACTTGGGATGACACACATTATTCTAGAGATGGATGCCTTTGTGTTGGCTTCATCTCTTACCTCAAAAAGAATCGATAGGAGTGTCATGGGATGTTTAGTACGTAAGATGCAAGATCTCATGGAAATAGAGTTCCTATCTTGTAATATTGTACAATGTAATAGACTTTGTAATAAGATAGCTGATTGTTTAGCATCATATGGAGCAAGTATGTTGGCTTCTGGCTCCGATCTGGGCTGGTGCCAAGCCCCAGAGTTTGTAACTGAACTGGTTACTGGCGATCTGCCTGGAAGTCATGTGTAATACATTTTGTGTTTAAAAAAAGAATAGGGAGCTGCTTCGCATGCAGCATGACGGCTTCAGTCGAAGCCACTATCAAGGAAGAAGAGGGCCCATCATTCAGCACCACTACTGCTTAATTTTGTTTTCAAACGACGATGAAACAAACTCCGTCGCTGCAATTCGCCGCAGGCCTCGCAAAAAAAAGGGTACGGACCATTTGTTTTCAAACGTCATATGGTTTGTGTCACTCGTCGTAGATTATAACATCAATTCCACCCTCCTCATGGTACATCACACACTCATTACTCATTGAGACTACATTTCAATCATAGATCTACACCAAAGCACCAGATGGTCCACACCTAGTTTTTGTAAGGCACAACCCAAACCGTCATCAATAAGCTGACCAACAAGCCCTAAATCCCGATCCATCCTATTTTTCGTGAGCAAACCATCTCAAATCCAAATAGAATGAAACCGTCCGCCCAAAGAATAGAAGACCCAGTCACCCAGAGCGTCCTTCCTCACGGGTAAAGATGTGCAACGACCCGGCCCGGTCCGGCACGGCCCGGGCCCGGTTAGGCCCGCGGGCCCCGCGGGCCGTGCCTCACCAGGACATCGTGCCTGCTTGCAGGTCCAGGCACGACCCATGGGCCAGTTTTCGGGTCGGGTCGGCCCGAAAAGCACGAGGCCCGAACCATGAACGGGTCGGCCCAAAGCCCATTTTATGGAAAACTCCTTATTTAATGCAGAATTCAGTATGTTTTACAGTGTAATTGTATATGAGCTCCCCTGCCAGCGGGCCGCTATCGGGCCTCACGTTGAAACCGTGCCGTGCCGCCCCGCGTGCCGAGGTGACGGTCCATAGACCGTGTCGTGTCGGGCTCGGACCAGGCCAAAAATTCGTGCTTCGTGTCGTGCCATCGTGTCTTGGGCTGCATGCTCATCTTTACTCACGGGTAAAGGACCCCACTCGGTCCACCCGTAGCTTAGTCATAGCTCACTTCATATCACGAGGCCCATCGCCATGGGTCATTGCTAGCACATTCAATCGGCGTCCGCAACAACCACCAGGCACAGACACATATAATCTTCTCCCCCTCTTGTCTTGTCGTCTCTCTCCCCCACACTCAAGGATCAATCTCGTTTTGGTGGGCTCGGTTCGTCAGAGTCCTCTATCTCTGTAGGTATAGATGTCCATGCAACCCGAGCTCGACAAAAGCCTTTTTTTTGGCTTGGTCCAAGCTTTGGCCCAGCCCAAGCATGACCCCGACCTCGTGGCGACTAGGCTCGGGCTAGCATGGCCCGAAGGAGCAGGTCGTGTCCGGACCTTACCCACGTGAGTTGGCACGACACACCTTATAATTTAGTGGAGACCCGATGCCTTCCTTGACCCGCTAAAGGCCCATGCTCTCATTCCCCGGAACCCTAGCCTATTCGGTTTCCCTTCTCACGCCGCACTCGCTTGTCCCGTCGTAGTCGCAGGACGCGGAGCAGCCTTCCCTTCTCATCTCGCGTTCCTCGGGGCAAATTCTGCCCCCGACTCCCCAAGCTCCGTTGTCCTCTACCTTCCGCCGGAGCGAGCGTTGACCCTGAGCTCTGCCTCGGCACCTTTTTCGCCTTTGTTAAATCCGGTGTCACGCCCTACTTTCCTGCCTAGCATGGAGGCGTCAACACCTCCATAGTCCATTCCCCTCTCGACATGCTACTGGACCGGCACGACCTGCTAATATGCTCGGCCCCTTCCATCCGACCCGCCCCAAAAAATGGCTCGACAGGTCACGCTTGGGCCATTGGCCATACCCGGTGCTGTGTTTTCCCAAACCCCATCTATTTATGTAGGGGACGGAGCAATAGCTTCCTTGCTGGGGATCGATTATTCATTGTTGTTTTGTTTTGTTTTGGGATCGGTCGATTTGATCCGGTGGGGGGCCCAAACCCAGTTTCTCATCCTCTGGGTGCAACAAATTTTAGCCGAATCTTTGAAAATCAAATACGTGGCCGGCCCGGCAGCCTCCGCACGCGAGAAGGGAAGGGGGATGATGGATGGGCCGCCGCGACCCTTGTGAGCCCATTGTAACGTCACGGTGGCGGAGAGGCAGCCATCATCCGCCCCCGGCCCCCGCATCCTCCCCAAAGTCGCCCTCCTCACCTGCCACTCACTCTTCTCGCCCTCTTCCACCTTTCTCCCCCAAAAACAAAAACCAGCCAGATCTACCACGCCTGCTCTCTCGGCCTTGCTTGGGGCGCTTCTTGGGCCGAGCCATCCCGCCCTAGGTAGTCCGGACTTCCGATCTCGGCCACCATCACCACCACCACCACCATCTCCCCTCCTCACCCTGTAAGGACATGGACAGCTCTCCCTCCTCCTCGTCCGCGCTCTCCCTCCGCTCTCCTGCTCCTGCGAGTTATAATTTCTTCCCGCTTGCGAGTTCGTAGATCTGCGCGGGTTTGGGCTAGATTCCGCCGGATCTGTTGTGCGGGGGCGTTTAAATTTTGTGGGCTTTTTTCATTTGCTGCGTTTATATTAAGCGCGATTTGCCAGGGTTTTCGCCCGTCCGGATGGATTTGGGCCTAGTGGGCCATGCATGCTGAGAGGATTTCGATTTTCTGAAATTTTACCATGCGGTCTACAACCCCAGTCGGCCAGGCCATACAGGAAGCTCCCTCCTGTGGTTTCTGTTCAGCTAGAGGATTTCGAATTTGGCACACGATGGTTCTGTTCCGCGGGCCAGATTTGTACGTACTAGTCTCTCTCATTTCATGCGCCCGCCGTGGCAGGAATTCTGTGGCGACCGGAGCAGACTTTGGTTCTCAGTTAGATCACTATATGTTGCGTTGTGTTG
Source organism: Microstegium vimineum (assembly GCA_022036555.1). NCBI lineage: Eukaryota > Viridiplantae > Streptophyta > Magnoliopsida > Poales > Poaceae > Microstegium > Microstegium vimineum. The sequence goes on from CM039141.1 coordinate 8,497,146, forward strand.
TTGTGTATAATAATTCTGGTATCATCAAATTGTGGCGTGTGTTCTGGAAGGGGTTCTATTTTCCGAGGGAATTAGTCAAGATTTTGTCGAGTCTTGAATGGTTGTGTAGAGGTACGACCATGTTAGTTGGCTCGTCTGTGAAGATGAAGAGTTCATAGGAAAACAGATTTACCTTGTTCTTCGGGAAACTGCAGTAACCCGTTCGGGTATCAGTCTTGTTAGCTAGCGTTTGAATGAAGCTAAAATGATTCATCGCAGAGTGCTGCATCTTTGTGAATCTTGTGCTTACACTAGACCAGGGTACTCAATACTTTCTTGAGTATGATTTCCAAGTCAATAGCTTGAGTATGATTTCCAAGTCCAATAGCAACCATGGCTTGTTTCTGTCACGAGTTTAAGTAAACGATGAGCATGGTTGAGTGTCTGCAGAAAGGCTATGTTACCAGTGACATTTTATTCCATCTTTAGCTATTCATTCATGTGGAGCCCTATATGGTTATGCTGAAGGGCCTGCCGTTGGATTTCGTCTGTTTCAACTCTTCTGCATGTTTAACTACTTTCATTCAGTATTGCTTTGCCTCCGCGCGGGTTTGGGCTAGATTCCACCGGATCTGTGGGGGGTGTTTAAATCTTGTATTAACAAGGAAAATAAAGTTTAAGATTTGGACGATTTATTTATGAGCCTGTGCAAGAATCTGAGCTGTTGAGGAAGTAACTTCGTGCGTAATTGTTAATACAACTTATTCTTTGGGTTGTGCTCTAGTTCCTATGGTTACTAGGACTTTCTATCGTGTAATTATGATGTATTTGCCCGTTTTGTTATGTTCAAGAATTGAATCCCTGCCATTTTCTGCACTTTGGCATTGTTCTGATTTTACCATTGCCATATCTGACAGATACCTCAGAAGTTCAGCTGCTGCTAGCCTATCAGGATGGCTGAGGAAACTGCCAATGACGCTCAGGTGGCTCAAGATAACGAGATTGTCCCCAGCAATGAGGTAATCCAAGGTGATGAATTGGTCCCAGGTGAAGAAGAGTTAGCTCAAGGTGACGAGTTGGTCCAAGGCGAAGAGTTGGCTCATGGTGAAGAACTGTCCCAAGGTGATGATTTGGTTCAAGGAAATGAGTTGGTTGTTTCTGAGGTAACAACCCCTCCTACTACTGGAACCAGGCGTAGGAGGAAGAAGTCCTTGGTATGGGAGCACTTCACCATTGAAGCCGTTGCTGGTGGGGCCACAAGGGCTTGCTGCAAGCTCTGCAAGCAAACCTTTGCTTACAGCTCTGGTTCAAAGATTGCTGGGACTAGTCATCTCAAGAGGCACATCACCTTGGGTTCTTGCCCTAAGATAAAGAATCAGGAGCAGAGGCTGGCGCTGCCTTCAACTGGAGGGACTGACAATGATGGTGAGGGAACTATAGAGCGGCCAACCAAGAGACGCTACAGATATACTGGTTATGCAAATGCTGCTTTTGATCAGGACCGCAGTTGCTCATACTTGGCAAAGATGATCATTCAGCATGACTACCCACTTCACATTGTCCAACAGTCGGCATTTTCCACTTTTATTGAAAGTCTGCAGCCACGTTTCAAGATTGTGGATGTTGATACGATGGAAGGAGAGGTGTATGCTGTTTATCAGAAGGAAAAGGACAACCTGCTTCAATCATTCAACACTATGCCTGGAAGGATCAGTCTCACTATAGGATTGTGGACAACTAGTCAGACTCTTGGGTATGTTTCACTTGCAGGGCAGTTTATCGACTCTGAGTGGAAAGTGCACCGAAGGATGCTTAACTTCATGATGGTGTCATCTCCTCATTCAGAGAATGCACTTAGTGAGGCAATTAGCTTGAGCCTCTCTGACTGGAATATGAAGGACAAGCTATTCACCATCACATTGGATAATGAATGTTCCTCACATGATATCTACAGTGCAAATTTGAGGGATCATCTCTCCAACAAGAACACTCTCATGCTTAAGGGACAGCTCTTTGTTGTGAGATGCTATGCTCATATCCTTAATGCTGTTGCACAAGATATCATTGCTTCAATTCATGGTGTTGTATACAGTATCCGTGAAAGCATTAAGTTCATAAAAGCTTCTTCTGCCCGTGAAGAGAAGTTTGCCGAGATTGCTCTGCAGCTGGAGATTCCCAGTACCAAGACCCTCTGTCTGGATGTTACAACCCAGTGGAACACCACTTATCTGATGCTGTTAGCTGCCTTGGATTATAATCAGACTTTCACTACACTAGAAACATGTGATGATAACTACAATGAAGCTCCATCAGCAGAGGATTGGAAGAAAGTTGAGGCTGCCTGTAATTACCTAAAACTGCTATACGATTCTGCACATAGCATCATGGCATCAGCAAACCCAACTGCAAACATATTTTTCCATGAAGCTTGGAAACTTCAGCTAGAGCTAGCAAATGGCACAGGACATGAAGATCCCACTTTCAGTAGCATCGCTAAGGATATGCATGAGAGGTTTGACAAGTACTGGAAAGATTGCAGCCTCGTGTTAGCCATTGCTGTTGTCATGGATCCACGTTTCAAGATGAAGCTTGTTGAGTTCAGTTACTCAAAAATTTATGGGGCTGAGGCCGCAAAGTATGTTAAGGTGGTCAATGATGCTATACATGAGCTGTATAAGGAATATGTGGCTCAGCCACTCCCACTGACCCCAGCCTATGTTGAGCAAGGTGAAGGTAATAATGGACCAGCCAGTGCGAATAACAGTCAAGGGCCTCCTGCTTCCACTGGTGATGGGCTTCTAGACTTTGATATGTACCTTTCTGAGATCCAAAGTAGCCAGCCCTCGAAATCTGAGCTAGAACAGTACCTGGAAGAATCCCTCACTCCACGCATCCAGGAGTTTGATATCCTGAACTGGTGGAAGCTACACACAGTAAAGTTTCCAACCCTCTCTAAAATGGCCCGTGATATCTTAGCCATTCCAATGTCCATGGTAAGCAGTGGCAGCTCTATATTCTCTGCTGGAACAGGAAGTCACATGCTGGATGAGTACAGAAGCTCTCTCCGACCTGAGATTGTGGAAGCACTTGTCTGCACAAAAGATTGGCTCCAGTATTCACCACCTGCCACCGAGGCACCGAGTTCTGCACTGGCGAAGGCTGAAGGATCGTAGGTTTGTCGTCGTCAGTGGTCACTGCCTTCCTTGTGGAAGCAAGAATCTATTTATCCATCTGTCGTATCTATGAGTGTAGTTAACTGTAGGTATATTGTAGGCTGAGATTGTGAACTGATTTTTATCTATTCTGGTATTTATAATTATCTCGTAAAAAAGGTGTGTAACTTGTGTTGAACTCTGCTGAACTTGTTGCTGTTGTCATGTAATAGCTTATGTAACATGTTCTGGTATTGTCTGATGTTGGAGTTTGCATGCTTGGCTATGTGCGTGTACAAGCCTGGGATGCATCAGCTGGTTGCTGTGTATTTTGTTTGAACCCCCATTTTGTATTCAATTTGTTTTGTACCGTGGATTGGTGTCCATGTTCGTGTATAGTTGTAGAAATTGTCTAATTTAAGTGTGTGCTCGCTATGGTCACTTTTACTGAATGACTGCTATGTTTTGTGTTTGAGATGGTTATCGTGGCGTGATGGCTGCATGAGTGGCTCCATCAGGTGCTTTGAGAAATATTCAGAAAGAGTATGAGGATTTCAACAGAATTTTATCTTCCCAGGTAAGTGCTGGCTGATCTTTGAGTTCGTTTCCCACACATAAGGCATGTTTATCAGTTGGAGATCACTTGTAGGAATTTATGTGTAAGGGGGTTTTGAAGGCTCTTGGTTGGTTGTCTGTTTGGAGGGCACGAAATACAGGTGTTATGAGGAGTGCATATTTCATGGTACAGTTACCAATCATGGAGTGAGTTGCTGATTGGAATGGATTTGAGTAACTTCTTGAGGCAGATGATTATATCTCAGGCATTTAAAGTGACCTATCTTTAGCATGGCTTTACTTCCTGAAATGTCTAGAAGATATTATTGGTGGGTGTGAATTTGTATTGAAAGTTTCCGTTGGCAACTGGAGAGTGTCCACACCCTAGATTTATTTCTGTCCTTGGCAATTGGTCTCGTTGGAGGTAGAAGCAGAAAAGCTATTCCATCTGAGATTAGGATGTTGAAGCGGAGGTAGAGTTTTTTTTTTCACTTTTCACTCTGATTGCTATGGGAAGTTGTGAAAATACTCCTGCGTTCCTATTTTTAACGATGTTTTCTTCTTTGTAGATGTCCTCTGAGAAGCAAAGGAGCCCAGTACTTCCTTGCTGAGGTGAAACTGAGTAACTAGCAGTAAAAAGCAAGTATACATCATATTTTCCATTTATATTTACAGTATCAATCTCTTTTATGCTGCAGGCAGAGGCAATGCATAATTTCAGTGCGTAATCTCACCTTGTTGCAAGAATCGAAAATTGTCTCCAGTTCTTCACATCATCATATCGGTCATTATATTGATCTTCTCATCTCCTTCGTCTTCAACTATTCACTAATTGAGTCATTGCAGCACATGCATTACATTACATGTCATTTACTCCGTGGCCTCATGTAGCTGAACATCATCTATTCATCTCACATGAATCCACCAATTGTCACTCAATTACAAAACTAAATTGAGACTTTCAAGTCGTCAATGTAATAATTAGTTGGTGAACCTCACCCAGAAAAGGTTGATACTTATCCAGAAAAAATGGCCTTCTTTTCTTCTCATCAAGATATAGTGCACTTGTCTTCCAATTGAAGGGGTATCAGTTTTTTTTCTTACGACTTCATGTATCATATACATACATGTTATGATGTTGATGTTGCCACCAATCTCAATAGAACGTGGCCAGAAGTTCTCCACATGGTATTCCTAAGTAACCATACTAAAGAATTTTATGTTGTACTTTACTGGTACTTTGTTCCCATTTGTAATTGTAAATCACTGTGGTTTTGGTATTAAAAATGCTAGAACGACTTTATGTTTTGGAAAGGAGATAGTATTAAACAAGCATGAACTTCAATTTATGCTAACAGTTTTTAGGAAAAAAGAAAGCCACATTTTTCAATTTAGGTTGAGGCCAACTTTTAATTTGATTGAGCATTCATTTCTCAGAGCAAGGTCAAATTTGCATTAGTTGCAATTATTATTGTGAATGCTATCGAGTTTAAAAATGCACTGGACTTTTATATCAAGATAAAATGGCGTACCGGTGTATTTGAGAATAAAGAAATTTACTATTTCAAATTCAGATCTAGTATAAATGGCAGAGTAAAAATTATATTTCGTTGAAGTGATACACAGACAAGAGTTACTCCAAGAGAGATATAATCCGATTTAGAGAATTTGGTATACAAAATAGACATCTAAAAATTGTCAATCCCTCCATATTTGGCTCGCAAGATTTATTTTAATAATTTTAGAGAAATTAATTAATTAATTAAATTTGTGGATGGAGAAAATCTCGTCTCTGCAACTACTGACGTATCGTCTCGCACCAGCGTACTACTACGTGAGTACAGTATGACTTGACAATATGACTCGTCAAATCTCCTCTCCCATCAGTCATCGTAGGATACAGTATAAAATTTATCTTTATTACATAAAGAAGATCACTACTAGCCAGTACCCCCCTCGTCCCCCCCCCCCCCCCCCCCCCCAAAAAAAATAATTTTAGGTGTATAGAACAAATAAGTAAAATAAGTTTGATCATTTTAGAAGGAGTATATTTTTAGATTCTTTTGAACAGTTTCGGCTTGAGAGAAATGACCTGTTGTAAAAAAAGTTTTTGAACAGTATATTTTTATAGACTCTCAAACACAAATTTTGTTTTGTAATTTTTGTGATTTAATAACTACCATGTCATGCTCTTTTTTTTTTTTAATCCATCGCATCTCCAGCTTAGCCAGGCGCCAGCCTACTAGCAGTAGCAGGATTCCAAAGCAAGGGCGCCTAGCGCCTGGAAGAGTGAAGGACACGCATGGGGTTGCAGCGCAGATCGGCGTTTGACTGATGAGGGCAGCAAGCAGCGAGCGGGAGAGAGAGATGGCGGCGCGCGACCATACCAAAAACCCAAAATAATTTGGAACGGAAAAGTGCCCATACTGTATGTTGATACATTTACTTTTTGATGATGAACATACGCGAGCATGAGCTGTACAGTGAGTCAGTGATCAACGAACTTCCCTTCTCTGCTTGCGATGAACAAAGATAACATGACATGCCAAGTTTATAACAACGACACACATTGCCAAATTGATTTAGGAGTACGTAGGTAGATCTAGATCAAACTACCTTGGCCTACTTTACACATTACAGAACAAAAGGTAGACCAAGACTTGAGCTAATTTGGGGCTTAGGCCGACTAGCAAAATCGGCCTTTGGCTATGTCCATCAGAATTCAGAATTCAGGACGAACGAAGTCGCCTCTTCTCCTTCTTCTTCTACCTTGGCCAGTTTGAGTGGCTGCTGCTTCCCATTCCTACTGCTGCCACCGAGGCCACGCTTTCTGCTGCTCTCGCGGGAGACCTCCACCATCTCCTCCATCTTGGGAGTCAGGTACGCGCTGGTCGACTGCACGTCCATCCCGGAGGCGCGCTGCTGCGCGTGCGAGCTCATGCCAGCCAGCAGGCACGCGCGCCCGGTCTTCTGGTACTCGGCCCGGTCACCGACGCGGGCGCTGAGGTCGCGCAGCTCCTCCTTGATCGCCTCAGACGTGGGGTCGACCGCGGCCGCCGACTGCTCCACGGCCATGAGCCGGGACGCGAGGATCCGTGCGGCGCCGGCGTTGTGCCCGCCGTCGGCCGCCACACGCGCGGCCGCGATGTCCTCGGTGGCCGCGAGGCGGACGCGCTCCCGCTCCACGTCCACAGACGGCGCAGGCAGCGTCGCCAGCTCCCCTGACGGTGGCCTCTGCACCACGGCGGCGGGCGCGACGGCGACCTGGCGCGCATGCCCCGTCGTCGCGGCGGCATCTCGGTAGGTGCAGCTCGTCTTGACGAGGCGGGTGACCTCCTCATTCGCTCGCGCCCTGGGAACGTACACGAGCACAAGGAACCGCCTCACCTCGCCGTCGTAGAGCTCGCCGACGTCGATGGAGGCGTCGCGGCCGTCGGCGGCCACGTGGCTGCCGCAGGCGCCCGACTTGACCTCCTGGACCCGCACGCCCCTGTGCAGGCACGTGACGGCGACGCGCGCCTCCTGCACGGTCACCGACAGCAGCCCGCCGACGCAGCGCGCGAACGAGTCCTGGATCGCCGCCTGGTTCCCGATGAAGGAGTAGGTGCCGCCCGTGGCCTCCGCGACGGCGTGCATCGCCGCGGCGTCGTGTTTGGCGCCGAACCCGAACGTGTGGATCGCCGCGGCGGGCTGGGCCTGGGCGGGCACCAGGTTGGCGTAGGTTTTGGTGCCGTCGGAGTCGTGGCCGTCGGAGAGGAGGATCATGGCGGCGACGACGTTCCTCTCGCGGCGACCAGCGAGCACCTGGGCGCCCACGCGGAGGCCGCTGCCGATGTTGGTGCCCGCCACGACGGCGAGCGCCCCCACGGCGACCTTCGCCGATGCCTTTCCGGCGGCCGACATGCGCGCGAGGCGGGTGAGGCGGGTGGCGCGGGTGGAGAAGGTGACGACGGAGAGGCGGTCGGCGGGGCCGAGCTGGTCGATGACGAAGCACATGGCCTGCTTCAGCAGCGCCAGCTTCGGGCCATACACATATGACCTTACCTCGAGAATTCGAGAGGCTCAGAAAGGCTGCAGAGAGATTAAAACTGGTTTTCTGGTTTGGTTTTTTACTTTGGGCCAACTTGGTTTGGGTGTCAATGGGCTAAAGAGCATATTGGGCTAATTTGGTTTGTGCAGCAGCTAGAGTGGGCTGGATTGGTTTGGGCAGCAGTTTCAGTATGTGCAGTTGCAAACGGTGTATACACCGTGGTTTGGGCCCGAACGAAGACCGTGGTGTCGAGGCTAGACGCCCCCGTCCCCGACGCCTCGACTCGTCTCGCTCGCTCGCTCCATGGCGGCGGCGGTGCCGGCAGCGGCTAGGGTGGTGGAGGTGCCAGGCGAGCCGTGGTCGGTGGTGTGGGCGGGATCTCGTCTTGCTTCTGCTAGTTGATTCTGTTGCGACGCCTGCCTGACCGGGCGACCGTTGCCGCTCCACACCAGGCGCCCAGGTCTTCTTCGCCGGTGTCGAGTAGCCACCAGGTATGCGTATGCGTATGCCCACCCACACCTTCTCTTCCCTTCGCTTCGCTTCCCCTTCCCTTCCTGCTGTGCATTTCAATTGTGGGTGTTTTGCTACATTGTGAGTGTTTTTGCTTCTTGATTGGTACTTGCTGGCTGCTACACATTCTTTTTCTTCTTATATACAGTTTATTGTGCATGTGCTCTATATAAGTGCATGTTCTATGAGTTTAGCACTTTTATCCATTCCTGATTGTCCCCACCCCCTCAATTAATTGGTACTTGCCAGCTGCCACACACATAAATCATTTGTCAACTAGCAGCACACTGTCAGTTTATTGTGTCTGATAATGACATTTGTGCTTTTTATTTATTTATTTTGCAGGCTCAGCTTCACAGTGGTTTTTGGAGAGGTTTGTGACAGCCTACTGCGTTTCTGTAGCTTCGTTTTGCACATTAGAGTAGAAAGATGGCATCCAGTGCATCACAGGGGTCTGGAACACATGACAGTGAAGACGGTCAAACATCTTTGACGCCGCGTCGGCGGTCCAGTGTTTGGGAGCACTTTGAGAAAGATTTGGTTCCTGTGGACGGTGAACTAAAAGCTGTTTGCAAGTACTGCCATCTGAAATTGGTTACCAAGTCTGGCACTAGTAGTCTTAGAGGCCATATCGCCAATGCTTGTCCCGCAATTGATAGTGATATTCGAAAGAGATTTCAAACGACCATGAGCAAGGAACCAGTTACAAATTTTGTCTTTGATGCTGAACTCTGCCGTGAAGCAATGGTCAAGTATGTCATTCATGCCGAGATCCCATTTCTGCAGCTCAAAAACCCTTACCTGCAGCCTTGGATTGATTTAATGCAACCTGCATTCAAAGTTAAGCATCGACACACAATTCGTAATGATTGCTTCAAAAAATTTGAGAGCCTCAAGAAGGAGCTTCATACAGTACTTCGGAGTTTGGACTCTCGTGTTACAATTCGTAATGAACTCGCTAGCTTTAGCAACATTTGCTAAAGCAACATTTGTTAGTGATGAACTCGTAATGAATTGTATACGCATGATCTGGAATAGTCACTTGTTAGTGATGAACTCGCTAGCTTTAGCAACATTTGCTAGCATTGGCGGAGCCAGGGAGGGGCCGTGAGTGATCGTAAACTGTGGGTTGGGAGTGGTTTCTTTTTGGGTTGAAACCATAGTTAATTAATGGTTTGGTGCGGTCTGGGCTAAAAAAAATAGATCGGACTGGAGTGGGCTAGTTTGTGGAGAAAACGATTCGGACTGGAGTGGGGTATATAATTAACTAAAGCAAGGACGTGGGCTGGAGCGGGTTTGGTGTGGATTCCAAACCGTTCCCAGGTTTAAGAGAGATAAAGTACATCCTAGATCTAATGCGGAAAGACAAAGGCCCAGAATACCGTGAAGATAACCGAGGCACTGTCTAGTACAAAAACCGAATATGTGTACCCTTGGATAAGGCAATCCGCGAAGAAATACTATCTGAGGGACACGATTCCAAGTATTGCATCCACCCCGGAAACATCAAGATGTACCGGGATTTGAAGCAACACTTCTGGTGGAAGAACATGAAGATGGAGATTGCAGGGCATGTTGCTCGATGTGACATTTGCAACAGAGTTAAAGCGGAACATCAGCGACCTGCTGGACTACTCAAGCCCTTAGATGTACCAGAGTGGAAGTGGGAAAGCATATCCATGGACTTTATAGTCAAATTACCCAGATCCGTGAACGGGAACGATTCTATATGGGTAATAGTGGATCGCTTGACCAAAGTCGCACATTTCCTACCTGTTAAGACAAAGTACCCGACAGAGAAGCTAGCTGATCTATATGTGCAACATATTCTCAGACTGCATGGGGCACCTTCTAACATCATCTCTGATCGAGGCCCACAATTTATGTCTCAATTTTGAGAATCCCTACACCAAGCTATTGGGACCAAACTCGATCATAGCAGAGCTTACCACCCGCAGACAGATGGGCAGACAGAAAGGGTAAATCAAATTTTTGAAGACATGCTTCGAGCTTGTGTGCTCCAATATGGGACAGACTGGGAGAAATGTTTACCTCATGCTGAGTTTTCATACAACAACAGCTATCAGTCCAGCATAAAGATGTCCCCGTTCGAGGCCCTATATGGCAGACCTTGTAGAACACCCTTGATGTGGTCATAACTCGGGGAAAGAGCTTTATTTGGACCGGCAAAAATAAAAGATGCAGAAGCAGGAGTTGCTCAAGTCAGAGAGAATCTCAAGATAGCCCAGAGTAGGCAGAAAAGCTACGCCGACAAGAGACAGAGAGAACTTGAGTTCGAAGTTGGAGATTACGTATACATCAAGGTATCTCCACTTCGTGGAACAATCAGATTCCACGTAAAGGGGAAACTTGCCCCAAGGTTTGTGGGACCTTACAAGGTTTGCAAAAGAATTGTCCCACTTGCTTATCAAATTGAGCTACCGGATGAACTAGATGGAGTACACCCTGTATTCCATGTTTCGCAACTCCGGAAATGTTTGAGAGTGCCTGAGGCACAAGTCCCAACAGATGTGCTAGATATCCAAGACACTCTGGAGTATCGAGAGTACCCGATCAAGATCCTAGCTCGGGATACCAAAGAGACCCGTAGCAAGACAATCCCTATGTGCAAGGTACAGTGGAGCAATCACACCAAACGTGAAACCACTTGGGAAAAAGAGGTTGACCTACAGAAGCTCTACCCGTTCCTCTTCGAAGAGTACGATACCTTTTAATCTCGGGTCGAGATTCTGATAAGGGGGAGAGACTATAACAACCCAGAAATTTGACACACAAAAATCACAGCTACAAATTTTTTGTTTAAACTTTGTTATGTTTGATGGTTGTTATGCTTGACCTAACCCTGGTAGTTAACACCTAACCCTAGATCTTATTTAACTTAGGCTAAGTTTAATTCCCATGCTAATATGCCTTGCATGATTTGGATCTTATTTTTCTCTTGCAATGAATGTTTACATTTACAAGTAATTAAAACAACCCCTATGAAAATACATATATATATATATATATATATATATGTATACAAGAACATAAGTACATATGCATTGACAAATATGTATCTAAGCAATTAAATACAAACACCTAGATACACATGTATATGCATACAAAAAATATACAAACACAAACATACAGGTACATATTACATATACATGTATATGTACTTAACTAAGCAAATACAAAGAAAATAAAAAAGGGGAAAAGGAATTGAAGCAAACCGGCCCAGCACAACCCCCCCTCACCCGCGCGGCCAGCCCAACAGCACAGACCCGCTCGGCCGCTTGGGCCAGTCCCACTCGCGCCGGCCCACGAACGCCCGCTAGCCCAGCAGCGCGCACGCGGACGCTCTGCGCGAGCTCTTGCCCGCCCACTCGCGCCGACAAGTGGACCCCCGCCACTGCTTTCTTCTTCCTCCCCCGCGCCTTTCCTTTCTCAGCCCCGCGCCGCTCCCACGGGCGCTGGCAAAAACCGGCAGAGGGAGCGTCTGCTGCCTGGCAGCGACGCCAGGCGCGTGGCCCCCACCGGCTACCCCACGGCACCCTGGCCGCCAAGAAGTCCAAACCGTAGCCCCGTGAGCCCTTGGATCAGCTGTCCACGCTCCCTCACCCTCGGATCATGGAGACCCCAGCCATGGCGCCGCCTCCCCTATAAAACCCCGCTCGGGAGAGCCTCTAGGTCTTCCCAGACCCGCGTCGCCGCCGCGGCATCCACACACACGCCGCGTGCAACACTCGGGCAAGGAGAAGAAGGGCCAGAGGAGAAGCGGAGGAGAAGAAGAGGAGGTGGACTACGTCGGAGCTTGCTGGAGCACGGCGTGCTTCCATGTTGGCGATCGTGCGAAGGTGTTGTGGAGGGGATCTGCACTGCACGGCACCAGAGCTTCACTGCATCAGACCCCGATCGAGCTCTAGAGCTCCAGACCCCGCCGGCATGCGCGAACGCGTTCCCCACCTTGGAAGGCACAGAACCGTCGTCGGATTAGCCCCGTCGACACGCACTCTTGCATGTGCACAGAACGGACCGTGATGCCGCTCGACGATAGTCGTGCGGTCTGCCATGGCCGTGCGCGGTCGCTGCTCCTCGGTGTCCGACGCGTTCCCGATGATGTGGACCATCTCAGGCCAAACGGATGAGACCTTTAGCACCACGGAGACCTCCCTGAGCCCCCTGGTTAGATGGAAGCATCCAAGGATCCCCGGACCTCCCTGACCGCGTGCGCGTACGCGTGCTCTGCACGTTCACCGTCGCGGCGAGCCTCGTCCCAGTAACCAAGACCACCTCGGGCCGAACCGACTGACCCCTAAGCACCACCGCGACCACCCGAAGCTCCTGGACTAGTCGGATGAGGCCGTGGATGACCCCGCCCACCTGGCCACGACGACCGGCAACCTGGTCGTGCGCCGATGAACTCGGTGCCTCAAACGGACTGCTCTGGAGACCACAGGGCGCGTTTGTGCGGCTGGGCACGATCGCGCGAGCGAATGGGAGGCGATATCAGAGACCCGACCCTGCGTTGCCACCTCTAGCGCCTCGGCCGCCGTCGCCACGTGCCGCCGAGCCTGCTTCTCGCCACCAGAGACCTAGAGACCCCCTGGGGCCCTTGCGAGCGGTTGTGCCAAGTCCTGAGACCTCCCCGAGCAAGGACATGTCTCCGGAATTGGGAGACGCCGGCCAGCGCCACCGCTCTGCCCTTGCGCCAGTGACCATTGAGCCCCCCTTGCCGAGCCAAACCGAGGCCGTCATCTTGTTCGTCGTGGACGTGCGAGGGTCTTGGAACCCTCAATTGGACCAAGCCACTACTAGTAGCCTGGTTTGCTCGGCGTCGGCGACGCACCGCCATCGACATCCGTCGGTCGGTGCGAAACAGAGGAAATAAAGGGAAGGGAAAACAGAAGGAGGGAGAAGGATGGACCCGACCCTTGCGAGCCGTGAGGCTGACCTGCGGGTCCCCTCTGCGCGCAAACGCAGTACATCGCAGTGGACCGGCCAGCAGTCCCGTGTGGACCCTCCATGCCCCGTATGGACCGAGACCAGGTGAGCCAAAGAGAGAAGGGGGAGTCTGTGCGCCAGGTGCGCCGTGGACCGTGAAAAGGGTCCAGTGGACCTGTGCCCGTGGTGCAGCGTGGACCACCCTGCGCGGACCAAAGCCAGTTGGGAGCCCAAGTTGGCCACGTGGCTCAACCTGAGCACGACATGTGGCGGGCCCAAGCCCGCCCCAGACCGGCCCTGAAAAACCCACTCGGGTTGACCCAGTCAATGGTGACGTCACGCTAACGTCATGCCGACGTCAGCCGACCAATCCCGTACTGCCATGTGTCCCAGCTGAAATTCAAATCCTATTCATTCATTTTCAGAACTGATTTAAGCTTCGGAAATTCACAGTAAATTCATACGAAGTCCAAAAATTGCAAATGACCTATCAAAATTCTCAGAAAAATGAGCTCTACATGATGGAGCTATGTTTTTGTACATTTGGATCTTCTCATTTTTCTGATAATTATTTGTGTGATCTATAGACGTTGCTAACACGACTATTTCGCCTGTTCGTTTCAGAGAACGAGGAGGGTCTGACTGAGGAGGGGGATTACGACTACGAGGAGGAACTCGGTGACGACAACGGAGGTGCCACACCCCACCCACCTTGTAGATCCTATTATGCATACTCACATGTTACATTTCTGAGATTAATGATGCTAAGCAATGCATAGGATTGCATGGTAGTTTACTTGCTCAAAGTCTTTACCTTGACGAAACCTCTACCCTGCTACCCCGCAATAGGATAGACGCATGTTCTTGATCTATATACTACTACTACTACTACTACTACTACTACTACTACACTCTCACATATATTGATGAGATAATAAGGCACGTGGTGCCGAAAGAGGTGAGAGTGTTGTGTGTGTCTTGGGTGCGTGTGGTGAGGGTTTTGTCGGCCAAGTGAGAATGACGACGAGCCTTGGGCAAGTCTTGCTGGGAGAGCTACCTGAGCAATCCCTTGATCGTACCTGTGGCAGGTAAATGGACCGGAAAGGAGGTTTCGAGGGTGAACCTCGGAACAATGGAATGATGTGATGGCATGGGGAATGATGAAGATGTCTTGCTTGGCCAATTAGGGACTTCCTGGTACTCAGAATCATAGAAACCTTACATGCCACTTGCTTTCTGTGGGGGAAAGACGGCTGGACTACTTGGTAGGGCGGTGCCACTACTACTTGGAAGTAAGCGGATTAGTGTAGAGAGGTACGAGAAGGATATGCCCCACACCCTCTCGAGACAGCATGGTGACCACCGGGCCCGGTACCATGCCTCACAGTCTCAGCGCCCCAGTGTTTGATATGAGGAGTTGGCTCAGGGCTGAGTGGTAGAGTGGCATCGACCTAGGCTAGCAAGCAGTCGGAGTCTGTCCTAGATGACGACGGTTATCGATGATGGTGGAACTCGTGGTATTGTAAGACATACTGCAGAATGTTTACGATTTGATCGATCATACATAGCTGATTCGTCGGCTATGGACCAGTTTCTATGACCTGCTTCACCCGCTAGTGAGAGGTGTCTTCTTTTCTCCCTCTGGTTATGATATGATCCGACAATGTGCTCTGATGGAGCAGTGTGCCGCTGAGACGGGCTCGAGAGGGAGTTGGGCCCGTCGAATGAGTGTGAGGTGTGGTGAGATGTGTGTGATGGAAATGGAATGGATGGATTATGGAATTGGACAACTATACAATGACTTATACTACTAGTTTAATAATGAATCTTGCATAGGAAGCTAACAACCAAAGATAGGTCTTTTGTTATACCCTACATGCATCCACTACCACAAATATGCATTAGGGTGGGATAATGTCGCCAGTACAAATCGTACTGATAGATATTTGGCAGGTGAGGAACCAGACTTTGACTTCGATGGGAACAATGAGGAGGACTAGGTGTCTCGTGTCTAGCCTCAGGCTTGGAGAGGATCTCGATGCTTCTGCGTTGCTACTTTGATTTATGTTGCAGTGTGATTCCTCCAATGTGGCGTTGTAATAGACTTAAGTAAACCCTTCTATTTGAACTCTTGTACTCAAAGTATGGTAATGGTAGCAACTAAAATTTGGGTGATATTGTGGATTGCTCCTGCAATCTGTTTTATTACACTGCGAATCTGTGGATTTCCCTTCGTGGAAATCGAGGTCGTTTCACTTCATGCTGGTGCTGACGTCGAGCACGGTGACGAGGTCCAGCGGCGCGCGCGGCACGTCGGACGGCGCCTTGGCGTGCACCAGCACCGCGAATCTGTCCCGGGACGCGGACCTCGCGACGGCCGGGAACTCACACTGCGTGCTGAGGACCAGCCCGCCGTTGGCCGCGGGGGCCTGCGCCGTCCCGGTCGGACGCTCCAGCAGCTCATCGTCTTGGTACTCGCCCGCCGGCGGTGGCGCCGGCTGCGCAGGGAGACGGGGACCTTTGGTGTCCGACATCGCGGGCGATTTGTTTTTGGTGGGAGTGGAAGTTGATGGAAGTGCAAAGGTTAATCCCTACCGGGTACCGGCACACTGTATATATAGGAAGGGCTACTATATGGGCCCCTCCGTCAGTCAAAAATGGGATCAGTTGGTGATGAATGATCGAATCAAATCTAAGGTCAGTCTCAAAGGGGGTGTCATTTGAGTTTCATTCACATTAAATATGTTGTCACATAGACATTTTTGATGACATGACAGTGTATTTAAGAAGAGAGAAGAAATGAGTGTCATGGGGATGACACTCGCTTGGCACGATTACCAACTCTCCATGAGTCATGAAATTAAATGCTTATGAAACTCTAGAATGAAACTCTCCACTGAGAGTGGTTGTTTCATTTCATTTTGTATGACATGACAATCTTAGAAACAACGTCACGAAACTCTTCATTGAGACTGGCCTAATGTACCCTAGATTTTTTTCTCCGTCCTGTGCTTCTTCACGTTTGGACCTAAAGCTCACGTTCACAACCTTGACATCCTAAACTGCAGTACACCTGCAACAATAAATGTGTCAGGGTATTATAGACCAAACAAAAAATGTTTTCAGCATCCTAAAATCTCTAACTAGAATCTGCATCCAAACAACTAGTACTAGAGTAGAGATGTTTATTACTCTCTCCGTCTTATTGAAAGTGTCACTAAAAAATCGTATTTCCCTCATAAATACACTTATCTCTAAGGGACGGAGAGAGTATCTAGAATTCAAACAACACCTATATCAACTCCTCCCTACTTTAGGCCTCGTTTGGTGCGGCTCTAGAGTGCTCCGGCTCCTCAACTGGTAGAACCCTCTAGAGCTCCGGCTCCTCAACTGGTAGAACCACTGTAGCGGTCATGTAGCAGGAGCCAGGTGAAGCTCCAAAACCCAGCTCCTCCGGCTCCTTCATCCCCTAGTTCAATTTTTTGTTACTGTTGATAGTGGCTCCTCGCTACAGGTACCTGCAGGCAAGGAGCCACGCCAAACGGCCCCTTAGTTCCCAAGATATCATATCAACTCCTCCCTACTTTAGTTCCCAAGATATTTTATGATTTTTTATTGGGTTCTATGTCTGTAGGTTAAAACGGTGCCATAGGCTCTGTTCGACTGGTTCCTCCTGATTGAATAGTATTCTGTGAGAGAGTAAGCTGAAACAAGCTCCAAGTAGTTCAAAGGGAATGCTTACGTTTTCTCCATACAGATTCTCTATACGTTTTATGCTCACAAGTAACAGGTCACAACTGTAACAAGGCAAGCCCCTCAAAACTAACAAGGCATGGTACACATCCACCGAGCCAAGAGAACCAACTATATACACACATCTTGGCCATTGCAAAAATTGAATGAATCAGGATCCAGCAACAGTTAGAACACAGAACGAATATACGTACACTTGCGCCGACAGGACCTAAGTTTTTACATGCCGCTGCTATATACCTAATCTTTGCTCTTCTATCTACTGGTCAGTGGTCCGATGTTCATGAGCACACAAGCACTCATGCACCCCCCCCCCCCCCCCCCCCCCCCCCCAAGCTCAAAAGAATACCCAGTCCATGATCTTGGATCCCTGTGCTAGGGGAAGAGAAAAAACCTCATCAATTCTGTACACAGTTGCCGCACAAGACACGAACATGTCCCAGTCCGAGTCCCAGTCCTGGTAATATGATCTAACCAAGTCCTAGCCAACACCTGCACTCTGGCCTTCATCTGTGCCCTCGTCGCCCACGGCCCATCATATACAATGCTGCATGTAGTGCCAATGAACAGACTTGCTGCACATACTCTTTGGCAGCTGTGGCAGCCCAACCACAGATATTGTCACATCTGAATGCGTGCACTTCACCGTGCCATACACATCATTGGTGACGTCTTCCATGAAATCTTCTTTCAGGGAGCCAGTGTCAACCTGAATGATTCTTTCAGGGATGAGGCCCCAGTAGAAAACCACGTTAGGGTCATTGTCTGTATGATCAACTTCCTCCGAGGGGCATGGATCACACTCAATCCCAGCCCTTTCCAGCTGTGGAAGCAAAGGAAACTTGACTGAGTTCGACATTTCCAGCAGTTAAAGAACTATGCGATTGTGCAGCAAGAGCATGAGCAAAGAACAAAACAGACGCATCAGTCGGTACCTTCAGAATCAGGATACGGAATCGAGATTTCACCCATCCAGCCCAGTCTCGTAGCTCAGCAAAAGTTGGCGCACGTAAAGCAATGCGAAGAAACTGTTGATATTTCTGATCATATGGGAAGGGTTGAAAAAGCCAGGTCCACTGGAAATCATGCCTCAATGGATCCTGAAACAAAGATGCATGAACTTATTAAGTGATCAAATATTAGCACCCCAAGTATTTAATTAATTGATAAACAGCCATGCATAGTCATGAAAAAAGAAAATACAGCATAGTGACAGAAGAGACAATTTTTAGTTGTACACTCAAAGCATACTTGCAAAAGAGGGATGGACCCCCTTGCTACCAACCAGTTTCCTAGAATAAAACTGCAGTCTCACTTCCAAATGATCATGCACACTGAAATTTGAATGAACTACAGAAATGGTTTAAACCTGCGGCGAATCCAAGAGAATCCATACACACAATGGACGGAAATGAGAGAAATCGGGGTCGGTCTCACGTGACAAGGAGTACATACTAACATTAGAGTGAAAATATACTAATTATTTGAACAGGAATAATGTTAACAAATACACAAAAATGCTGTCTTTCATAATTCCGTACAGAAATTTCCAGTTATGCATTCAGCATTGAGAACCAACAGTTCCCAGTTCTCTTGAATAATCATCCGAACTAAAACAAATATTCCAATTAGGATCTGTACGGAAACCAATAATTGAAATGACTCTGGTTTCAAATTCAGACTCCAATGTGAACTTGGAAAAATAGACTTTCCTTGACTTTAATTGAATCTATCCTTTACTTCAACGATTTATTTGTGAACACCAAAAAAACTAAGTTGATTTTAGACTCACCCTTGTCAAAGCATAACCACGTGTAAGTTCCTCTCTTATTTTTTTGAAGCTGCCTTTTGTCACATTGGACGCACAAAACTCTGGCGGGGTACAAGGCATCACTATGGGCATCAGACGCCCCTCTGAATGCAAGCAGGTAGCTGGCTCATCATGCAGACTTACTGGAACTTGCCAAGGCCAGTGAGCAAAAGTCTGAAAGAACACTGCGAACAAACCATTGACACTGGCATCCGGAAATTTCCGACAGACATAAGCCGCAAGGATCGCTAAATGAATCCCGGCAAAGAAGCCAAGATACTGAATGACATAGCACAAGAAGCACATTGTTAAACCAAAATGATGACCTCATGTTCATATAGCTGGACTAAAACTGAACATTTAGCAGAGAAAATTAAACCACATACATGACAATGAAGGCCTCTTTTCCTAGCCCATAGTTTGATGCATCGCAACAGAGCTTGAAACTTCTGCAGCAAAGTAAAACTATTTCAAAACAGAATTTGAGAAAAATAATTAAAACTTAAAGCGTCTGACAGATATTATCATAATGAGCAAGTTGAGATGCTCTCAGATGAACTCAAGACAAGAAAGCAATGAAAATGGGGATCTTAAAAGCAAAATGAAAGTAGAAAAAAGCAGAACACGGCTAACTGCACGCTGATCAGAGTAAATTCAATGGGCAAGATAAAAATGTCGTGCAAGTAAATTCATTAGATTAGTTTTTAACCTCCGCATTTGGTACTAGCTGAACAATTTGTTCATTGACACGAACTCCAGATAAACTCCCCCAGCTCCGTGTGTCAATTTTCTGTAGTAGTTGAGGGCTAAGTGTATTTATAGCCTGCAAGAGCAAGTGAAGTCAGGAGGACTGGGACTGTATTGGGTAAAGAGTATGTCAAAGCAGAAGGGCACCAACGTCAAGATATTCACATATGGTTCTACTCTTGTATAAGTAATAGCAATCATAACATGGATAAGTTGGAAAGATCATAGTTATGTGATGTTGAATATACAGAAGAAATGCAGAAGTACTGCAAACAGTAATGGCCTAATCTATTAACTGGAAAAATCACACGGGAATACTACGTAGTTGAGATGGCGGTTGACTGATATGCCACATGTTTGGCAAGCAAAGGTATATCAAAGATAAGGATAATATGCAGTGACAGTGAAACCATTAATATTAGAATGTTAGAAGATAATAATGTTTCTATGTTGAATACCAAACAACAACAGACCAAATGAGAAGTACAAAACATATATAACATGGGATGATAGTATAAGAAGCATTACAAAAAAAAATGGAACAAGTTACGGTATCAATGTAATCTGCTTGCCTTTAATGCATCAATAACAGGGATCTGGGCATATGTGAAATCAACTGCAATCCCAGTGAATCTAAATCGCATCAAGGGAACCTTAGCCTTCTCAACAGTTTGCAGTTCTGATACTTCTGATCTGCCCTCAAGAATTTGTCTCAAAACAACAAAGAAATGGTACTACAAAATAGACAGGAGTTATTATGTTGACATTACAAATCAATACTGAGTCAGAGTAAAGATACGAAACAGAAAGAACCATACCCACCTGCAGTGTTGCAATACAAGGGCCAACACAAAGTACATCAATGTCAGATTCAGGTCCATGAGCCTTGAGAAAGACAAAGAAAGATTAGTCAAATCTAGTGGAGATGTGTCATCTTAGATGCTACTTTATATAAGCATACACACTAATTTCCATCCGCAGACCCTGAGCTTGAAGAGAAATGGCAACAACTCATCTCTATAAACATTACAACTCAAGTCTAGAAAAGGCCAATGTGTTCGTTCAAAAGAAAAGGGCGGTATGCCGGTATGGGGGAATGCAGCTGCTGATGCCTTTTCTTTTATTCGGAATCATGAAATTAATGTATCATAAGCAGAAACTATGTCAAAATAGAAGATAAAATAGAACTGTGCTGGGCAGTAACCTGTGTAACGCAATATCCACAATTGAGGAGGCTGCATTAAAGCTGTTTGGAAAAAAAGTTTTCAGATAATCTGCGATCATTTTATATCAGCACTACCCAAGGGATGCACTTAAGTTGTAATGTAGGCTAGCTTAATAAAAGAGGAAAATGTGAAGCATTGAACCTAGGATATATAGCTCAAATGTACAGATATAAATAAATAAATAAATAAAAGATTCCAAAACATGAAATTGATGGGGATATCCATATAGGCCTATAAACAACGTGAACGAGGAACATAAACTGTGCGACAATTCAAAAGTCCAAATTCACCTATCTCTCACTTAGCCACAATGTGAAATAACTAGGCGCATGTCAACAACATGAACTACAAAGAATAAAGTGCGCCAGAATTCAGAAAAATCAAGAGTCTAAAGTTGGGCGGCTCTTGCTTACCCCTAATGTGTAAGAACCGTATGTCAAGATCGTAGCCGTGGCCAGCCCCTGTGGCACACTCTGCTCATAGGCCACCGCGTTGGCCCAATGCATCACTATCTGAGAAGCGCGAGAACGCAACAAATCAGGAATCCAGGTAGGGGCGTATGCCGTACGGCACAATCACAAACCATTTTTTTTTACCCGAAGACCCGAGCGGGCGAGCTAGCCGCATTACCTTCTTGAGCTCTCGGATCACCTTCTCTCTCTTCTTTTCATCCTCCGGCGACGGAACGGCCCCCTCATCTTTCAAGAACTGTGTCATGGCAGAGAGCGCACGAATTAGTCGGAAAGAAGTCGGGAACTCGGAATGCGGGGGCGACCCGACCAAGATTGAACCTCCGGGGTTCACCTGCACGAGGGAACTGCTGCGGCGGTGATCCACCTCCGCGATTAAGCTGGGGTGGAGCTGGAGCTGGATAACGATCGGGGCTTGGGGAGGAAGAATAGAGTACCCCGCAGGCGGCGGCGGACGAGGCGGCGGCGCGAGCAAGAAGGGTAGGGTTTGGGGCTCTAGATAGCCGGCGGCAGAGGACACGTCGAGGAAGTCGACAGGCGCCAGCTCCGGTGGAGGAGGCCACCAGGGGACGGGCGCGACAGCTGCCATGTACGACATGCTCGTCGCCGGCGGACGAGGAGAAGCGGAGGGGGGCAGAGAGATTTTTCCGGCCGTTTCTTAGGGAGGTTGTTGGGCTTGGGGAGCCGCAAGGCGAGAGATGGGAGGGGCAAGAAGCCGCGAGCGTCCCGGAGAGGAGGGGACGACGACGAGGCGAGAGCGCCAGAACGGAGCGGCGGTTATATGTGTCGGCGGCTCGCGGATCAATGATTCAGGCATTCAACAGCGGGTTTATTGCTTTCCTGGTCCTGCGGGATGCGGCGAAGCGGGTCGAAATGCTACTGTATTTGGGATTTTTTTTAACAAAATATATAAATTTATTCAAAGTTTAAACCCAGCTAAATGCACCAATATTTATATAACGTAGATTCATTTCATCAGGTAAAATCTATTTTTAAAAACCTTTAGCTAGTTTCACTATGTAAATTAGACAAATGTGTGTTTTGGAATTTAAAAAATGATAATTCATCACATACTAAAGAAGGGTAAAGATAGCTTTTAACAAAAAAAAAATCGAAAACACGATTGAAGTTTTGACGGTCGAAGGACGTCTTGTGCGAGTGGCAAATTCACTCTCACCTTTAGCTTACTGTGGAGTGTGGACGCGTTTTAATAGGATATTTTTCATATACATTCATTAATATATTGTCATGTCAGCTTTTATATTGGTAACTTTAATTGTTGGTTTCGTTCAAATGAAACTTTCTCTATCTAGTTGGTCGGTGGCTAGTCTCTCGAACGGTCTTTCCCCTTCTACAGTGAAAAAAGGCGATTCCGAGAGCGACTTGGTTTCCCCTCCGTCGATCCGCTGGCCCCCTCTCCTCCGGCGTCCTTGCCGGCGGCGGGGATGAGAGGGGTGCCCAGCTCCTTGGCGGGATGGCCTATATAGCTTTAGGCTTTAGGTCTAGTAGCTTCTTTATCCCACCAGCGCCTTCTATATCGCCGGCTAGGGTTAGGATACTTGTGCATCTTTCTGGCGATGATGACAATGGTGGCGTCGTCTCCGGCGAGTTCTACCATGAGGTTAGAGCTGGTCTTTCTCTTGGCGTTAGGGAAGGATCTTATGTAAAGATAGCTTTTAACAAAAAAAAATCGAAACACACAATTGAAGTTTTCATGGTCGAAGGACGTCTTGTGCGAGTGGCAAATTCACTCTCACCTTTAGCGGAGTGTGGATGCCATAAGGTCAATTTTAATTTAATAGAATATTTTTCATATACATTCATTAATATATTGTCATGTCAGTTTTTATATTGGTAACTTTAATTGTTGGTTTCATTCAAATGAAATTTTCTCTATCTTTTTACAATTAATATGTCAAGCTATCAAATTTACTTATATGCTATTGTAGTAACTGTAAATAAAATTTAGATAAAACTCTACTAAAATTAGTCTAGTGTGTGTATGATCACTCTCGCTGACAAAACATCATAAGCATGTGTGACCAAACCGGCCCCACATAGGGAAGTCAGAACCAGCGTTTTTGTTACCGAACGGTAACCGCGGTAACCGGTCGGTTACCGACGAACCGGCCGCGGGCGGTTCGATTTCGGTACCGGTTTGAATTCAAATTTCAAATTTGAATTTTTTTTAAAAAAAATTCTGAAAAAATTCCTAAAAATAGTTCACGATTTATAGAGTCCAATGGTGTAAAAAAATTTCAAATTGGAGTTCGTTTGCTATTTTTTTTGGACGTGTTTAAGTTTGAAAAAAAAAGAAAAAAGAAAAAAACCGGCCAGCCCGTTAAGGGCCCACGCGGCCCATTGGACTCCTGGCGCCGAATAAAAGGCAGCTGTCGGCCGGGGGGGGGGGGGGCGACGTCCGCGCCCCAAACCCTATCCGCGCCCGCCCCCTTCACTTCCGCCCCCGCGCCGCCCGCAGCCGCCCGCTCCCCTCGGTAACCGACCGGACGGCGGCGATTACCGAGAGATTTGGTCGGTAACCGACCAACCCTCCACGCGCCCTCCCCCCGGCGGTTACCGACCGGACACGGCGGTTACCGACCCCCCGAGCGGTTACCGACCGGGTTGTTGGGTAAGTTTTTTTTTGTTTTTTTCATTTCTTTGCATTTGTAGTTGCTATAGTTGTAGGATTTAGTTGTGATAAGCTATAAGATGTAGGATTTATGGAGAATATGATGTAGAAAATATTTATTGTAGGATTTAGGTAGGATTTGACTTAGGACGTATATAGGAGTTAGGTTTATTTGGTTTAGGATTTAGGATTTGCTTTTGGATGTATGTAGGATTTAGGATTTCATTGATGTAGGATTTAGGATTTATGTAGGATTTAGGTGTATGTTAGGATTTAGGTTTATTTGCGGTATGATTTGATGCATGTGTTCGATTTGTTTGTGTTGTCCATTTGTGCAGGAAGATGCCGAGAGACCGCAGAGACGTGGTATGGGAGCATGGTGAGAATCTTGCTCCCGGTTGGAAATGCAACTACTGTCTTAAACAAAAAGCCGGGGGTGGTGCTTCCCGATTGAAGCAGCATTTGGCTGCGCGCGGGACGCAGGTGATCCACTGCAGCAAGGTGCCCAGAGAGGTCCGGGAGTACTTTCAGCATGAGATCGACAGAACTAAGCAAGCAACTAGTGACCGCTCTCGGCAGAGGCTTGCACGAGAGGCTGCTGCAGCAAGGGCAATCACCCCCTTGACGATGACGAGTACGAGGCTCAGTTGCAGGCAACCATGAATCAGTCCAGAGCAGAATATGAGTACCAGGAGGGGATGCAGCGAAGAGGAGGCGCTTACGAGCGTGGAGGTGGCAGTGGTAGTGGTACTGCTTCGCAGGGGGGCAATCCTTTGCAGAGGATGTTTCGGAGGTCTGGTTCACAGAGGCAGACCCCTGCGGTGGTGGAGGACTACAACTTGGCAGCCGGTACGAGGGGTGGACTCAAGCAGACAAGGATTGATACAGGGTCATGGACGCAAAGAGGAAGGAACGCGAAGGACGCAATTGGGAAAGCTTGGGGAAAGTTTTTCCATACTGCAGGAATCCCCGGAAGACAGGCGAACAATCCGTACTTTGTTAGTGCGGTCAGGGAGATGCAGAAGTGGGGTAAGTACATATACTTGGAGAATTCAATTCATTACGTATATTTTTCTATTCTCATGTTTCGCTTACGATTGCAGGTGAAGGCATCGCGTCGCCCAGTGGAAAGGATATAGACGGGAAGTACCTCGATCATAGCGAGAAGGACCTGCAGATCCGGTACGCAAAGTTTCAGGAGGAGTGGCCCTTGTTTAGGGTCACGTTGATGTGTGATTCGTGGACGGGCAATTTTTTGATCTATTGCAATGGCGTCATGTGGTTCCACAAGTCAGTTGATGCGACGGGCAGGAGCCAAGATTCATCTTATTTGTTGGGGGTACGTCCAAAATATTATGCCAGTTCACATACACTATGTTTTATCGGTTCCACTAAATGTTGTGCCTACTTGTGCAGCTGATTCGCAAGGTGGTTGAGGAGATAGGTGCTGAGCATGTCGTGCATATCGTCACGGACAACGGCGCCAACTTCAAGAGAGCATGCAAGAGATTGAACGAGGAGTACAAGCATATTATTTGGACACCTTGCCTTGCACACACCATCAACTTGATGCTGAAGGACATTGGTAAAAGGTCGGAGCATGCACGTATGATCTCAACATGCAAGCGCAATTCAGCTTGGCTGCACAACCATGGCCAGTTGAATGCAATAATGAGGGAAGCCATTGGTGGTGAGTTGGTTAAATGGAATGTCACTAGGTTTGGGACCAACTACATGTTCATGGAGAGCTTCCATCAGAAGCGTGATCGTTTTATGCAGTGGATGGGATCTTCCGAGTTCTTGCATAGCAGGTGGGGAAAATCCGAGGAAGGTCATTATGCTCACGCAAGGCTTTCTAGAATACAGTGGTGGGACACACTCAAATACATCATCGATTCAGTGGCACCAACTTACAGGTTCCTTCGGTTCGCTGATCAGGATAGGCGACCTAACCTGTGTGAGGTAGTCTACAACTTCCAAGAGTGCAAACACGAGATGGAGGCTTTCTTTGGAACAAATGTCTCAACATGGCATGAGTACAAGGCTATCATGGATGGCAGGATTGTGGACGTATACTATGGCACACATGTGGGCCCAGGTGCGATCACAACCATTGTTAAAATAGCAGTCTCTACATATTGAGTATTTACCATTTGCTAATTTGTCGTACATCGTATGTTGCAGCTGCTGTACTCAACCCAAGGCTTGTATACCGTTACAATCCAACTCCGACCATGTTTGCTGACCTCAAGGAAGCATTTGGGAAAATGACGGATGTGCACTCCGCTGTCTTGGCATTACAGGAGGCAGAATCATTCCGCTTACACCTTGGGGAGTTTGGCAGTGAGTTGACCATTAAAATGGCCACGGACCCCAAGACAACCCCATGTAAGAGTACTTTTAAACTCATTTTTTTTTGTCTTTTTGAGCGCATACCTAACATAATGAGTTCCACTTGCAGCTCAATGGTGGATGTTGTTCAGCAGGAGCACTCCAAATCTGCAAAAAATTGCGCTGAGGCTTGTTGCACAGTGTGTATCCTCCAGTGGATGCGAGCGCAACTGGAGTACATTTGCCTTGGTGCACACGAAGGTTCGGAATCGCTTGTCCCTCAAAAAACTGAACAAGCTAGTGTATGTGAACTACAACCTTCGGCTGCGATTCGCGGATGCATCCGGACCACCTAGGCGTGAGGAAGAAGACTTTATTGACCAGTTCACGCAGATATCCTTTTATGAAAGGGATAATCCGGTTCGAGACTGGATGAAGTATGACAGATCCAACCAGGCTCCAGTTCTCGACGAAGAGGATGAAGAAATGGACATCCCTCTTCCGTCCCATATCGTGAGGTACGTTGATGTACTTTGTTAGCCACTAACGAACCATACTTTTAATAATATGATTCATTCTTTGTCATGACAGAGACCAAGTGGACCCCAACGATCTTGGGCCCATCAGTGATTGGGCTCGTAGACATGTGGGTGACACGCATCTTGGCAAAAGAAAATACCAGACGGGACCTAGCCAGAAAAAAAAAGGGGAAGCGAGTGCAACAACCTGTCACCAGCGATGATTCGACAAATGATGGCGAGGAGGGTGAGCAAAGTCCACGGTACCAGGAGTCCGATCGCAGCAGCTCAACAACTGACAGTGGAGACGGTCATAGTGGTGACGATGACCCTGGAGCTGCTGCTGTTGTTGGTGGTGGTGGGGCTAGGGGTTCTGCAGATGGTGCTGATGGTAGTGGTGCTGGTGATGCTGGTGGACTTCGTTTCACAGGTATGGATTGTTACAGATATTTTTTTTAATGTCTATGACTATTCACTAGTACTAATTATGGTCAGCTGCAGGCGAGACAAACTTCACACATGATACTCAGGACCGCGATCATGGGCAGCCGGAATCGCAGAGGAGAGCGTACGACCCGACGGACTGCTACGACACGCCATAATACTCCTCTTCCTCGTACAGTGATACATCGTACGGTGGTGGTTATACCTATCCCGTTCCTGACATCAGCACGCAGCCGGCCACTAGATGGGTCTACGAATGGCAAGACCCGGATTTCTACAACATGTTAGTGCAGGAATGGGAGACCACAGCTCATTGGACGGACCAATCATGGATAGAGTACAAGGTCGGACTACAGTCGCGCGGTATCGCTCTAATGTCCACCGCCGAGTATGAGGAGGGGTGCCGAAACGGGATCTTCCCTTATATGCAACGCCAGTGAGTAGTGACCATGATGTTCGCATGTCTACGACACAAGGTATTTCCATGAACGATTTATTGTTGTTGCAACGGTGAACTACGTTATTTTCATCGTGAATTTGTGGCTAGTGCATCACTATGATATTATTGTGGGGTTGGCCGTTTGTATCACACTATTTTCCATAAATTGTGTGTTCTATTTACATCATTATGCACAAAGGTCATGCAAAAAAATTTGATTTTTTCAAGAAAAAAAAAAAAAACCACCCGGCGGTTTGGACCGGTTACCGTTCAAACCGGTCGGTAACCGGCCCTAACCGACCGGTTACCGGTCCAAAACCGATTGAACTGCGGGGTTTGAATTCAAAATTCAAACCGTTCGGTTTGGACCGGTAACCGGTCAAACCGATCGGTAACCGCCCGACCGCTCTCCGACGGTTATCGGTTTTGGTTCGGAAACAAAAACCTGGTCAGAACTCAGAAGTGGGCTTTTAACGAGCCGAGCCTGAATTTGCTGCCACGGTTGCTCTTTCAACGTGAGCAGGTCCACCTCGCATCTCCGGGATGCCGCGCGCCCCGCGCCGGCAGTCCGACGAGGGCCGCCGCGCCGCCTACAAGCAGCGCATTGACTTCAGCCGCTCGCGCCGCCGCCGCGAGGACGGCCTCATCGCTCTCCGCCGCCTCGACCGCGACAAGGGGCTCTTCAAGCGCCGCCGCGACGAGCCCGCTTCCGCCGTCCCTGACTCCGATCCGGCTCCTGCACCCGCCGAGGCAGCCCCGCCCGCAGGCATCACCCGTCCGACACTCACCCCCTCCTCGCCGCCAGACGTAGCGGCTCCCCGGAATGCCGGCGAGTCAGAGGTGTGTGTCTTGCCTAGGGTTCGCTCAACTTATTTCGACTGCTTTAAAAGTTTGATAAAGCCAAAGGTCATCTTGAGCTGAGTGAAACTATTGCAATTATACTGTGTATCCCGTGAATCTTGCCATGCTATCATAAATCCATGAGGTTTAGAAGCCAACAATTCAAATTCGACATGATGAATCTAGTTTGAAGCATAAACATTCACAATTTACTGAAGCCTGTGATTAATGCGCCGAAGGAAATTCTGAAAATGATTGCATGTCTACCGTGCCGTTTTCTCCACCAAAGCATTGTTTACACTACCTTCTCAGTGGGTGAACCCAACATATAGATGTGGGAAAGTTATGTTGAAAACATGGACCAATCTGATTCCATTATTGTATGGATTTGGAAATGGCTAATAGTAGCTTGAAAGGAATCTGATGTTTTGGTATTTGAAAGTTTCAGAAAAACATAATGCCTTCAATAGCTTTATGTAGTTCTTCTGTTTCTTTTCAAATTTCGTTAGTTTGTCTTTTTATATCCAGTTAGCTTGAAGGCTTGTCAGAGCTGGTCGACAAACTATGTTCAGATGACACCACCAGTCAGCTGGAAGCCACAGTCCAGTTCAGGAAACTTCTTTCAGATGGTACTTGACAAGTTAATGCGAGATGCAACTCCTTCTATATTGTAATTGCATATTTTACTGACTTTAGCTTTGTCTGTAGAGAAGAACTCAACTGTGATAAAAATTATCCGAGCGGATGTCCTGCCCAGATTTGCTGAGTTTCTTTCGAGACATGGGCTTCCCCAGCTCCAAGTATGTTCCTTGCTTTTACCCCTCCTCGTTTTCTCTTTTCTTTATTTTCTAGTGCAGTTAACCTTGAAAACTTTTTGCAGATAGAGGCAGCCTGGGTTCTTACCAACATAGCTGCATCTGATTATACACTGCTGGTTGCAGAATGTGGTGCTGTTCCAAGGTTGGTGGAACTATTAGGGTCACCAAATACGAACATCAGGCATCAGGTGAAGTAGTTCCATTTAATATTGATTATTATTTCTGTTTGTAATGGTTTGGTATGTGATATCGTGGGCTCTGATATGTTAACCAGGCTATCTGGTGTCTTGGGAATATAGCTGCCGACTTGCCTAGCTGCAGAGACATTCTCTTTGATCATGGTGCTCTTACACCTTTACTTTCTCAATTTAGAGAAGGCATGAAGATTCCAGTTCTGAGAACTGCTATGTGGGCCCTGTCAAATATTTGTTTTGGAAAATTGCCAGCCGAAGTGCAAGTAGGATTTTGTTACTGTCTGTTTATCTATGTTCCTTTTTGTTCGGTCCAATTTGCTGATAATCTGCTTTAACTGGGCACTGTAGGTGAAACCAATACTAGAAATTATCAGCCAGCTTATTCATTCTGCCGACGAGAAGATACTGGCAGATGCATGCTGGACTCTTTACTATGTATGTGGCGGTAAAGGTGATGCTGTCCAAGATGTATTAGATGCTGGGGTCTGCCCTCAACTTGTCAATCTTTTGATGTAAGTCGTCTGATTCATTTTCCTAGTTCAGTGTACATATTATAAGGCTACCTGCTATTCCACTATTCCTTGTGGCTAATTGGGCTTCTTTTCATGATTTTAGGCATGCATCAGCTAATGTTCTTCTCCCTGTAATTATGGCACTTGCAAGAATTTCTGCGGGAGATGATAAGCAAGTCGAGGTAGGTTTATAGCTATGTATTCTTTGTGCCCTTGTCCTTTACTTTACTGATGCAGATTCCCAATGATCTACAGTCACTAGAACGTAGAATGTAATGGCCAAAGAACTGAGTATGGAGATGCTGATTGTTGTCAGTAATAATGCTTTGGTCCTTTTAAGACCTAAAACCATATATCTTGGCCTGCAGTAACATTTTATTGCCACAACTGCAGCTATTATTGCGCTTCTAAAATTCGATGCATCATGTGAGCCTTTTTTCAGCTATTATCACAACTGCAACTATGCTAACAGTACCCTTCTTTACGATGTGAACCTTTTTCATATCTTCCAAGTTCATATCATGATGGCCTTGTGTATTGTCCTTGGTTCAACGAACTCTTGGAGGGGCTCTGCAAGCCTTCACTGCAAAATACTCGTGCATCTACAGTTGCTGTTAAAAGGGAACATAAAATAAAAAAATTCATGTCTCAAAAAGTTTTTATACTAACACATAGCGGCATCTACAATTGCTGTTTAAAGGGAACATAAAATAAAAGTTTTCATGTCTCAAAAAGTTTTTATACTAACACATAGCGAATTAGTTCTACATTCTGCTTTGATCCTCCCACCCCACCCTAACCTCTGAATCACAACGCAACAATATTTTGCAGGTCTTAATAGAGAATGGCATTCTCAATTGCTTAGCACAGTTGCTAGCACGAAATTACCCAAAGAACATCAAGAAACAAGTGTGTCTAATTGTTTCTAATATCACTGCCGGTAGCAAGGATCAGATTCAGGTAGTATATTCTGGATCTTTGAGCGTTTCCTATGTAAAAATGCTATTTGTGCCATCGAAGGGACTTACCTGAATATGTCCTATCTACACATACATATGTTGCATCATCATGCTTCTCCCATCTCTACTGAATCATGTACGAATTATCTCACTTTTATTGGCTCTTGATTCTTCCAACAGGCAGTAATTGATGCAGACATTATAACCCCTCTCATTGTCTTGCTAAGAACGTCTGAGACTGACATTAAAAAGGAAGCTGCTTGGGCTATATCAAATGCTGCGTCTGGCGGTTCAAGTGATCAAATTCAGTATGTTCTGGCCTGTGGACTGTGGTCATCTGAATCTTTCTAGAGTGTTTTGGCACACGGAGCTGAACATGGTTCTCTGTAATGACTGGGCTACCTTTTGGATGCAGGTATTTGGTCAGCCGGGGATGTTTAGAGCCCCTCTGCAGCGTCCTCTCCTACAGCGATCCTGACCTCGTATATACGTGTCTTGAAGGTCTTGAGAATATACTCCAGGCAGGTGAGGCTGGGAAGAAGGGCGAGGAATCAGGGACGAACCCATATGCCGAGTTTATTCTAGAGTGTGGAGGTTTGGAGAAACTAGAGGACCTGCAGGACGTCGACAGCGACAGAATCTACGAGCTAGTCATGAAGCTGCTACAGAGCTACTGGGAGGAAGAAGTAAGCGAGAGTGATGATCCGAACATCCCAGGTTCAAATGACTCGTCAGATACGGTGGAAGCAGCATCTGAGGATGCTGCGCAGCCACCGGTACCGCCGCCCTCTGGTGAAGATGAAGCCGAGTGATTACAGTCATTGTATACTATTGCATATATTTCAGTTTCAGGAGACAAGGCCTTTTTCCTTTTGTTAGTTGCATATATAGTATGATATACTACTATAACCAGATCGATGTACGTGAAAGTCAGGTAGTTTATGTGCAGAATTTTTTGCATCACGTTTCTGTGAGCGACATTGGGGCATTTTGACTAGACAGAGATTTTGAATGGAGAATTTTGGGCCATAAGAAGAGGTTTAATCTTAGAAGGTAGGCTGGCTCGTGTAGGACACAACTCTAGGAGAAGAGAAAAACAAATTATTTTGGTGCGGGCTTCTGATAGGTTGAAGATTTGGCCCATGTTTCAGTTGATTGCTGCTGAATGGGGTGCTGCTCCATTGTACTGATGAATCATCTTCAGTCATATTTGCCTTATTGCTGCCGCCCTTGCAGTTTATTTTGTTGGTGGCCAGATGCCCAACAACCTCATCGCCGTCGGAACCTGCCAAAAAACAAAAAAGAAAAAAAAATGTGGGATCTGGAATGGCTGCTGGTGGCAAATGGCAAAGAGGTTTTGGACTTTGGAGAAAGCATGTCGTCGTGGATGCCCAGGATGGATACATACTCACGCCGCCTACTGTAACTGTAGTACAGTATTTATCCATCCATGTATTCGTCTCCTCTGAAAAGAAGTGTCACGGATAGAGAGAGATATATACATGGTTTGCCTAGCTACCTCGCTGGTCGTCTTGTCATGGTTGGTTTGGTTGGTCCCCAGTTGCAGACGATAAGGATCAGATCATGCATTGCATTGCATGTGACCAAACCAAACCAAACCAAACCGGACAATTCAGTCGTTGTTAATTCGATCTTTTGCCCGGTCATCATCCATCCATCCATGCGGCATGCCTGCCGTGCACAAGGTCAAAGATTATGCATGCATGCATGGTAAATCAGCTGTTCCATAGTACTCTACGGAGTAGATCTGAATCGGCAGACCTTCATCATGTGTATCATGTGTATCATGTGTATCTGCAGAACTGCAGACAGCACAGTCGGTTGGTCGGTTCTCGGTTGCAAACAATTCTGTGCTCATCAGTCATCAGTATTCAGTACACAGTAGTCACCATAGTCATCTCGTCACGACAAACAAGCTTGCATCATCATTCAGCTAGCTCATGTACAGTTCAGTTCATTTGCTACTGCTAACGAACAAACTAAACACCCATCATATGCATGTGTTTCAGCTAGCTTTTATTAATTTCCATCGACTTTTTTTGTTCAGTGACGCGGGTGCGCCAGAGAGCTAAAGAAGCTAGTAGTTCAGTGACTATGTCGTGAACAACGCAACCTGCCCTGTTACTGTCGTCAAGTCATCAAGCACCGAAAGTTGATCTCATCACCGAAATGCCTGAACGTGTTGCAGTTTCTAGCTATTTGAAACATGTTGAACCAGGCAGTTTCTATTGTAATAATAGATAAAAGTTCCTTATGAAGGACATGATTATTATGTAATAGGACTCTTCCAGAGTAGATGTACCATGCTTTTGTTGCTGTATGAGTGATGTTTATATCTTTTGGGGGTTTGAAGAAGTGGATCCTATTACTCTTCTGCTGTACTATATGATGCCTATGCTGGTACTTAAAAAATCTCCTTTCAATTTTGACTATGAAAATCGAAGGACTGCGTATTCCATACAAGATAGATGAACATGCTCAGAGGAAGAAGCTTTCCGGCGGTGAGTTAATATGATGACAGATGTTATGGGTACATGTAACTATGGGTGAGCAGCACTACAGATGCAAATTCAACCACTAACAAGATCAGGAAGCACCATGTAGGGTGAGCTTCCAAGCAAGCATAGAAAGAGAACATCCATGGACAACGCTTGTTCATCACAGTACAGTACAGTGATACGTTTAAACCAGAGCCAAAAGTCACTGGCATCAGCATCTAGAAGGCCTGCCATGTCTCAGGTGCTACAGAGCAGACTACTGGTAGCAAAGTTTAATTCTACACATCAGATCCATCCACCATCTAACGAGCAATGTACATTGGAACCCATTTTACCCCGTGGAAGCAGTTCACAGCGGCCCAAGGAAGTCACCAGCAATCGTAGCAAGGAGCTGGAACTGGCGGTCAGCCTCCATCCAGCGGAACCCCAGGACCTTGAAGCGCACAGCAGTGTCCTTCTCCAGCTTCGAGTGGTCGTTCATGAACATCGGATTCTCCCCACCTATGTACTTGTAGTTGCTCATCGACTTCTCAGCTAGGAAGATGCTCTCCACAGGTCCGGATTTGAGGAACACGCCGTGCTTGAGGATCCTGTCAATGTGGCCAACCATGATCTCGCCCTTCATAGGCTTCTGCGTGATGCAGGTAAATGATACTGGGAACAGAACATCTCCAGTTAGCTCACGCACTTTCCCTTCAGATATTGCCTTGAGCTGATTAACAGCAACATAGTAGCCATGCTCTTTGGAAGCCCTCCTGTTTGTGACATCCTCCAGAAGACGCACAATGATAGCCTTGCGGAGCAGGAGGCCCTTGCGGTCCAGCTGGCTAGGTGAGATCAACACATTCCATGACATCTCTGCCCCAAGAAAGACCATGGCTGAGTACCTGCCAACAAATAAAGAAACAAGATATTTACCTCTTTAGTGGCTTGATAAAACTCAGCTGGAACAAAGGACATGCTTAATAGATCATTTCAAATAAAACTGGGGTGAACCATTATTTCGTAGAAGACATACAATTGTGCATGCAGTATTGTCACAATTCACACAGTAGATTACGAATAAAAACAAAACTATGTTGGAGGCAATATCCAAAGGTTGGAGGAAATATCCAAAGGTTGGAGGATGCTTGGCTGCTTGCACAGCCACACATGTGCTGCACTACTGCTGGTTGGAATTTAATGCCAGAGTTAGTGAAAGGCTTTCCATTCCTTCATAGCTTAATCTGATACAGTTCACTTTTCTAGGCTTATATAGAGGCCTTGGCTTACTAAAAGCTTACAGAAACTACTGGAATCAAAACAATGCTGGAACCTAGGCTTATAGTCTGATACAATTCTCCTCTCTAGGCTTATGTAGAGGACTCCTCTCCTCTTATTAACAGCTTACAGAAACTACTGGAATCAAAACAACGCTGGAACGTAGCCACCATTTAATCTAACAGCAATTATCTACTTACAATTGTTGTTTCCCCATATCCCACCCTATACTGTATCCCAGAGTTGTCACAAAAAATGATTGAAAATAAATTTTCTTTTGATTGGGGGTTATAAGAAGGTATTTCGTCATTTCAGACATGCAATGCTACAGAGTTGTTAGCTGTTAGCACATAACAAAGTAGTAGTATGCATTAAGCGGCGGCAACAGGAAGACTACCGATAAGAGACCCCATCAACCAGCTCTGAGGACGTGCCCACTGCAGAAATACCTCAATACATGAGAGCAGGGTTCCAAAAAGCGGCACTAAGCGCAAGCTTCAGCAGCGGACAGGTAACGCTTAGCTTTGGGGGCATAAGCGCTCCCAAAGCGGCGCCACCGCCTTGGTGGAGCAGCAGCTGCTGGCTCCAGCCTTGGCGAGGGCGCGAAGCGACTGGCGAGAGCGGGGAGGAGCCCCGCCGCCGCCGAGCCCGCCTGGGACTACCCCGCAGTCGCTACCGACGAATCTCCGCAAAACGCGCTGAGAGAGAGAGCTGCGAGATGGAGAAGCTGAAAAAGTAGATCTCACCGGCTCCTTCTCCCTTCTCACGCGGGATGGACACCGCTGCCCCTGGATCCACGCGCTGCGGCTCCTCCTCCCTCCTCACGCGCGTAGCCAGAGACGGAGAAGCAGTCCGGCGGCCAGGAGGCGGGGCGGCGACGAGAGGTGAGACGGCGCGGCAGGCGGGGCGGGGAGCACGGAGCGGAGGAGGCTGATGCGCGCCGTCGCTCGGTGGCGCGACGGGAGGTGTCCGAGCGGGAGCGGTGGGTACCAGCAGTGGGCGGCGGAGTGGTGGTAGTCCGAGCGGTGGATACCAGGCCAGGCTCGCTCGGTGGCGCGCGGCGGCCAGTGGTGTCTTTTTTCTTTTATTTTTCTCTGTGTTTGTTGATTTCTTCTTTGTTTTCCTTTTTTCTTTTATGGTCTTTTATTCATATTTCACCTTTTTATATTTTTATTTATTTATTTATTTATCCTTCTGCCCTACTTAATTATTTTTCATTAGATTTTTTAATCTCATGTATTTTATTTTTCTCTTGTTTCTTCTCTTTTCTTTACCTTTATCTTTTTATGTTTCATGTTGATTTTTTTCCTTTTTTTCTTTTTCTTTAATTTTTAATCATTCATGCTTTAATTTTTTATTTTTTATCTTCCCCATATCATATGTTACATAGGATACATGTCATATTTGTATAGTATACACATGATATTTTTAATTTTATTTTTCCTTTTCTTATTTAATTAATTTATTTAGTATGTATATTTAGCATTTAATTATTTATTATTTATTTGTATTTTTATATTTTACTCTAATTAATTACTTTAATATTTTTCCTTTTACTATTTTTATTTATTCACATACATAATTTGTGATGTATTTTTTTATGTTAGTCTGTAAAAAATGTATTTATGATGTTCAGTAAATATATATTGATGTTTTAATATATATTATGTGATGTCCGGTAGCTTTGTTTCTTATATTTATTTGACTAATTAATTATTTCACTAATTATATTATTCTAATTGATATTTTGTGATGTCTATGTAGTATACCTATGATATTCTATGCTATATTTTTGTGATATTCGTGTAGTAATAATCTGATGTTTTTTATGAATTTTGTGACGTTTGATAGTATACGATAGTATAAATTGATGTTATATGATACACTTTGTGGTGTTCGGTAGCATATTTTCTTTGATTTTTGCTATAATTAATTAATTCATTAATTTTAATTTTTTTACCTTCTATGACTTATGTGATGTCTATATAATATACACCTGATGTTATTTGCTATATTCTTATGATGTTCATATACCCTAGATATATTTATGATATTTTTGTAAATATTTTTTTAAAATATATCTAAGTGAGATCTTGATTTGAAAAAATTATTATAAAAATTAAAGTGGTGCAATAGAAATTGAATTTTAAAAATTGTTTAAAAAATACTATTTTTTAAACTTGAATTTATTATATGAAACATATACATGATGTTTACTTAGTATATATTTATCATTTTAGCTTAAATATAGTCATATGTTAAGCGGCCCTATGTACTTGGAGTTCTAGTCACGTGTGTTTTCTAATCAGTTTATTCTCTTTATTCTTATTAATTTTGTTTTTTGCTCTTTTCTTTTATTATGTCACCTCATATTCTTCTTTGTTTTTTTATATTTAGTTGTTTTCTTTATTTATTTGTTTTCTTTCATTTTTACTTTACTTTTCTTTTTTTGTTTTGTGCATATTTTCTAATTTTTTATTTTTATCTTGTTATTAGTATTTTATTTTACTTTAATTAATTAATTCACTAATTTTACTTTTTCCACTTCATAATATATATTGATGTTTCTGTAAGTATATATGTGATGTTTTATGTTATATCCTAAAAATAAAATAATATAATCCACAAATTAAATGAATTAATAATATCCTAAAATCTATATTTCTCTAACTAAGCTAAATTAATCTTGAAATGTGGAACATATAATACCCTAAAATCTCTATTATAAAACTAAAATATATTTCTATTTTTTAACTAATTAAATTAAATAATACACTAAAATCTCTATTTTCAACTAATTAAACTATAAAATGTGATAGACATAGTAGAAATGAAAGGTGTATACTTAGAATGCTAATTTTAGTTTTCTTCTTCAAAATATTTAAACTATGTTAAGTGAATGAAGCTTAAAATGATAAAGAGATAAAATCATAAAGAAAAATTACATATAGACCAAGAAACAGATGTTAAAACATGAGAGGTTGAAGATAGTAACCTTTCAACGAGTCGATGTAGGCGTACAAGTGATCAAATAAGCAATGGCCGAAGAGGAGAAGAATAACAGTGAAGAACACAACTCCGATCTGATGATGTTCTATCTCTGGGGCGGGGGCTGGCTGGTGTACGCACTACTCCAACAGATTAGGGCGTGTTTGGTTCCCTGTATAAGCCCCAGCCTGGCTCTCGTGATACAACTTATTGGCGTTTGGATGACTGAATGAGGTTCTGGGCCTGGCCCTCGACGTGCAACGAGCCATCCGGAGCCTGGCTCCCGGGAAACGGATTTAGAATCGGTTTTTGCCGGCCTGGCTGGCGGGACGCAGCGCTCGTATGTCAGTGAGAGTGCGCATGCGCGAGTCAAGAACGAAGCAGGCCAACCAATCATGGTCTCTCTACAGTCTGGCCGGATGCAAACCGATTAACCAATCACGCTCACATGCATGCGTTGGGCCTGGACAACGGTGGCCTGTCTCTCTTCGTGCGAGCCAGTCCTGCAGAGAAACCAACCAAACGCCCCCTTAATTACCCCCTCTCGTCTCTTCTGCTTCTCAATATAATGCTAGTAGTAGCTATACAGTAAGTAGTACAAAGCATGTCAGAAAAAAAAGGAGTTGAACGATCGAGGTCGATGAGATGGTCTCTTCGATCGTGCATGAAAGCTACTTACAAATTAAAGGTTCATTATTCATGCATGATGAATTTGCAATGGGTTGGTAATTTGGTATATATCGAGTTACTCACTACACACTGTTAGTTTGTTTGTTTGATTCTCTGCTCTGTTTGGAGAAACAACAGATAATAATGTGAAGACAAGCAGTGTGAGTGGTGATTAGTGTGGTGTGGAGCTAGGCAGTCGGCTAATGCGCTTCGCTATCAAGCAGAGCAGGCTGCAGATTGCAGCAGCACCAAACTTTGGACTCGTTCAGTGCAATTTTTCTTGCATGCATGATTGTCGATAGCAATGGATCGATGCTGCAGGTGCAAGAATATATATATATATATATATATATATATATATATATATATATATATATATATATATATATATATATATATATATATACTGTATATCTATAATACACCTGAGTGTATTTTCTATAGAGAATGCACCCACCCTGATTATTGCAACTAGTTTCTTACCTGTTACAATTGGTTTTTTGCTGAGTTGCAACTGACCCAACTCTAGTTGTAATTGGATTGCGTCAGGTTGCAACTGTTTCTTGCCTAGTTACAACTGGTATGACTCTAATTGTAATTGGATCACATCAGATTGCAATTGGTTATTGTCTAGTTACAACTGCGCCGACTCTAGTTGTAGCTGGATCGCGTCAGTTTTGCAACTGATGCTCAGTTGCAACTGATGCTTGTAATTGTATCACGTCAGGTTGCAACTACACCAGGTCTAGTTGCACTGGATCAGATCTGTTACAATTACTTCCGCCAAGATACAATTGTGTCGTAATCATGATGATAACTCATAGTACATTGAAGTTGTAATTACGTATTTGAAAAAAAAGTTCATCAAATATAGTCTTGTTGGATCTCGTTTTGTTAAGCACTCTTTTTTCAACAATCTGGTGCAAACGGATCTAAAATAGAAACTACGGTTTAGAAGATATTGTATTTTTTCGATCCGAAACAAAAAAGATTCTATGCATACGCGGGAGCAGGACACGGAGCAAGACGGAACCGGAGCAAATGCACCTTGTTACATTTAAGTCTCGCTATATATATATATATATATATATATATATATATATATATATATATATATATATATATATAATCATTATGTGCAAGAAGAATATAATGATGGATGCTTCTTGCATGCATGCTCACTTGGATCACTTGCATTGCATCTCTGCAGTTCCGATCCATTGGAAGGAGTTTGGATGTCGATCGGCGTAGCCACCACGAAACCCGCGCCGCCGCGCGAGGGAAAAAAAGAACCGATGCCTGCCATATGTTGCAGCGCTCGCTTTCCTCAGGTGACCCCGGCCGGTTAGCTCGTTGACGCCGTCGCCGGAGCAGCAGTGAGAATGCGTGTGAGAATCAGTCACATGTCATATACTATCAGCATCTCGATCGATCAAATGTGATCTCAGATCGAGTTCAGATTCCCTGGCCTGCTCTGCTCTGCTCTCCGGCCGGACCTGACTGACAGATCACAATTTTGATGAGTGAGGATGAAAAAGCGTCTTCCTTTTTCCTACTCTTTTCTAATCCCGTTTCCCATGCTACGCTACGGTAGTGCATGCTCGTCGTCCGATCAGATCCACAACCACAGCCACTGCTGTTATTCCTCACTCACTATTGTACAATTTCCACTTGGTACTCTACAGTACTAATTACTAGAGGCAGTTCAAGGACCCATTCCAAATTCTACTCGATCGAGCTCATTCCAAATTGGCATAACTTCCTTGTTTTACACTACCAGGAAGGAAGGACGTGGTCCCAAATTTTTTTTTATTGTAAATTCCTACGGAAACAGCCACTCCAGTATATTTTTTTTAACCTAGGTAGCTAGCTTCATACATGTTCCCTCAAAAGAAAACTAGCTACCATCAAGTTACACACACGTCTGATTTTCAAGCCTCGATCAACTACAAATAAATAAATAATAATAATGACCATGACTGCAAACAATAAAGCAATAGAAACAGAAGAAAAACCCAATTTCAAATAACTATATATAAATCATAAATAGGTGGATAATATATACTTTTACAAAAGTTGATATTAGTTTCATATTCTTCTAATTTAAGATAAATTAGTAATGATTTTTAACAGATCAAATATTTAGTACATAAAAAAAACCACTGACCAAATTTATCCGACTTTGTCAGTTAGAGTGTGCCCATTAACTGGTTGTGTAATTCAAAGTTGAAAATAGGACTAGCGTGCATCTTGTAAGTAGATAATTGCTGTTAGAACAAACAAGCTTGCATCATTCAGCTAGCTCATGTACACAGTTCAGTTCATTTGCTACTGTTAATGAACAAACTAAACACCAGGCCATATGCATGCATGTGTTTCAGCTAGCTTTTATTAATTTCCATCGACTTCCAGGATCATCATCAGACACTACGTACTTAACAAAGTTACAAACCAATAACCACTCCGATATTTACCCACAAAGAATCAATGGAGGTGAGGATGAGGAAGCAGTAAAAAACAAACAACAACAATCTGCTAGCTTATGGTAAAACTAACTAGCTGCTACTCCATGACTGGACTAAAGAAGCTAGCTAGGTACGTACTAGAAAGTGTGTGTGTGTGTATATATATAGTAGAGAATGAGGAGAGACGATGGGCAAGAACTGGAGAAGAAAAATTATTGGCGGGCAAAGTGGGACGAAGACGAAGACGCATGCCTTCAAGCAGGTCAAAAGCCCCCCAATAATGGCCTCCTCCTTCTTCCACCCCGTCGTCTCGGCGACCTGTGTGTGTGTCATCGATCTAGTACTTAGTACTACTAATTAATTAACTCGCTAGCTGCGCCCGTCGTCTCCACCGGGCAATTGCAAGCTACAAATCCGTCTGGTCAAATCCAAGCGGGCGGCCGGCCGGCCGGTGGACTCGCTTCAATTTCACAGCCCCATTATCTGCGTGTACCACAGGTCGTCGGCGACGGAGCCGGCGGTCCACATGGTGTCGGTGTCGCAGAGGTCCGGGAACCCCATGTCGTCGGCGTACACGCCGCCGCCGTCTGGGAGGCCAGAAGGGACGACCAGCAGAGACTCGTCGGACCAGCCGCCGCTGCAGCTCCCCAGCTGCGCCGTGGTCGCGTGCGGTGGTTGGCACAGCGTGTCCCACACGGACATGGCAGCGTTGCTGTTGTGGACACCGTAGTAGGAGGCGTCGTTGTTGCTCTCGCCGAAGGCGGCGGCGGCCGGCGGCGGGGTCGACACGGCGACGAGCTGCTGCTGGTGGTGCATGGTGTCCGTGGACACGGACGACGACGACGACACGGCTGTAGTGGTGCAGGACATCTCGACGTCGTCCACGCGCCACGCGGCGGTGCGCGTGGGGAGCGGCGTCGGCGTCAGCGTGGCGTCGATGACGACGTCGCCTTCGTCTCCGGCGCCGCCGCCGATGCGCTCGAGGAGTCTTGGCATCCAGATGTATCGCATGAGGTCCTTGAATTGCTGGCTGTTGACGTCGCAGTTGAGCTGCCTGGCGTGCTTCTGCACCCGGGTGCGCCAGTAGTTCTTGATCTCGTTGTCGGTGCGCCCGGGGAGGTGCTGCGCGATCTTGGACCACCGGTTGCCCCACCGGGAGTGCAGCTCCAGGATGAGCAGCTGCTCCTGCGCCGTGATGTTGCCCCGCCGTAGGTCAGGACGCAGGTAGTTGAGCCACCGAAGCCGGCAGCTCTTGCCCGTCCGCCGGAGCCCTGCAGAGGATTGGTTTGGTTTAATTTGGTCGGTCTGGTTATTGTCCTCGTGGGCGGCGAGCGACACCGACATATATGGCAAGCAGCATGCAGTTGACTAGCTACTATACTAGCACATAGTATATACCTGCGCATCGTGCCAGCGCGTTCCAGCGCCCCTCGCCGTGCGCGGCGACGTAGTTGACGAGGAGCATGTCCTCCTCCACCGTCCACGGCCCGCGCCGGAGGTCTCCGGCCGCCGCCGCCACAGACTCCTCGTCTCTGCTCAGCTCTCGGTGATCACGCGCCGCCATCCTCTTCTTCACTTGATCGATCACTTATTAGCTAGCTAATCGATAGATAGATAGCCCGGCCGGCCTGTGCAGAGAGGTAGCTTCAGCAAGAAGAACTAACAGCAAGGTATAGGTAGCCGACCGAGGATGAGCGAGGATTGGGGAGGGAGTTTGGATCGGAGAATTATGGAGAAAAGGGCGGGAGAGGCTAGCTTTTATAGAGGAGAGAGATGCATGACGACGGCTTGGTTATTGTGACTGCTGCCTGTGGACTTGGAATTGGAAAGACGAAGAAGCTAGACGGAGAAGAAGAAGAAACGGCAGGCAATGGCATCCTGCATGCGGGAGTTGTGAGGGGGAGAAATTGTTTATGCCATCGCAGTCGATAACTCCGTTCCCTTTCTTTTTTATCCTCCCAAAGAAAAAAAAAAGAGCCTAAAGCAGAGGCGAGATTAACTGGCTAATCCATCCCATGGCACACGTCAACTTTGACCTCCCCCAATCCATGCATTCAGACTTGACTACTCCCCGTCGCCACGGCCCCTGACCCCTGCCTGCCTCTCTCAAATCATCATAAACATGCATATTCATGTAGAAACGAGAAATCTAAGACCCTATTTGGAAAACGGTAAAAAAAAAATTCTGTTTTCTACGTTTTTCTTATAAAAATGAATTGATTTATGTAAATTTTCTGTGCAATTTTTGTGAAAATCCTACGTTCCAAACCGACACTAAAAATTTTAACATAACTGCGGGAACAACAATTGGGATACTCATTTCTCAGGCCGGGTAAGATTCGGGTTGTGATTGGATATGAGCATATATATACATCCACCGGTGAATAGAATACTGACGTCCTACTGAAAGTAGGCACTGTTATCCTATCCTATACGAACTACATATGATCAGTGGAATCCAACGATTAGCTCTCAATTATTAGTAGTCAAGTAAGTCAACCGGTTGAGCAAATGAGCACACAACCTCTGCTCGCTCATCAGCCCGAGCAGAAATGTCAGAAAATTCAGATCCACTTGCCAATTCTGTAACCGAATGAAAAGATCCAAAAATTAAAATAAAATTATATAGTAAACAAGAGGAGCCAGCCGAGGCGCGCGTAGCGTACAGAGAGACGCGCGGTTCCCGTTCCCGTTCCACACCGTTGAAATGCGAGATGGGATGGAACGGGATTATTCTCCTGGCTTGGTCTGCCCTGCCCTGTTTGTCAAACGCGCGGACTCTGGTCTCCTCTGACGCCGATCCATCTCCGGCCGGCAGCAACTCAGCAAGTGCTGCTGTGCTTTTAGAAAAATGTATCGCTACCGTCCACTAATCGAGCTGGAGGTGGATCATGCGTCCATGGTATTGGATCGGGATCTTAACCAGCCGGTCGGTGTGGCGGCGTGCAGTGCTGTGCTGCCATTGCCATGCGGGTCGCCGGCGCTAGCTGCTAGCTGCTTGTCCCTACTAGTTCGATCTCATCAGTGTCAGGCTACTAGATCGTCGTCGAGCTTAGTGACGATGCGTGCTAGACCGTATGAAACGTCCACACGGTCGGTCGTCTGATTGCTTGGCTGCAAAGGTCAAAATATTCCCTCAACCATCATGCGTATACGTACTCGCTGAGGAGAGAATATATATACGTTGGATCCGCGCGAGTTGACCACAAACAACAAGGGTCGCTCAGCTCAGAGCAAGTATAATGCCCGGCTTTAAGCGGGTTGAATGCTGATGTCGATGAGAGAGAAGAGGAAAGAGAAGAGAAGTGGACACAAGAATCAAGAAACTGTGTGAGAGTGACAAGTGAATCATATATTAATGCTAAACAGCTGACTCATATATAAATGGGCTGCAAGAATTTTTTTCAGCCAGCAGCTGACTATATTATTAGTCTTGCTCTCATACAGAGCATTGCGCCTCTCTGGGCCATGAGAATCCGTCTCGGACGACGTGCATGCCCATCCATCATATTCAGACACGTACGCGGCGTGCTGCGCTCTGGTATGGTCGGGTATGGTCATTGCTATTGCTGTCGGCTCCATCGCACGCACGGCACTTGTCTTGTTCTTAACTAGATGATGAAGATGAAAGATCAAGTGTGTGTGTGAGGTACTCCCTCCATTTTAAATTATAAGATATTTTAAAAAAATTGCACAGTTAAAATATCTTAAATTTGA
Source organism: Microstegium vimineum (assembly GCA_022036555.1). Classification (NCBI taxonomy): domain Eukaryota; kingdom Viridiplantae; phylum Streptophyta; class Magnoliopsida; order Poales; family Poaceae; genus Microstegium; species Microstegium vimineum. Next base: position 8,541,630 of record CM039141.1, read on the forward strand.
CCAAACTTATATGACAACATAATAACATTTGTGATGTCAACTAGGTATCATTAGATTCTTTGTCAATTATATTTTTATAGTATATCTATTTGATATCATAAAATATTTATAATTTTCTCTATAATTATTGATCAAACTTGAGATTATTTGACTCTCCGAGATTCTTAGAATGCCTTATAATTTGGTACGCACGATGCTGTTGGATTGCTGGATACTCGTGTTTGATGAGCTTGTTTTCTTGTTATTAGGGTCAACGCAAGCGAGTGAGGAGGATTTCTTCCAACTTGATTTTATATTTTTGTGTTCATATATACTATGAGACATGTTTCTTGTTACACACGTACCACTGTGAAGAGAAGGATATAAAGCGCACACACACAACACGAAACTCGAAGAAACTATGGTGCACAACCACGGACGGTTGCGGCAACCATAACCAAGAGTCCGAGGGGGCCAAAGCGACAAGCCATAAGTGTTTCTTCAACAACACCTTCAAGAGGAGGAGTCATGCCTAAGGATATCCACCATGGACTTAACCATCACCGACCTTAGAAGCAGGGCTTTTTCCCAGAACTTGCGCCATCGATGTTGACTACAGACCCCCATTGAACTCCATGTGCTCGCACTACCGTACAAGGCTAGAAGAGCTGGATTTGGCCATACACGATCGGACGTACTAGGGTGACGAAGGAACCAGATGTCACGGATGTCATAGATCATCAAAGGAAGGAGCTAGATATCTGACCCCAACAAACACGGATCTAGCCACTGACCAACTTAGTTGCCGGTGAAGAGGGGGTGCTGAGGAAGCGAGAGAGGTGAGTGAGGGGTGATTTGCGGATGACCGCCTGTTTAAGCACCGCCGTCGAGGAAAGTGCTAGCGGCAGCAGCGAGAGGAGCGAGTACTAGCCTATAGGGGGGGGCTTTGGGTGGCGAGGGCTCGGCGCCGAGTCGCCTCACAGGGAGACGACGTGGGGTTTTGAAGTTTATTGATCTCACCTTCACCCACCTGTTTTTAGTTCTAGCCCAAGACGGTCCTCATGGTAAGTGTTAGAGGATCTACCTGTTTACAATAAATTATAGCGATTTTGATTTTATGATCAACAACAATAACAACTTTACTTTGTACTCAAATCAAAGACAACCAACTGTCGACGCCATAGTTCAGATTCTTTCTTGTGCGAGACGATGAGTTACTGCAACGACATGGCTTCACCTCTGAAGACTGTGGCTAGCCTATTTTTTTTATGGTCGGGGCAGTTCTCGCCATCTTGTTTTATTAGTGACCCAAACACGCCCCTTGAGATTTTGATACCAAACTATTAAATTTTTTATAGTGAGGTGGAGTTCTCCTAATGTTTTGGTAGTTAAAATTTAGTACAAACTTTTCCTAATAAATGTCTTCTAGTGAGATTTTCATATGGATATGATCAGTAATAGTGTTTTACTAGTACTTAAAATACTAGGAGAACTTCGTCATTTTAATAGTGGATGGTTATAGGCACGTGTGTTCCAAACCCACTAACCTTACATATCTACTTAGTTCCGACAGGAGGACATCATGTGGAGAGCAGCGCATATGCGTGCCACTGCCACCAGACAGAGCATAGACAAATCAAATAAGAGATCACGTCGGTGATGAGCAAGTAAACTGATGACTAATCATACTAGCTGCTAGTGCCTGTCGTCGTTGCCGCTCATAGCTTAACTCGCTTATTTCCGTTGCAGCATACTTCCTCCGTCCCTAAATAAATGTCGTTTGCGCTTCTCCAAAAACTTCTTTAACTAATTACTATATATTATAATAAGTATTAATATTTATAATATATAATTAGTATCATTCTAAAGATCTTTGAATTTAGTTTTTTAATAAATTTAGTTGGAGATACAAATGTTGTACGTATTTTTCTACAAATCAAATCAAAATTATGACATGGACATCAACGATAACAATTATTTAGTATGCATTCTATTCTGCTACTAATTGCAATGGCTCATGCATGGTCGTCATCAGGTAGCTAACCTAGTGGCCTAGTGGGAGACACATGCATGATGCGGATTAGCAATGCAAGTGGGAAACCGGGGGCTTTCTTCGTGCGACGCGTGCTAACCCGGCCCCCTTAATTACCTTACCTTTTTTATTATTCCATCAATTATCCTGCTTAACTTTACTTCGCGGTTTTCTAGGTTCTGTTTGATACAGTTTCTCTGGAATATGTTTCATGAGAAAATGTATAAATTAAATATGATAAAAATATATAAGCAATCCTAACCTTACTAGCTCCCTTTTAAAAATACAAATATAAGAGTGACATAGCTAAAAAGAAGTCATTGAAAAAATATGCTTTAGATGTCTGTTTATACAGTAATTATCATCGCGGAAGCATCTGCAGGCGTGTGGGTCAGTGTTTGTAGGCTTCAAATCAAATCAAAGGACTCAAAGAAAGAAAGAAATAAAGCTGTCGTCCCACCTCGCACGCGCGCGCACCTGCAATGCATGCTTGCTTGTGTTGTGTGTGCTCAACTCCGGCGCCGCTTTTTCAGACGTGTTCCAAATCTGGAGGCTGCTGGTGCTGGATAGACATAGATGAATTATATATTGTGTATATAATATAGCACTAACTGATCGTTCAAAACACGGTCTTGGTAGAAACTAGAAACAAGCAACTCTCTCTGTTGCTTATTAACTGGACGACTATTACATCCATGGTCAGTGAAATTATTAATACTGGATTAGAAACAAGAGTTTTGTTACTGTTACTGTTACTGAAGAAGTACGTATATACTAGTCACTACTCACTAAGCAAACCATCTTTTAATTTCGGACACCATCTTCATATATACTGATGAGGTTCATCACTCATGCATATTACAAGTTAACGTATTTTGGCACCATTCATATATGAACAATGTTCAGAGACAGAAAAAGGCAGACATCTGACACACGAGGGAGAGCCATAGCCCGCCTTATTATAGCTTAATAACAAAAAAACAAAGATGCATGCACACGTTGCTGAAAAGAGCATGTCCCGATTTTAAGGACAGGCTCAAGAACATGTTCCTTAAAGCAGCAACAACATGTTTGTTGGTATGATTAGCGCTCACTTAAGACAAGGCAACGTGTTGTTGTTAGATGTGGTTCCGATGATCCTACACGTACTACGGATATGATCATACTCCTAGCAAGCTAGCTACTGATGTATGAATACAATACAATAACATTAGAGTTGCTTTCTTCCTTTGGCTTGTTTAATTAATATTGCAGCACCATCATGCATGCTTTGCTTTCGTTTCTTGTGTTGTTGTTCTCTGTTTTGTTTCGATTCGAGTGGTAGTAAAGAAGACTTTTCTCCTAACAACTCATCTCCAATTATATAGTACAAGTAGTACACTAGCTACTTCGTTCCAAGTTCCAAGTGAAAGGAACCGGGAAGAAGTAATATGACACATGTCGGAAACCATGACAAGACTTAATTAGTAGTATGCTGCTCATCGTCCTACTTTTGTCCAAACCTGTTAGTGTGGATCGGAGCTTCTCTCTCTCAGGGGAAAAATGAAAGGACAGAACATATTCCCAACACCAGTTTCTTCCTCAGGGCAGATCGTTGCAAAGCTCAATTTAAAAGTTTGCTTTGGTCTCTCCAAACCAAATTAAGATCGAGCGTAACTGTGCAGTTCGTTCGTCAGAATCAGCAGTGTATAATAGAGTAACTCAACTAGACTAGATCGAGGGGTTGGAAGTTGGAAGTGCAGCAAAAGATAAGAATTAGTGCGGCGTCACCTTTTCATCTCCTAGTTAGTCGCCATCATATATGCTGCTCTGCTCTCTCTAGCTAGCTTTATTACAAAGCTCAAGTTACCTTTGCAAGAAACTTCCTACTTTCACTACCAGCCATGCATGCATTCAGGTTTCAAGTTCCCATGCTAAAGCAAAGCTAGCAATGCTTCTACATGACGGCAAGTTTTATATACACTAAGCAAACTTCTTAACACCATGTGATTGTTGAATATATTGGTTTATATATACTACTTTGCACATCATATCAAAGCATCTTAGTTACTCGTGTTGTAAGAAATGGAGGAACCTAACACTTGCAAGATAGCGAGACTGCATGCATGATTGGGATTCGTATTCCGATTAAATCAAAAGGGATCGGAACGCCTAGGGTACGTGAGAAAGTTTAGCACTACTAAGCAAGCATCAACCTGGACTAATTAGTATTCTGATGCTTACACTGTCTGAAAAGTCATGCTAATTGCGGCAGAACTTCACCAAACAATAATGGTTTCATATGTGTTCTTGAAAGCGCCAACATGAATGTGTACTAGTACTATATATAGTAATTTATTTGTGGGCTCCTAGTTTATTAGGCGATCGAAACAAACGACATTTAATTAAATGCTACACATACAGTGGCCTACCATGTCTATTTGAACATCTCTGTTCGCTTGACTTATCAGCCACCGAAACAGTGTTTCCAAAAACGGATAAGCCGGCTTATCAGCCACCGAAAACCGCGAAACGAACAAGGAGGTGACGACCACTCACGATTACTATTTATTCGATCAGCACTGCAATATAGGAACAACAATACATTCTCATTAAGAATACTACGATTGAATTCCTAAACCTCCACATTAACATGACATATAATGAATCCATATTCCGTATCTAGCTACAACTTTGCACTTTTTGTATGGAACGAAAAAGCACTATAATATAGAACTATTTCATGCATTTCGGAATGGATAATATAATGATCTTTCCATGAGTAATTATGATGAGCCACGTACAACAAATTGTTCCTAATTTATTCTTGTTTAATAAGGTGTTCCCCATCATTTTGTTTTCATGGAAAACAATAAACCGAAGAACAAAGCTTAACTGGCCATGCTTTGATTGTTCAGTCCACTTATGGTGAAAAGTAGCCCCAATTAATGTTCGTTATATATATTCTTGCTTCTGTTTCATGGGCTAGTAAAAGCACATACATTTTGTAGTGGTGCAAAGAAATCATGGAAGCAAAAGGTACTACTACTCACTTATCTTCATGTGGAATTTCACCATTGTCCTGTCTGCACGATTGGCAACTACAATAACTATGAAAAGCATTGCAAAGTTACAAGGATAAGCCACCAATGATGGCTGTGAAGTTGATATGGCACCATCAGCTAACATGTAGTAAAATATAGCAGTGTTGTTCAGCATTCTACTCCATCCACTATCATTAGCTAGTAGGCCCTGTTTTCCTTGCAGTATTATTAGTGGATGCCACGCTATCCTTAGTCACTATGACAGTATATGATGGTGCAAACCTCTCCATCGGTTTGCCAAACAAGTGGTAGCGGCCTGTTGGAGAGTACTGCTGAGCAACAGGTGAACTGGCTGTTTTCCTCATCAGCTTAATTAGCTAGGCTTCTTTCCTCACCGTCACCAGCTTGGGTTGCCGGTATCAGTTTATTTACTTATTACTGGTGCACAAGCCGAGATATATAGAGGAAAACTAACCAGTTCACCCTTGGTCATTATTACAGTTCCGAGAAGAAATACATCAATTTGTACCTATGTTAATTTGTTGATGACTACTGTTTATTAGGGGAAAAGATCGGTGAAGAAGCCATGGGCATGACACGTGTCCACACACAAAGCATCCAAAAAAAGGGAGTGCTGCATAAATTCAGAAAGAGCATTTGGAAAGAGAAAAAAATGATTCTTTCCGTACTAAAATAAATGCACATCTCGTATTTTGAGAAGTCAAGCAATACAAAAAATAGGATTACGATTTGTATCTCTAAAGTTGGTTAGTGTAAAAAATATATGATGTGATTGATCTATTGATGATTATTTGATATTATGAATCTTACTATTTTTTCGTACATATTTAGTCAAGAGATCTTTTACAATACTTGAGGAAATATTCGACGGCTCACGTCGACCGATCCGACGGCTATAAAGGCTGGAGGAAATGAGAGGAAATTCTAGAGAGGAAACGGGAGGAAATTCTGATGTGTATAACCATTGGGTTATATGCGCCAAATTTCCTCTCATGTGCGCCAAATTTCTTCTCATTTCTTTCAAAACTCAGATAATTAGAACTCCAAATAAAGGGGTGGTAATTCCGTTTTTGTATTTGTTTTTTCTAATCAAGGGTAATACGGTAATTTGATATTTGTGAAAATAATGATTGGAGTAATAGGAGGAAATTTTGTACATTTGATTTTCTATAATTTCCCTCATTCACGTTGCTTAGTTGGGTCATGACGTCGATCTAACATCGGTTGCAATACCTTTTTGCAACGACTGGCAACGAACACAATTCGGTTGCAACATGTAGCTTTTGCAACCAAATTGGACTTATTGCAACGTTTTATTGTCGTTGCGTAATGATTAGAATTTAGTAGTGCCTAAAATACCCTTTACGAATATAATTAGAAAAGACTTAGAATATTGTGGAGGAAATAAGAGGAAATGGGAGGAAATTTCAAGCATAGTAAAAAGACTCATTTAGTCAAACTTAAGTATACTTGATTCCTCGAAATGCAAGAAGTGGATTTATTTTGGGATGAAGGGAGTACTCATGTTGGATGCTTGCTGCATAATTCAACTTCTACCTTACGGCCTTACCTAGTGTTATCTTATTCAGAAATATATACAAGCGCCGAGTGTTAATTGCATGGACTGATGAGCTAGCTGCTAATAATCCAAAATAAACAAGCATTACCACGGCACAAGCATGAAAATGATGGGTGATGGGTGGATGAGTGCCCTAACTCCCAAGTAGCGCCACAGTAGTCTTCAGCCTGCTTCCAAGTTGCAAGCGTCTTTGACCCGAATTGCTTTCACATCTTTAGAATTCCCATTCCATGTTCAAATGCATGCATGCATGCCTAAATAGAAGGGTCATGTCACTCCAGCACACTTTAATACTCCGGCCGATGCATATCTATCTATCGGCAGCAATGCAATGCAATGCAGTGCAAGCAGCAGCAATCTGGTGAAGCTCGATCGGGACTCTTGGCGTACGTGGGCCCCAGCAGCTCAGACGCCTAGCTGCTTGCAACAGGCTGCTGGTAATGGTATATACTACACCCACTAGCAAGTTCAGAGAAAACTGATACAGTGCAGTCAAATGCAGGCGACATGGTTCAAACAAACAGGGTAAATCGAGTCAAAAAAACAAGTGACGCGAGACAGCATTTTGTTTGTTCATGGAGACAAAATGCTGCGGCTGCATGATGTGAGGTCTTATTTATCGCCGATAATGCATTGTTATGCGAATTTGTCAGAGTTCGTACAGCCAGCCATTCTTTCAGGACGACGTCTTGACTTGTGTGATCTGCTAGTGCTGCTGTTGTGCGTGTTAGGTGAGCAGCGATTCATATAAAATTTGCCCACTGGGTAGGAGTAATTCGTTTCAGGAAGGCATCGTACGCAGATGTGTTGGTTTCTTTATGGGGAAGAAAAAAAAAATCAGGAGTTGGTGGTGCAAGTTTCAATGCGAGGTCCATGCAGAAAAGGACGGCCGTTTTGCGTGCGATGAGCGAGCAGAGCATGACTGATGGTTGGATGGATCTTCTAGAGGAACAAGAAGTTAGGGGATTCAGTTAGCATCACAATCAATCAGTGGTGTTTGTTAGTGAGCTAATTCTTGCGTATTAGCCAGGTGAAGAAGCACTGATGAAATTATGGTCTTTGGCTTCGCCATCAGGTTGTTGCCAGCTCCTCCATCAGAAGATCAGAAGAAAGCATTGCATTGCATTACTCTGCTGGCTTGGAGACAAACTAAATTTGGCGCCTGATGGATGGATGGATCGGTCTGAGTTTGACAGCGAGCGTTGGAGTTGAATTACTCTGACCAGGAGACAAATCTTGGATGATGGATCAGTTTGACAAAAATGCATGCATGCAGAAACGATTCAGTCATCCATGCAGCACTCCAGAGCCACAGCTAAGTAAACGAACTCACTCTGTCTCTGGCTGGCCTCCTGCTGCGAGGAAGACTAGTAAAACACACTGTTTGGTCCTTCGTTTTATTAGTGGGTAGGAAGGAAAGAAGACTTGGAAAGGAAAGGAAACGAGAAGAAAACTATGGATGGGGGAGCAGTAGCAGATGCTGTATTGCGCTGACCAGAGGGTCACAATCGCATTCGCATCCTATTCAAATGTTGCGGTCAAGTCCGACAGTGGACACAACAAAAGATTAACAGAGCCCGCCCGGGATGCAGATGCAAATGCAACCTGCTAGTAGTGTTTAATTAGGCAGCTGATGGACAGCAAGAGTAATATATCAACGTGCTGTAATAAGTCAGCAGCTAGCAAGGCCTTCTTCCATTTGAGAATTGAGAAAGGTTCAGTTCAGTTGTCTGACCCACTGACGAGCGAGCGTCTAGAAGCTCAGCCGCAAACGTTGCCTGTTCCAACTAGTCAAATTCTGTCAATGATATACATATACGTAAATCACACGAATTCAGTTTCAGATATAGGAAGCGAGAGCTACAGTGTACAAACATTATTATGCTTTTTTTTTTCTCGGCGTCACTAATGCCGACAAATTAAAGACCACTGACCACTGTACGTAGTAAAGAAACTGCAGGAATGGGACGCCCAATCTACTCCTACCTACTGCAATGGCAGAAACAAGCTAGTGCTGCTGGTAGTGGTAGTATCATGAGGTAGCAGTAGATGTGGAACAGGATTGGACAAGCCTTGTGCTTTCTGCTTGTCTCTCTTTCAGCAGCAGCAGCCCGCGAATCCTTAGTTGTACTGTCGTGTTGTGATTGTGCCACCACTCCCTCATAGTACAGTACTACTGAACAACTTTCATCAAAACCAGATCAACTGAGGATATGCTTAAAACACAGCTATGCTCTGTTCAGGACATAGTTTCCTCGAAATTTGACAGCAGAGGTAGGTTCTCTGTCAAATCAACATATGAGGCTCTGACCATCTCAGAATGGGGATCTAGTTATAAGTACATCTGGAAAGGGAAAATCCCACCTAAGATCAAAATATTTCTTTGGTTAGTGGCAAACAATGCCATCTTAACCAAAGACAATATGATAAAAAGACGTTGGAAGGGGGAGCCTTCATGTTACTTCTGCCATCAGGATGAAACTATAACACACCTCTTTTTTACCTGTTGTGTTGCTAAAGTCATTTGGGCAACCTTTGCCACTTGCCTAGGTGCAATTAATGTACCTACATCTTTTAATCAAAGTTGGGCATGGTGTGAACGGTGGATTCCTAAGGTAAACAGTTCCATGCTGTTGGGATTGCTTCAATCTGCTGGTCGATTTGGAAAGCAAGAAACAAAATTTGCTTCGATGGGAAAAAATTTGATAATCTTGTTGAAATAGTATGCCACGCATGTGCACTTATGAAGTTCTGGGCAGGACTGCAAAAGGAGAATGACAAGGAGGTGCTGATCGAAGGGGTCAACACAATGATGGTGATTGCTGTGAAGTTGCTGTCCAAGAGGCGCCGTGATGCTGAGGCAAGGCTCCTGCTTCCAGATCCTGCAGTGGATGAAGATCAGGAGCAAGACCGGGATGAATGAAAATTTAGGATCTTCGGTCTTAGCTGTCTTCTGCTTACTTGATACAAAGGTTGTTTTTGGGTTTTTTGGTCGACGGCTGTGGTTCCGTCCTTCTTTTCCTGTGCCTGTCCTGTCTTAAACTATCTAGGTTCTGTCCTGAAACTCTTTCGAAACTCTGATGTATTTTCGTTTTGGTTGAAATGGAAATGGGGAGCCCCCTTATTCGAAAAAAATCAAAACCAGATCAAACTATTTATTTATCTTATAGTATACTCCATATTTGTCTTTATAATCAAAATAAAATGAAACTGTTTAGTGCATACTCCTTCCTAAAGGTCAGACATGTGGATTTTGTCCTTAAATAAATACTAAGACTTTTTGAACCAAAGATTTATCAAATATTACAAATTATTTATTAGCACGCAAAGAAAATACATAAGAGTCGTTATCTCCTTCTGTCCTTCCTCCTACATATACAAAAAATAAAATTCTAAAACGGACAGTGGTGTTTAGGAGCAAATTTTCCCTATATAAAACGGACGCCTATATCAAACGGACTCATGGCCGTCAGTACTCAATAGGTGCTCCTACTGTGGTGTTCAAAATTTCTGGCCCGTAGGCCGTGGCAGCCTAGCCCATCTAACTAAGCAGGCCTCATTGGCCAATTCGCCGTAGTGCGTGCAGCCGCACCGGCACCGGAGAATTGAGCGACGAGATGACGACGACAACAAGTCAGTTTCAGTTTTCAGCAGACTGCTGCATATATGCTTCCATCCAAAATACAATCCATGCATGGAGAATTGGAGATAGACGACTGAAGAAAACTTGCGGCGGCGTCCATGCGTGCGTGCGTGCTTTGCATTTGCATTCGCGCGCATTCAGATAGAAATGCCGTCCAGGTGCACCGATTAATTATAATTATATATTAGAGTCGCAAACCAGGCCAGCAGACGAATTTCCCCCAACATGTACCGATAGCGCCCCCCGCAGGGGAGCCCATCCACGTCTCCCCCTATTTTCAGCCGTCTGATCCGTGCCGTCGAGGATCGCCCCCCACGACGCGGACGTTTTTTCATAAAATCCCTCTAATTTTGTTGAAATCAACCTGCAATCCACCCTAGTCTCCATGAACAGTATACACGTTTTGTTTTTTTTCTTCTAACCCCTTGTATTCTACAAATTATTATAATGGCATTGTTGGCCTCTACTCCGATCCATCGGACAACAACAAGTTTGTTTCTTCGCCCTTCTGTTCTGAATGGAAAGTCTCCCTATTTTCGTGCAGTGCAAGTGCAACTGAATGGAAATGATTTGTTGGTCAATTTCAGTTCTCAGATAAAGAAACACTATATTATTCCGTTGGATGGCTGGACCGGACTCTAGCTAGCTAGGATTACAACAAGGGTTGACGCCGCCGACTGGCCGGCCGGTCGGCCGGCAGCTGAGTGGATCACCGCATACGCGCATGAATTCGTTGTAGTCATGCATCTTCATCGCTACGCTGGCACCGCCGATTGGATTGAACCATGCATGCAACGCCTCGGCCTAGCTACATGATGATCCGATCGATTCTATATATATATATATATATGCCGCTAGAAGACAAGAGAAAAATGCAGGATTGCGGACTGCAGAGGCATCAGAAATCCATAGCCGGGAAGCGACAGCCATCAGTTCACCAGTTAGCTACTACTCCCTCTATCCCTAAATAACTTAGATTAATTTTATATAAAAAAACTATTAATATTTATAATACATAATTGACATCATTAGATAGATCTTTTGATCTAGTTTTTTAATAAATTTATTTAAATATATAAATATTGCACGTAATTTTATATAAATCTAGTAAAAGTTGTGACACAGAAACTCAAAACAACAGTTAATACGGGATAGATGGAGTAGAGGAGAGCAGAAGTTTAGAGCATTTTAGCTTTGCTAACTTCCACGCCTCTAATAGGCATGCATGCATATGACTCGATATGGACAGTTAGATAGGTCAAGGCTATAGTTTGGTAGCTAGGCATCAGTGTGGGTGAATATATATAGTGGATGGCACTTTCAGATTGTACTTGCGCATTGCATGCGCAGCCCATGGTTATGGTTGGCAGCTTGACTCCTCTCTACACGTTTGAATTCGATCGTATCAGCACGCACGTTGCACACCGTTTCATACTACATAGCGCCTTCCTTTTACATAATTACATTACATATATGCATGCGAGGATCGAAACCATTTTCCCACTGCCAATAATGTTGTCATATTTTTTTTATTAGAGCAACTTATAACATTGTTGTCTCTCTTAGACACTCCAAAAATAAACGAAAAGACCGTCCGACACCAAATATAAATTCAATATAGATTTGTCCTAAAGTCATCCGCTATTTTTTTTAAAAAAAAACTTTAACCATGTTATACCTAATATTAAAGTAAATATACATTCTTCTTCCATCGTCTCTAGATGTTCGCGGATGGAATTGCTCAATCATCTCGTGTCCAGATGGAATTGCTCAATCGCTACACGAAGGCGTAAATCAAAAACAAGATGAACATCCGGGGTTAGAAAAACATTAATATCTTTTAGCCATCATGCTCATGTGATTATGGTTTTTATTTTATGATTTTTCTATGATTTACTATGGTTTTCAAAGAATCAACCGAAATAAATAAATAAAAATAAAATATAACATTCATAGCAAAAACTTTATACTAATCATAGCATATTATATGTTCACCATATAGATCTACTCACACATGTGAAGTCCAACAAAATTGGATTTTTCATTTTATGATTCAGTCAAAATAAATAAAAAAGGAAAACAAAAATGTCACCACTGTAGCAAATCTATTTTTACTGTACTCAAATCACTGTCTAAAATGGGACGTGAACGGTTCTGAAAATTGAGAGATGATTTTGCCCGTTTTTGAAACTGAGGCCACGGCTTAGATCCAAAATTATTTGGAATTTTGATACTGTAGCACTTTCGTTTGTATGTGGTAATTATTGTCAAATTATGGAGTAACTAGACTCAAAAGATTTGTTTCGCAAATTACAGATGAACTGCGTAATTAATTATATTTTTTATTTATATTTAATACTACATGTATGTATTCAAAGATTCGATATGACAAAAAATTTGGAATTTTGAAGGGATCTAAACAGAGCCTGAGGGGCCTAAAGTAAACTTTTTTCTTTCCCTATCTCATTCTCATGTGGACCGTGAATATAGAGCCCAATGACAACAAGTGTTTGTTTGTCCAGCCCAACACTAAACGTCGATGCTCTTCGTCTCGGAGTATTGGCGGCCCGCAGGATACCCCCCCGCATTGGCCGCGCCGCCAGCAGAGCTTTGCCAGTCGCGGCGTCGCTCACGCAGTCGGCAGTCGGCACGGCCGCTCTCTCCTCTTCCCTCGGGCAGTCGGCAGCCAAACCCATCCATCCGTCCGCCAGCGCATCTCCCGCAACGCGCCCTATTGCCCCTATCTCGGTCGCCACCACCACCAGTCCACCAGAGCAGACTGCGGAGCGGCAGCACCCCCTCTGGCGCCGTCTGGCCGACCTCCGCTCCACCGTACCCATCCCCGCGTCTCCCGCATCCTTCCACGTGGCCGACCGTCGACTTCCTTCTCCCCCTCCGGGCTGCTGCTCCTGCTTGATTCAGCAGCCGTCCTCCACTTCGATTCTACTAGTGAGCTCTGTGCTTTGCTGTTGCTTCTCCGTCGCACAGGGATGAAGCCACAGCCCACGCCCACAGGAGTGTTTGAATCCGAGGCACGCGAGAAGCTTCTCTCTAAAAAATATTGGGGGTTCAACAGAGTTTCCTATGCCCGGCGCTAAGCCCGCCGACCAGGTGTTCGACGAAACTCCCCTCCTCAGAGGGATCTGTTATGTTCTTGGCCAAACGGCCGCCTTGGTCGTCTCAGATTAGCAGGTTCTGCATTCTTCCCCTCCACGCTGTTCCCTGGATCGTTTGGTGTACAAGGAGGGTGCGCTACAGCGGCAGCGGTGACGGCGTCGACAATGCCATTCCAGGGACATCTGGCCGGCTGTCCGAGCTGTTTTATCCGGCCCGGGTGCACGTCGCTGGCGTTATTGGGCGAGCTCTGGAACGGGGGCGGTCGTCGGATTTGCTTGAGCTGGAGCTGGAGAGGCTCCATGTCGACCTGGATCCCTTTGTTGTCAACCGGGTGCTCCGGAGCGTGTCGGACTCAGAGACGGCAGTGCGGTTCTACTGGTGGGCAGAGTCCAGGCCTGGGTTTGATCACAACCAGTTCGCGATAGCCTACATTGTCAGCCTGCTGTTTATAGACAGCAACCTTTTCCTGCTGTCTGAGTTCCTCGAGAGAGTCAGGAGTCAGGGGGTGGCATTGCATCGCTCTCTCTATCGGATTCTCTTGTCGGGCTATGTCAGGGCGGGCATGTTCGATTCCGTCATCCAGACTTTTGATGATATGGTTACGTCTGGATGCCGTGAGTTTGGTGTGGACTACAACAGGTTCATTGGTGTTCTAGTCAAGAATTGCTGCTTTGATTTGGTCGAGAAGTATTATGGCATGGCACGTGATAAAGGTTTTTGCTTGACTTCATTCACTTATTCGAGGTGGATATCTGCACTGTGCCAATCAGACAGGATTGAGCTCGTAGAGAGACTCCTTGCCGATATGGATAGGTTTGAGTGTTTTCCAGATATTTGGGCATGTAACATATATGTTGACTATTTATGTAAGCAAAATAGGTTGCTCGATGCTTTGAAGATGCTTGAGATTATGCAGATGAGAGGAACCAGTCCAGATGTTGTCACTTACACAACAGTTGTTGGATGTTTATGTGATAATAAGCAGTTTGCCGAAGCGGTCGAGCTTTGGGAAGAAATGGTGAGGAGGGGCCTTAAACCTGATATCATTGCCTGTGGCGTATTGATATTTGGGCTGTGCAAGAGTGACAAGGTTGATGAGGCTTTTGAGCTGGCATTGAGGATGCTGAGTCTTAATTTAGAACTCAGTGTCTGCATTTACAATGCCCTAATAAGTGGCTTCTTGAGATCCGGAAGCATTAATAAAGCCTTCAAAATCATATCCTTCATGCGGACAAATGGGTGTGAGCCAGATGTTGTCACATATAATATCCGTTTGAACCATTACTGCGACGCAGGTATGATAATGGAAGCTGAAAAGTTGATTGAGGAGATGGAAATGAGTGGGGTAGTAAATCCTGATCGGTACAGCTATAATCAAATGCTAAAAGGATTGTGCAAAGCTCATCAATTGGACAGGGCATTTGGTTTTGTTTCAGATCATATGGAGGTTGGTGGGTTCTGTGATATTGTATCTTGTAACATACTGATTGACGCATTTTGCAAGGCAAAGAAAGTAGCTTCTGCATTGAAGCTGTTCAAAGAAATGGGTTATAAGGGAATACAAGCAGATGCTGTGACATATGGAACTCTAATTAATGGTCTCTACAGTGTAGGATACTACAACCTAGCTGAAGAAATTTTTGAGCAGATGCTGAAAGCTCAGGTTGTTCCAAATGTTAATCTATACAATATTATGCTCCATAACCTATGTAAAGCTGGTCAGTTTGAACAGGCTCAGAAAAGTTTCTTGCAGATGATTCAGAAGGAAGTGTCGCCAGATATTATTACTTTTAACACGCTCATATATTGGCTCGGGAAAAGATCTAGGGCAATTCAAGCTGTTGATCTGTTCAGGGATATGAGGGCTAGAGGTGTAGAACCAGATAGCTTGACATTTAGGTATCTGATCAGTGGCCTCCTAGAGGAGGGTAAAGCTACACTGGCTTATGAGGTTTGGGAATATATGATGGAGAATGGCATAATTCTCGACAGAGATGTTTCTGACAGGCTGATATGTATGCTTAAATCAAAGAACAAGTAACAACTGACTGAATTTCTTGGTAGTTTCAGCCTCTAGGACATTTTACTCATGTCATTAGAGCTCAAAGGTCTGAGCTTGTTTAGTTGCTTATAAGCTCATTGCTGTGCTGGTGCTGCGGAACACATCTTTGCTGATTAACTAGATTTGATGGATGCATTATAGCTGGACCAGACCCAAAAGCAGACACACCAGAGAAACTGGGGACAAGGTACTTCTCTTTTGACCTTCTGCTGTACCATGCTAGCTATTATATTATGTAAGCACCAGGTGTTTACTTCTTGAAGACATGCCACTGTAGTTATGCAAGTCTCTCAAGAAATGTTGATACCAGGGTAGATGATGTATAGCAACTAGACCAAGATAATCATCACTATGGTACATGAGAATTGTGCCTTGTGCTAGCTTAAGGCATGGTCTGTTGGAATTCAACTAAGCATTGTTGCATGATTGAATGAGTTATATTAGTTGTTTTGGGGTTACTATTTATATTAGTTGTTTTATGCTTGATTTAAATGTAGTTAAACATCCATGTTCACCCTACATAAAATTCTACCAAATTTGCCGGCATCGTCTTCAGTACTTGACACCAAAGCATGATTGTGTGGTTAAAGTCTCAACTATGTCATGACAAATATTCTGGGGTGGCTTACTTCTGCATAGATAAGGCAATGTTAGGTACAGCTTCACTTTCTCTTGCAAGATTCATTGCATTCTTTTCTTCAAATAAAATCATCTAGATGTTGTAATTGAATATTGTCAACATCATTCATCTCCCAGACTCCTAGTGAAATACCATAATAGTTATTACTAATGTTACAGTCACACAGTGCATGGCAAACTGTTCCTCAAATCACCTCGCCGACTGTATTTCCTTTGTGCATGAGTTCTGTAAATTCAACCTCATCGACTCGTCACTATATTTTGTTCCCCAAAAAGTATTAGCTCAATATACTGTTGCAAAATCAACATTCTGAAATATCTTTACATGCATATATACAATTGATGTTTGCTCTTACGTTGGGGCAACCTCAATGTTGATCTGATTCACAGTTGAGTCTAAGGTACTGAAATGCTGAAGTTGCATATAACATGATCTTTGCATGGATAACTTTTGCACTTCATGCAATTACTTGTCAAGTTGCTCGCACTTTTGCCTCCAGTGCCAATTGTGAATACACTAATGTATGATCTGTATGCAGTCCAATTTCATAGCTAATCACTAATTAGTTGCTCTAATTATTTTCTATCTAAATGATCTGTGGATTTGATTATTTGAAATGATTGCACAGGATATTGTATCAAAGATTGTGCTTGTCTCAAAAATAATTGGGAAGGCCATCTGTGTTCTCTCAGTGTTTGGGCCCGTTCAGGATTGCTATCTACTCCACTCTGTTGTCATATGTGTTATCTGTGATCCTTGCTTGTGCTGGTTGTTCTGTGGTCGATGGTGTTGGATTTGGACCTCTCATAGCTGCAACGTATAGGTACATCCAAATGTCCAGTCTCTTGATTTATTGATACTTTGATACATCAACACATGGAAACTATCGCAGGCTGTTTTTTTATTGATTAATATTTTTTGTGACTAAGCCATCATCTACCTCTCTGCATATTCAGTTCCACAGTTTTCCACCATTTTGGTTCTGCTGCATATAATCAACATATAACTCAACGGCTTCACCATTTCTGCATCTAATGTCTCTGCATAGTCATTTTGGTACAGAAGTAAAATACCTCTCACTCAGTTTTTATCCATTTTGGTTGCGCAGGTGCTCTTCCTATCCATGCAGGGTCCTTGGCTTTTATACTTGCACATTTTAGTTTCTATCCATTCTTCAAGTTTGATAGCAATGTACCATTGATTCTGTTTTTGAGATATCCAAATCCTTAGCATTCAAAAAAGCTAGTAGAAAACCAATGGGGAATCAGATCAGATATAGATGTGCTTGATATAATATACTGTATATAGCACTTGAATGGCAATCTGTGACAGCAGACAGGAGGGAAACAGAGGTGAGAGGACCCATGTGGCAGGATTTAAAAGATGTGTGATCAAGTCTGCATGGAGGCAACCAGTTTGGATGTACCTCAATCTTCAAGGAATTTCTTGGAAGATTGTTCTGATGGCTGTAGCTAAATGCTATCAGAAATTGACATATTCAATTTTTCTGACCTGCAATACATTATCATGGCTGGGCCGTGAGATGGATACGTTTCTGACATGTATTTAGGCTCTGAGATGTACCTGACAGCTTTGGTGACTGCTATTATAAACTCTGAACAGGTGACACCTCAAGCTAAAACAGGTGTTGCAGGCTTCCGCCCAGCAAAACCTGCTAAGACGGGGGCGGGTTCGCTTATTAAATTTCTGATAATCTGATCACCAGTTTTGATAGTACGATGAGTTTGTAGCTGACCGGCCGCTGGTAACTTGTTTGGATTTGGTGGTTAGATTTTGGTCCTTAACAAATGGATTCTGATAGTCTGATCACCAGTTTTGATAGTATGGATTCTGATAGTCTGATCACCAGTTTTGATAGTATGATGAGTTTGTAGCCGGTCACTGGCAAGGGAAATTTTGTGCAAGTCTGCAAGCCAATCCATGTTGTATCTGTTGTATAGTATCTAGTAAACATTAACAGTTAACACATCGCCAGGTGACTGGATTAAACAGTTTTGCAGGGTTTTCCCTCCATCTTATGTTCTTCTGCGATGTCTGATCCTTAATTCTAGAGTTATCTTGCTTGCCAAACTCTGTATGTGTCCTCTCATTATAAACAAATGCCCATTCCTCACAGTATAAACAATTGGCAGTGAAGGGTGTATAGCACATTTGGTCATTTTTTTTCCAAGGAGTATAAGAGATAATAATTGCATGAATTTTAATTTACCTCTACAGTTTTGTGAGTTTTTGAGTTATTACTGTGATTGCTATCAGTCTTATCTTGGTGCTCTGACCATACGAAATGTAATTGTCAATGAATGATTGAGACTAAAAGTCGCAGTTTTCTCATTGTTGGACCGTTTTTGCTCACCTGGGGGTAGCTGAGATGTGTTTAAAAAAACTGTACGTGTGATGGTATTTGAAAATTAAGCATCAATTGTATATATATATATATATATGTTTGAAAAATAAAAATGTTTGATTGAAATGAGGAATTAGCAATGTTGAGGTCAGGCCGAGGCCCACTTGTTCGCGCAACCACAGCCCTGGGCCCAACAGATCACGGCCCATCTCTGCCCGCCAACAAGCGCCGTCTCGACATCTTCAGAAGACTAGAAGAGCTCTTCCTCCTGATCCCAACCCGCCTCGCCCCAAACCCTACTCTGCTCCCGCCCCGCCCCGCCCCTACTTGGCTTGGCCGTGTGGTTCCTAACACTAACACCATCTTGCCGCCGCCGCTGGCGAGATCTTCGGGTGGAGCAAGCGAGGCAATACAGCAGCCATGTCGATCCGCATGCTGAACCCTAACGCCCAGGTGCTCAACAAGTCGGAGGCGCTGCACATGACCATCAACGCCGCCAAGGGCCTCCAGGACGTGCTCAAGACCAACCTCGGCCCCAAGGGCACCATCAAGATGTAACCTTCCGCTCCCTCCTCTTCCCTCTCCTCCTGCCGCCGCCAGCTCGCATGTCCCTTTAATTTGGGCGTGATCTGACCTCTGGTAGATTCGCTGGGCCGTAGGGTTTGATCCTTTATTTTTCGTGTGGCGGTATGGGTCCAGGTTTCGTCGTGTAGCTGTTCACTTGTAGATTTGAGATGCATAGTCTCCCCTTTGTTTTGTGCTTCTCGTTTGGTTGGCTCCGCGTGATCTAACTCGTGTATGAAATTTGCGTGGCGATTTCTGCTTGGATCTCCATTTGGCAGTGCATTTGCTTATTTATTACAAATTGGCCACTTGCTGGTTTTAGCTGTTCAGATTTATAGCGGAAAGGTAGTCTGATTTTGGCACTGCCTTGGGTTTTCTGATGTGATGTTGCACTTACCTAATTGAGTACAGAAGTTGCAAAATTTGTTGTGGGCTGCAAAGGTTGCTTAGAATTTGTTGCCTTTTGGTTTGTGCTGCTCAGGCTTGTGGGTGGAGCTGGTGACCTGAAGCTGACTAAGGATGGGAACACACTCTTGAAGGAAATGGTATGACTTTACCTTTCACAGAAGCATTCTATTGACATCCTGATGATATATGTACTTTGTGGTGTTTTTCTTTGATTTGATTTGATGCCTTGTTGCATTTATTATTTGCAGCAAATTCAGAACCCAACTGCAATCATGATTGCGAGGACGGCTGTGGCACAGGATGACACAAGTGGTGATGGCACAACCTCCACTGTGCTTTTTATTGGGGAGCTAATGAAGCAGTCTGAGCGGTGCATAGATGAAGGTATTTTGTTTATTCGTTCTAGGAACTTCGTCTATTCTTGTCTGGGTTGGTGTATTGATTTAATTTTGTGGTTTCTTCTTTACTGTATTTGAGATATCATGTTGGCATTCAGGAAATTCGTGTACAGCCATATTTATACCTATATAAGGTGATCCACTATAGTTACACTATACAATTATTATGCCAGATGTAGCTTCCATTTGGCTATAAGAATCTATAGTTACACTATACAATTATTATGCCAGATGTAGCTTCCATTTGGCTATAAGAATTTGGACTTGATGTTAATCTTTCTGGATATTATTTTACTGTGGATTGTGGCTTGGAATTCCTGAAGGGATTCATCATTTCATTGAATTAAGGCTAAGAATGGGTGTGCAGCACGGGTCTTTATCTCATCATATATAGAAGGAATTTTCTTTCTGGTTGAAGCACTGCTAATGGTTTAGGGATATCACATGATTCTCGTATCCCACGTGGTGATTCATGACGACCCATTAATAATATTTTGATCTTAGCAGTTGGTATCCATGTTCAAAGGTAGAGAGCAACACAAACGGTCTTGATTAAGCATTCTCTTTTCTTGTGAACCTGAAGGTATGCTGAGAAGTTCTTGTGCAGCTCATTGTGTTTAGGGAACATTAGTAGTATGTAACCAGGCTTGCATGGGTTATTACATAAGTTAGCAAAAAAATAATATTCTAAAAAGTCAAGGTTCTACTATCTAGCAGTAATAAGATACCCTTTTGGATGAAGCCTTCTTTTTTTTTTTGTAATAAGCTATTTTCTATAATTATTGTAACCAATTATTATCCTTGTAGGTACTCATCCAAGATTCTTGGTTGATGGTTTTGATGTTGCTAAGAGAGCATGTCTTGAGTTTCTCGAAAAGTTCAAGACGCCAGTCGTTACAGGTGAAGAACCTGACAGAGATACCTTGAAAATGATAGCAAGAACAACTCTTAGGACAAAGGTATTACAATCTTTCATCTGCCATGTCAGAAGAAATTTACCTGTGTCCCTCAAGTTTTACATGGACTTACTATATTGCAGTTGTATGAAGGATTGGCTGATCAGTTGACGGATATTGCTGTGAATGCAGTACGTTTTATGTCTCTTGTAGTTTTTCTGTGAAACGTTTCTATACCTGTCTGTTTCGAAGCATATTTTAATTTTCTGTATAAAACTGTTATAGGTTCTGTGCATCCGCAAACCAGATGAACCAATTGATCTTTTTATGGTGGAAATAATGCACATGCGCCACAAATTTGATGTTGACACCCGCCTGGTACATATTCATTTTTTTCAATATATGGCATTGTGCTAAATTTCATAGTCTCTTTAAAGAATGGATTTGGATTAACATAGCAATGTAACTTGATAATGGTATATGGAGGGATGTCAAAACTTTACAAATGTGCCATGATATTCTTGTAGGTTGAGGGTCTGGTCCTGGACCATGGTTCTCGTCACCCTGACATGAAGCGCAGGGCAGAGAACTGTTACATCTTGAACTGCAATGTCTCATTAGAATATGAGAAAAGGTGCCTACCAGTACATCAATTTTTTCTTATGTTTTGGTTTTAGTATTGCTTAATTAATTATTTGAATTTTGGTGCACCGAATATGTGTGAAAAGTTGTGTTTGGAGCATTTGTTGTGTGATTAATATCTCATATTAAGTATCATGATCACCCCCAGCCATGTTTTTGTTGGATTGGACTGTTAAACTCAAGTGTCCATGGGCTCCCGTTTATAATTGGTTATGTAAATCTCTATTGTTTTACTTCTAACTTCGGCTCTTAATTTTGATTCTGCTGTGAGCCAAAACTGTAATCAGTAAATTGGTTCAAGAGCTTATAATTATTTTCTGTTTTTCATGTAGCGTTGAAGCCAACTGTCTTACTGACATGTAAACTTTACAGTGAAATCAATGCAGGGTTTTTTTACTCAAACGCAGAACAAAGGGAGAAGATGGTTGCTGCAGAGAGACGCCAAGTTGATGAACGTGTCAAACGGATTATTGAGTTGAAAAATAAGGTAATTTGTTTTGTGCTTTGTGCCCAGAGTCTAATTTTGCCATATGCTGCATTATAGTGGGTAAATAAAATTGTTCTCATGTTTCTTTGCATTCAGGTTTGTGCTGGAGGTGATAAAAACTTTGTGGTGATCAATCAGAAGGGCATTGACCCTCCATCTCTCGATCTCCTTGCTAGAGCGGGGGTAATCTCTCTACTCTGACTTCTACTTGGTGGTTCCACGATCAAAAATAAATTTGCAACCTTGAATGGATTTAGGTTTTCATTTTAGAAACTCGATCTCATGCAGTTAACAGTTGAAATAGGCATTATCTGATTAAACCTTGCTCTGAAACTATCATTTATGATGAAAAATAAACAAAAAACGCCATGTATCAATGTGACTTGAGTGATCCTTCCTGTGGCAAAAATACTTGTGCAAGCAAACCAGCTCGAAATTGCAATCTCCATATATTTTGTGGTATGGCAATATACAATGTTTGGACTAGATTCATCTTATTATTATAATTTTGTGTACTTTCTAAATAAATAACAAGATATTACTGGTCAAAGCATTTTGAAGTCTAGCAATTTCTAAAAATGTATTTGGTAGTGGATAGTAAGCTCTTTGCATGGAAGCTTATTAATTGCATGATCTGTGTTGTTAAATCCATTGTCCTATTTGGGGCATGTGACCTGAAATGTTTGTACAGATTATTGCTCTTCGAAGAGCAAAGAGGAGAAATATGGAGAGGCTTGCGCTAGCATGTGGTGGTGAATCTGTCAATTCCGTTGATGACTTGAATGAAGATTGTCTAGGCTGGGCTGGTCTTGTCTATGAGCATGTTCTTGGAGAAGAAAAGTACACGTTTGTGGAGAATGTGAAAAACCCTCGCTCTTGTACTATTCTGATTAAAGGTTGGTTTAGTCTTGAGAAACAGCATCATGTTTTCTGATACCCTAATTGAGCAGTGAGTTGAATATCGTTTGACATCTTCAGGACCTAACGACCATACCATTGCACAAATCAAGGATGCTGTCCGTGATGGTCTAAGATCTGTTAAGAACACGATTGAGGATGAAGCAGTTGTGCTGGTATGATTTGTAAATTTCTCTGTTGTGAAAGGTAGCAGGAGTTAGGAAGAAGATTTTGTGTTCATCATTATTGACTCTGACAAAGGTCGCTAGCTCTGTCTGGAGTTATTGGTAACTTAGTCAACCTTGTGTGCACAATAAGTTTGATTAAACTTGCGATGTGCTTAGTCTCAGCTACATAATTTTTATATTGTACTGACCTTGGTCTGTATCATTCTGTTTACTATCATGTGCGAACTTGTGTTTTGCTTGAGGCACTCTATTATTTGGTTGGGTCTCAGTTGAGCAAACAGCCACTGACTTTTGCTAGAAAAAAATATGGTCACCTTATCCTTTCCATCTCATTTGGCAAGTGCAGGGTGCTGGTGCTTTTGAGGTTGCGGCAAAGAAGCATCTTATTGACAACGTGAAGAAAACCGTCAAAGGAGTAAGTGAACTAAAACACCGGTAATGCTTTACATTTACTGCTGCAATATCAACATGTTGTTAATACTGTAATCTTGGCAACAGCGAGCTCAACTTGGGGTGGAGGCGTTTGCGGAAGCTCTTCTTGTTATACCCAAGACTCTAGCTGAAAACTCTGGTTTAGATACCCAAGATGTGATTGTTTCTCTCCAGGTATGTATGTTAAGATATTTGCCCCTCGTGGGTGATTCACTCTGTTTGAAGGTAAGTCAGGAAGTTATTGACTATTTTCATTGTGTTCTTAAGAATGAGCATGACCGTGGATTAGTTGTGGGATTGAACCATCACTCTGGGGAGCCAATTGATCCCCAGATGGAAGGCATCTTCGATAATTATTCTGTAAAGCGCCAAATCATCAACTCTGGGTATGTGATGCATCTGTTGGTTTTTGTGTTTCTATATGTTCTTTGTAGCTACTATTGCTTTCTAAAACGCTTTTTTTGCTTTGGTATTTGCTGTAGACCCATCATTGCATCCCAATTGCTGCTTGTGGATGAAGTGATCAGGGCAGGCCGCAACATGAGGAAACCAACTTAGATATTTGTTGCCACCTAGCCGAGACTTATCTGTTGTACCTTTTGTTTTTGTTTTGTGCTTAGTAGTGATCTGGATGATACATTTGTGGCTTCAGTTAGGCCCCATTTCACGAAGCAGGTTGCATTCTCTGTCACTTACTCACTTGTCCCCTGTACCGTTGCTAGAAATTTTGGATTACTGCGTGCTTATATTCAAGATTGGATTTTAGTTTATTATTTATCGATGGTATGGATTTTCGTGGCATACATTCACCCAGGAACTTTTTTTTTTGAGAGCACGCTTATGTGCGTATTTCATTAAGCAGAATAGAGTTTCTAGATACATCAAAGGTAACAGCACGCATTCACCCAGAAACTTGCAGTGTCCTAATCATATATGGTCTGTCATTGTCAAAATGGAGTCATAAAAGGAAGCCATTATTGAGCAGCACATGCATTTATATATGTTCGGATAACTAATGGAAGGACAAGGCAGACGGGAATGGAGGACACATGGTATAAGCTGACACGAGGGACCCTAGGAAAAGGGAGAGGCGATGCCGGAGCGAAACCCCGTGGCAGTGACAGCCGGGGACAGGTGACCAAATCCACGTACGGCCGCCCTTTCCGTTGCTGGCTGACACCGGCGCTGTCGCGCGTCGTCTCTCTATCTCGGTCACCAGCTCACCGGACAGGCCACAGGGGTTTGACGGCAAGATCAAATGGCTGCACTGCACCGGCCGGCCAGCGCCATCATCATAGAAATGGTTCGGTCAGATGCACGGCTGAGGGATCCACGCCTTCCCCTAGCAGATACAACCAAGCGCTAGGGCAGATACATTGCTACACATCAACGATCTCGTACCTCATCTCATGCAATGAAACGTGATTTTTGCTTGTGGAGGAAAGAGAAATGTGAGAGAGAAAGATGTCGTTGTTTCGTGAAATAACCACCTCGTGAGCTAAGATTTAGAAATATGAGACAACTATTACACCATTGTATGAGTTGTTACCATGCATCTCACAAATTAATTTTTATTCTATGCATAAATTAAGGAGTCATGAGTTACTACAAGTCAAATTAAAAAATCAATCATTGTATATGTGACACTATTATAAATTACAATGACTTCCTCCGTCCCAAAATAATTGTCATTCTCGCTTTCCGAGAAGTCAACCTTATTCAACTTTGACCAATCATAAATTAAAAAATATTAATATTTATAATACATAAATAGTATCATTAGATAGATCTTTGAATATACTATCTAAATAAATTTGTTTGGAGGTATAAATATTGCACGTATTTTATACATATATAGTCAAAGTTGAAAAAGTTTGATAGACACGCATCCCATAGCGACTTCTATTTTGGGACAAGGAAGTACTCATTATTGTATTGCAATAAGTATATATACAAACAATTATTTGTCCTGTCTCTGTCTTTTGAAATCAATGGTAGGTCAAAACCCAACAATTCACAGGTGTGCGGTTGCGGGGAATCACTTGTAACCAAATGATTGATATTTTTTTTGTTCATAACGGTAATCCATATTTGAGACTCTAAAAAATTCCAATTTAAAAAATAACTAAGAATTTTCACATATCTATAAACACTACAACTTTTTTTTTACGACGAAAGAAGAATTATATTATATAATAGCTGGGTACATCAACATATTACAAGCACTCTGAATTACACTAGATATACAAAAACTGATTTTCATCTAAAATATATCCACGCCGTGAAAAGCTCCAAATCTCAAAACCAAACTTTTTTGACACTTCGTACAGATGACCGCACAGACAAATACTCGACACCAGCAATAGCGGCAAGCCTGAGAACACAAGCCCAACGGGCGGTCAACATTCCTGTAGGTGGAGTTGAGGATCTTTTTCTTCTTGCTGGTGTCTTTCTTCTTATTCTTTCTGCCACCGAAGAATGAGGAAGACTCATCTGAAGGATATTCTCCCTAGTCTTTCATTGTGACCACATCTAACCACAACAAAACGAAGAAAAGACCGGAGAAAATTATTCCATGGCGGCGACATCATCTCCGCCTTGATGTCGCCGTCCGGAAACAAAGATCTTCATGTCGTCATGTCGATGAAGATGATGACACCGAAGTTGTCGTCCTCGTCTTCAACGAAGCCGCCATGAAGAAACCGATTCCACCCTTCTCCTTCACCATTGCCGGAGAAGAGGAGAAGGAGGAAATAAAACTCCAATACCAATAACTTTGATATGAAGAAACTCTAACCCTAAAAACTCGATCTACTGAAGAAATTTATTAAAAACAATGGATCCCCGCTCCCTTCAGCCCCCGGCGAGATACCGGAAGGGAAGGGAGGGACCAACAAGGGCTGCGGCGGCCTTGCGGGTC